>OY720441.1:144055713-144655713 GCA_963082915.1 Dolichopus griseipennis
TTTGTCCAGGATTCACGTGAAAAACACTGGTCCGATTGACACCAAATTTTAGAGGAATAATTTTGGGAGCCCGGGGGGTGACATAGGCTATGTCGCATTTTTATAAGTCAACAGGTTGCGGCTCCAGAGCCGTTTTAAGCTTTTTCGTTTTTTTGATGTCGAGTCGAAACGGTTTGACCGATTAACTTGAAATTTTGCACGAATGTTCTTCTTATTAAACGAAATTAATGGTATAAAGTTGGTTGAAATAAATTAACCCCTTTCGGCCCGGCGGGCTTCCAAAAAATTTTGTGTTTCCGATTTGTGTCCAATTTTACAGGGTGGTTTTGCAGTCAAAATGAGAGGCTGGCACAAATTTTTGTTGGGTTCGATTAACCCGTTCGGGCACGAGGGCGCAATGAAGCTTTTTCAATGTTTTTGATGTCGAGCCGAAACAGTTTGACCGATTGACTTGAAATTTTGCACAAATCTTCCTCTTAGCAAACGGAATTAGTTGTATAAAGATGGTTCGAAAATATTAACCCATTTCGGCCCGGCGGGCTTCTAAAAAATTATTTGTTTCCGATTTGTGTCCAATTTTACAAGGTGGTTTTGCAGTCGAAAATAAAGGCTGGCACAAATTTTTGTTGGGTTCGATTAACCCGTTCGGACACGAGGGCGCAATGAAGCTTTTTCAATGTTTTTGATGTCGAGCCGAAACAGTTTGACCGATTGACTTGAAATTTTCCGATTTGTGTCCAATTTTACAGGGTGGTTTTGCAGTCGAAAAGAAAGGCTGGCACAAATTTTTGTTGGGTTCGGTTAACCCGTTTGGGCACGAGGGCGCAATGAAGCTTTTTCAATGTTTTTGATGTCGAGCCGAAACAGTTTGACCGATTGACTTGAAATTTTGCACAAATCTTCCTCTTAGCAAACGGAATTAGTTTTATACAGTTGCTTGGAATATATTAACCCATTTCGGCCTGGCGGCCTTTCAATATTTTTTTTGGCCGTTTGGGCAAGAGAGCGCAATGAAGCTTTTTCAATGTTTTTGTTGTTGAGCTTAAACGAACACTTTTTTCAGCTTATCTTGAACACATTTTTCAGCTAATCTTTATTAGCAAAGCTCACAGGGTTAATTTGATTTTTATCATTTAACCCCTTTTGTCACATGGGTTCATTAAATTTGATCTCCTTAAAGAGTTCAATCTTTAATATAAATTTGTTTTTCTGTTGAAAAGGTTTAATCAATATGTTAAAAAAAAAACAACTGTTCGACTAACACAGTTTAAAGTTAACGCAAACATTGCATTATTTCACAAGCTCACCAAAAAACATGATTGCGCTCTATTAACCCGTTTGGAACTAATGTATTTTTTTTAAGTTTTTATTGGCCTGCTTAACGGTCGAAAACAATATTTTTAAAACTTTTAACTCATGTCTATTTGTAATTTTCTAAAAGGTTTTGAATGCAAATTTCTAATCTAATATATAAAGAAGAAAATTTGTTTGTTTATTTGTTTGTTTGTTTGTTTGTTTGTTTGTTTGTCCAGGATTCACGTGAAAACCACTGGTCCGATTGACACCAAATTTTAGAGGAATAATTTTGGGAGCCCGGGGGGTGACATAGGCTATGTCGCATTTTTATAAGTCAGCAGGTTGCGGCTCCAGAGCCGTTTTAAGCTTTTTCGTTTTTTTGATGTCGAGCTGAAACGGTTTGACCGATTCACTTGAAATTTTGCACGAATGTTATTCTTATTAAACGGAATTAATGGTATAAAGTTGGTTGAAATAAATTAACCCCTTTCGGCCCGGCGGGCTTCCAAAAAATTTTGTGTTTCCGATTTGTGTCCAATTTTACAGGGTGGTTTTGCAGTCAAAAAGAGAGGCTGGCACAAATTTTTGTTGGGTTCGGTTAACCCGTTTGGGCACGAGGGCGCAATGAAGCTTTTTCAATGTTTTTGATGTCGAGCCGAAACAGTTTGACCGATTGACTTGAAATTTTGCACAAATCTTCCTCTTAGCAAACGGAATTAGTTGTATAAAGATGGTTCGAAAATATTAACCCATTTCGGCCCGGCTGGCTTCCAAAAAATTATTTGTTTCCGATTTGTGTCCAATTTTACAGGGTGGTTTTGCAGTCGAAAAGAAAGGCTGGCACAAATTTTTGTTGGGTTCGGTTAACCCGTTTGGGCACGAGGGCGCAATGAAGCTTTTTCAATGTTTTTGATGTCGAGCCGAAACAGTTTGACCGATTGACTTGAAATTTTGCACAAATCTTCCTCTTAGCAAACGGAATTAGTTTTATACAGTTGCTTGGAATATATTAACCCATTTCGGCCTGGCGGCCTTTCAATATTTTTTTTGGCCGTTTGGGCAAGAGAGCGCAATGAAGCTTTTTCAATGTTTTTGTTGTTGAGCTTAAACGAACACTTTTTTCAGCTAATCTTGAACACATTTTTCAGCTAATCTTTATTAGCAAAGCTCACAGGGTTAATTTGATTTTTATCATTTAACCCCTTTTGTCACAAGGGTTCATTAAATTTGATCTCCTTAAAGAGTTCAATCTTTAATATAAATTTGTTCTTCTGTTGAAAAGGTTTAATCAATATGTTAAAAAAAAAACAATTGTTCGACTAATACAGTTTAAAGTTAACGCAAACATTGCATTATTTCACAAGCTCACCAAAAAACATGATTGCGCTCTATTAACCCGTTTGGACCTAATGTATTTTTTTTAAGTTTTTGTTGGCCTGCCTAACGGTCGAAAACAATATTTTTAAAACTTTTAACTCATATCTATTTGTAATTTTCTAAAAGGTTTTGAATGCAAATTTCTAATCTAATATATAAAAAAGAAAATTTGTTTGTTTATTTGTTTGTTTGTATGTTTGTTTGTTTGTTTGTCCAGGATTCACGTGAAAACCACTGGTCCGATTAACACCAAATTTTAGAGGAATAATTTTGGGAGTCCGGGGGTGACATAGGCTATGTCGCATTTTTATAAGTCAGCAGGTTGCGGCTCCAGAGCCGTTTTAAGCTTTTTCGTTTTTTAGATGTCGAGTCGAAATGGTTTGACCGATTCACTTGAAATTTTGCACGAATGTTCTTCTTATTATACGGAATTAATGGTATAAAACTGGTTGGAATAAATTAACCCCTTTCGGCCCGGCGGGCTTCCAAAAAATTTTCTATTTCCGATTTGTGTCCAATTTTACAGGGTAGTTTTGCAGTCAAAAAGAGAGGCTGGCACAAATTTTTGTTGGGTTCGGTTAACCCGTTTGGGCACGAGGGCGCAGTGAAGCTTTTTCAATGTTTTTGATGTCGAGCCGAAACAGTTTGACCGATTGACTTGAAATTTTGCACGAATGTTCCTTTTAGCAACCGCAATTAGTTGCATAAATTTGGTTGGAATAATTTAACCCATTTCGGCCTGGCGGGCTACAAAAAAATTTTGTGTTTCCGATTTGTGTCCATATTTACAAGGTGGTTTCGCAGTCGAAAATAAAGTCTGGGACAAATTTTTGTTGAGTTCGGTTAACCCGTTTGGGCACGAGAGTGCAAAGAAGCTTTTTCAATGTTTTTGATGTCGAGTCAAAACTGTTTGACCGATTGACTTGAAATTTGGCACAAATGTTCCTCTTAGCAACCGCATTTAGTTGTATAAATTTGGTTGGAATAAATTAACCCATTTCGGCCTGGCGGACTTTCAAAAAATTTTGTGTTTTCGATTTGTGTCCAATTTTACAGGTTGATTTTGTAGTCTAAAAGAGAGGCTGCAAAAAGGTTTAGTTAAGTTCGATTAACCCATTTTCCACGACGACGCTATGAAGTTTTCTATATATTTTATTTTCTTATACGATTCAAAGTATTTTATTGAAAATTTTGTACCAGCATTTTAATTAAAACCCACAGGGTTAATTTGGTTTTGACCTGTTTGTGCGTTTTGAACAAAGATTCAATGAAATTTTCAGTTTTCTTCAAATGAAATCTAAAAATCAAAAAATTCAATTTGTTATATATAATGCTTATACATAGTACATAGTATTTTAAAACAGTTTTTCCAAAAAATAAGCCTACATTTCTCTCATAAAATCATAAAAAAACGAGGAAGAGCGTATTACAACTTTCAGGACTAAACAAAATATAAGTTGAAAAGCGAATTTTTAAACCTTTTCTAAACCATCGACTATATTTTATTCAAGCGTTGGCAATTCAAGAAAATCCCCTTTTGATCTATAGTCATTTTAATTCAGTTAACATTGTTCACCGGAAACCTACCATCCTCAACTCTATCGTCAAGGAGCACCAAATTGTCAAGAAGCAGCATGTATAGAAAAATTAGAGATAATCGTTCAAATTGTTTTGCAAACTGTTTTTTAAAGTTTTTGTTTCGCAATCGATTAAAAGAACTCGACAAACCTTTTTTTTAAGTATTCCCCTAATTCAAAGAAGTTGTACCTACTTTCAAAAATTGGACGTAATTTAGTTACAATTTTTTTTTTGAACAATCGTCGGCAGGGGTTAACAACTTTAAAGTCTGTTAGTAAATTGAACTTCATTTTCAAAGAAGAACACATATACGAAATTTGAAGTTAATCTGTTAAATCATTTCTAATATATAGCAAAGCAACGAAAAAACCTATAAAAAGCTGTTGGGCCACGATGGGTTAACGGAACTCCACAAATATTTTTTTGTGGCATTTATAGGCAAAGTAGTATCTCAAATAAGTGGCTGAAACTTGCTTTTTTACCATTTTCAAGCTTCCGGGCAACGCCGGGTAAATCTGCTAGTCTAATATATAAAGAAGAAAATTTGTTTGTTTGTTTGTTTGTTTGTTTGTCCAGGATTCACGTGAAAACCACTGGTCCGATTGACACCAAATTTCAGAGGAATAATTTTGGGAGTCCGGGGGGTAACATAGGCTATGTCGCATTTTTATAAGTCAACAGGTTGCGGCTCCAGAGCCGTTTTAAGCTTTTTCGTTTTTTTGATGTCGAGTCGAAACGGTTTGACCGATTAACTTGAAATTTTGCACGAATGTTCTTCTTATTATACGGAATTAATGGTATAAAACTGGTTGGAATAAATTAACCCCTTTCGGCCCGGCGGGCTTCCAAAAAATTTTGTGTTTCCGATTTGTGTCCAATTTTACAGGGTGGTTTTGCAGTCAAAAAGAGAGGCTGGCACAAATTTTTGTTGGGTTCGGTTAACCCGTTTGGGCACGAGGGCGCAATGAAGCTTTTTCAATGTTTTTGATGTCGAGCCGAAACAGTTTGACCGATTGACTTGAAATTTTGCACAAATCTTCCTCTTAGCAAACGGAATTAGTTGTATAAAGATGGTTCGAAAATATTAACCCATTTCGGCCCGGCTGGCTTCCAAAAAATTATTTGTTTCCGATTTGTGTCCAATTTTACAGGGTGGTTTTGCAGTCGAAAAGAAAGGCTGGCACAAATTTTTGTTGGGTTCGGTTAACCCGTTTGGGCACGAGGGCGCAATGAAGCTTTTTCAATGTTTTTGATGTCGAGCCGAAACAGTTTGACCGATTGACTTGAAATTTTGCACAAATCTTCCTCTTAGCAAACGGAATTAGTTTTATACAGTTGCTTGGAATATATTAACCCATTTCGGCCTGGCGGCCTTTCAATATTTTTTTTGGCCGTTTGGGCAAGAGAGCGCAATGAAGCTTTTTCAATGTTTTTGTTGTTGAGCTTAAACGAACACTTTTTTCAGCTAATCTTGAACACATTTTTCAGCTAATCTTTATTAGCAAAGCTCACAGGGTTAATTTGATTTTTATCATTTAACCCCTTTTGTCACAAGGGTTCATTAAATTTGATCTCCTTAAAGAGTTCAATCTTTAATATAAATTTGTTCTTCTGTTGAAAAGGTTTAATCAATATGTTAAAAAAAAAACAATTGTTCGACTAATACAGTTTAAAGTTAACGCAAACATTGCATTATTTCACAAGCTCACCAAAAAACATGATTGCGCTCTATTAACCCGTTTGGACCTAATGTATTTTTTTTAAGTTTTTGTTGGCCTGCCTAACGGTCGAAAACAATATTTTTAAAACTTTTAACTCATATCTATTTGTAATTTTCTAAAAGGTTTTGAATGCAAATTTCTAATCTAATATATAAAAAAGAAAATTTGTTTGTTTATTTGTTTGTTTGTATGTTTGTTTGTTTGTTTGTCCAGGATTCACGTGAAAACCACTGGTCCGATTAACACCAAATTTTAGAGGAATAATTTTGGGAGTCCGGGGGTGACATAGGCTATGTCGCATTTTTATAAGTCAGCAGGTTGCGGCTCCAGAGCCGTTTTAAGCTTTTTCGTTTTTTAGATGTCGAGTCGAAATGGTTTGACCGATTCACTTGAAATTTTGCACGAATGTTCTTCTTATTATACGGAATTAATGGTATAAAACTGGTTGGAATAAATTAACCCCTTTCGGCCCGGCGGGCTTCCAAAAAATTTTCTATTTCCGATTTGTGTCCAATTTTACAGGGTAGTTTTGCAGTCAAAAAGAGAGGCTGGCACAAATTTTTGTTGGGTTCGGTTAACCCGTTTGGGCACGAGGGCGCAGTGAAGCTTTTTCAATGTTTTTGATGTCGAGCCGAAACAGTTTGACCGATTGACTTGAAATTTTGCACGAATGTTCCTTTTAGCAACCGCAATTAGTTGCATAAATTTGGTTGGAATAATTTAACCCATTTCGGCCTGGCGGGCTACAAAAAAATTTTGTGTTTCCGATTTGTGTCCATATTTACAAGGTGGTTTCGCAGTCGAAAATAAAGTCTGGGACAAATTTTTGTTGAGTTCGGTTAACCCGTTTGGGCACGAGAGTGCAAAGAAGCTTTTTCAATGTTTTTGATGTCGAGTCAAAACTGTTTGACCGATTGACTTGAAATTTGGCACAAATGTTCCTCTTAGCAACCGCATTTAGTTGTATAAATTTGGTTGGAATAAATTAACCCATTTCGGCCTGGCGGACTTTCAAAAAATTTTGTGTTTTCGATTTGTGTCCAATTTTACAGGTTGATTTTGTAGTCTAAAAGAGAGGCTGCAAAAAGGTTTAGTTAAGTTCGATTAACCCATTTTCCACGACGACGCTATGAAGTTTTCTATATATTTTATTTTCTTATACGATTCAAAGTATTTTATTGAAAATTTTGTACCAGCATTTTAATTAAAACCCACAGGGTTAATTTGGTTTTGACCTGTTTGTGCGTTTTGAACAAAGATTCAATGAAATTTTCAGTTTTCTTCAAATGAAATCTAAAAATCAAAAAATTCAATTTGTTATATATAATGCTTATACATAGTACATAGTATTTTAAAACAGTTTTTCCAAAAAATAAGCCTACATTTCTCTCATAAAATCATAAAAAAACGAGGAAGAGCGTATTACAACTTTCAGGACTAAACAAAATATAAGTTGAAAAGCGAATTTTTAAACCTTTTCTAAACCATCGACTATATTTTATTCAAGCGTTGGCAATTCAAGAAAATCCCCTTTTGATCTATAGTCATTTTAATTCAGTTAACATTGTTCACCGGAAACCTACCATCCTCAACTCTATCGTCAAGGAGCACCAAATTGTCAAGAAGCAGCATGTATAGAAAAATTAGAGATAATCGTTCAAATTGTTTTGCAAACTGTTTTTTAAAGTTTTTGTTTCGCAATCGATTAAAAGAACTCGACAAACCTTTTTTTTAAGTATTCCCCTAATTCAAAGAAGTTGTACCTACTTTCAAAAATTGGACGTAATTTAGTTACAATTTTTTTTTTGAACAATCGTCGGCAGGGGTTAACAACTTTAAAGTCTGTTAGTAAATTGAACTTCATTTTCAAAGAAGAACACATATACGAAATTTGAAGTTAATCTGTTAAATCATTTCTAATATATAGCAAAGCAACGAAAAAACCTATAAAAAGCTGTTGGGCCACGATGGGTTAACGGAACTCCACAAATATTTTTTTGTGGCATTTATAGGCAAAGTAGTATCTCAAATAAGTGGCTGAAACTTGCTTTTTTACCATTTTCAAGCTTCCGGGCAACGCCGGGTAAATCTGCTAGTCTAATATATAAAGAAGAAAATTTGTTTGTTTGTTTGTTTGTTTGTTTGTCCAGGATTCACGTGAAAACCACTGGTCCGATTGACACCAAATTTCAGAGGAATAATTTTGGGAGTCCGGGGGGTAACATAGGCTATGTCGCATTTTTATAAGTCAACAGGTTGCGGCTCCAGAGCCGTTTTAAGCTTTTTCGTTTTTTTGATGTCGAGTCGAAACGGTTTGACCGATTAACTTGAAATTTTGCACGAATGTTCTTCTTATTATACGGAATTAATGGTATAAAACTGGTTGGAATAAATTAACCCCTTTCGGCCCGGCGGGCTTCCAAAAAATTTTGTCTTCTACAAATCTTCCTCTTAGCAAACGGAATTAGTTTTATACAGTTGCTTGGAATATATTAACCCATTTCGGCCTGGCGGCCTTTCAATATTTTTTTTGGCCGTTTGGGCAAGAGAGCGCAATGAAGCTTTTTCAATGTTTTTGTTGTTGAGCTTAAACGAACACTTTTTTCAGCTAATCTTGAACACATTTTTCAGCTAATCTTTATTAGCAAAGCTCACAGGGTTAATTTGATTTTTATCATTTAACCCCTTTTGTCACAAGGGTTCATTAAATTTGATCTCCTTAAAGAGTTCAATCTTTAATATAAATTTGTTCTTCTGTTGAAAAGGTTTAATCAATATGTTAAAAAAAAAACAATTGTTCGACTAATACAGTTTAAAGTTAACGCAAACATTGCATTATTTCACAAGCTCACCAAAAAACATGATTGCGCTCTATTAACCCGTTTGGACCTAATGTATTTTTTTTAAGTTTTTGTTGGCCTGCCTAACGGTCGAAAACAATATTTTTAAAACTTTTAACTCATATCTATTTGTAATTTTCTAAAAGGTTTTGAATGCAAATTTCTAATCTAATATATAAAAAAGAAAATTTGTTTGTTTATTTGTTTGTTTGTATGTTTGTTTGTTTGTTTGTCCAGGATTCACGTGAAAACCACTGGTCCGATTAACACCAAATTTTAGAGGAATAATTTTGGGAGTCCGGGGGTGACATAGGCTATGTCGCATTTTTATAAGTCAGCAGGTTGCGGCTCCAGAGCCGTTTTAAGCTTTTTCGTTTTTTAGATGTCGAGTCGAAATGGTTTGACCGATTCACTTGAAATTTTGCACGAATGTTCTTCTTATTATACGGAATTAATGGTATAAAACTGGTTGGAATAAATTAACCCCTTTCGGCCCGGCGGGCTTCCAAAAAATTTTCTATTTCCGATTTGTGTCCAATTTTACAGGGTAGTTTTGCAGTCAAAAAGAGAGGCTGGCACAAATTTTTGTTGGGTTCGGTTAACCCGTTTGGGCACGAGGGCGCAGTGAAGCTTTTTCAATGTTTTTGATGTCGAGCCGAAACAGTTTGACCGATTGACTTGAAATTTTGCACGAATGTTCCTTTTAGCAACCGCAATTAGTTGCATAAATTTGGTTGGAATAATTTAACCCATTTCGGCCTGGCGGGCTACAAAAAAATTTTGTGTTTCCGATTTGTGTCCATATTTACAAGGTGGTTTCGCAGTCGAAAATAAAGTCTGGGACAAATTTTTGTTGAGTTCGGTTAACCCGTTTGGGCACGAGAGTGCAAAGAAGCTTTTTCAATGTTTTTGATGTCGAGTCAAAACTGTTTGACCGATTGACTTGAAATTTGGCACAAATGTTCCTCTTAGCAACCGCATTTAGTTGTATAAATTTGGTTGGAATAAATTAACCCATTTCGGCCTGGCGGACTTTCAAAAAATTTTGTGTTTTCGATTTGTGTCCAATTTTACAGGTTGATTTTGTAGTCTAAAAGAGAGGCTGCAAAAAGGTTTAGTTAAGTTCGATTAACCCATTTTCCACGACGACGCTATGAAGTTTTCTATATATTTTATTTTCTTATACGATTCAAAGTATTTTATTGAAAATTTTGTACCAGCATTTTAATTAAAACCCACAGGGTTAATTTGGTTTTGACCTGTTTGTGCGTTTTGAACAAAGATTCAATGAAATTTTCAGTTTTCTTCAAATGAAATCTAAAAATCAAAAAATTCAATTTGTTATATATAATGCTTATACATAGTACATAGTATTTTAAAACAGTTGTTCCAAAAAATAAGCCTACATTTCTCTCATAAAATCATAAAAAAACGAGGAAGAGCGTATTACAACTTTCAGGACTAAACAAAATATAAGTTGAAAAGCGAATTTTTAAACCTTTTCTAAACCATCGACTATATTTTATTCAAGCGTTGGCAATTCAAGAAAATCCCCTTTTGATCTATAGTCATTTTAATTCAGTTAACATTGTTCACCGGAAACCTACCATCCTCAACTCTATCGTCAAGGAGCACCAAATTGTCAAGAAGCAGCATGTATAGAAAAATTAGAGATAATCGTTCAAATTGTTTTGCAAACTGTTTTTTAAAGTTTTTGTTTCGCAATCGATTAAAAGAACTCGACAAACCTTTTTTTTAAGTATTCCCCTAATTCAAAGAAGTTGTACCTACTTTCAAAAATTGGACGTAATTTAGTTACAATTTTTTTTTTGAACAATCGTCGGCAGGGGTTAACAACTTTAAAGTCTGTTAGTAAATTGAACTTCATTTTCAAAGAAGAACACATATACGAAATTTGAAGTTAATCTGTTAAATCATTTCTAATATATAGCAAAGCAACGAAAAAACCTATAAAAAGCTGTTGGGCCACGATGGGTTAACGGAACTCCACAAATATTTTTTTGTGGCATTTATAGGCAAAGTAGTATCTCAAATAAGTGGCTGAAACTTGCTTTTTTACCATTTTCAAGCTTCCGGGCAACGCCGGGTAAATCTGCTAGTCTAATATATAAAGAAGAAAATTTGTTTGTTTGTTTGTTTGTTTGTTTGTCCAGGATTCACGTGAAAACCACTGGTCCGATTGACACCAAATTTCAGAGGAATAATTTTGGGAGTCCGGGGGGTAACATAGGCTATGTCGCATTTTTATAAGTCAACAGGTTGCGGCTCCAGAGCCGTTTTAAGCTTTTTCGTTTTTTTGATGTCGAGTCGAAACGGTTTGACCGATTAACTTGAAATTTTGCACGAATGTTCTTCTTATTAAACGGAATTAATGGTATAAAGTTGGTTGAAATAAATTAACCCCTTTCGGCCCGGCGGGCTTCCAAAAAATTTTGTGTTTCCGATTTGTGTCCAATTTTACAGGGTGGTTTTGCAGTCAAAAAGAGAGGCTGGCACAAATTTTTGTTGGGTTCGGTTAACCCGTTTGGGCACGAGGGCGCAATGAAGCTTTTTCAATATTTTTGATGTCGAGCCGAAACAGTTTGACCGATTGACTTGAAATTTTGCACAAATCTTCCTCTTAGCAAACGGAATTAGTTGTATAAAGATGGTTCGAAAATAATAACCCATTTCGGCCCGGCGGGCTTCCAAAAAATTATTTGTTTCCGATTTGTGTCCAATTTTACAGGGTAGTTTTGCAGTCGAAAAGAAAGGCTGGCACAAATTTTTGTTGGGTTCGGTTAACCCGTTTGGGCAAGAGGGCGCAATTAAGCTTTTTCAATGTTTTTGATGTTGAGCCGAAACAGTTTGACCGATTGACTTGAAATTTTGCACAAATCTTCCTCTAAGCAAACGGAATTAGTTGTATAAAGATGGTTCGAAAATATTAACCCATTTCGGTCCGACGGGCTTCCAAAAAATTATTTGTTTCCGAGTTGTGTCCAATTTTACAGGGTGGTTTTGCAGTCGAAAAGAAAGGCTGGCACAAATTTTTGTTGGGTTCGGTTAACCCGTTTGGGCACGAGGGCGCAATGAAGCTTTTTCAATGTTTTTGATGTCGAGCCGAAACAGTTTGACCGATTGACTTGAAATTTTGCACAAATCTTCCTCTTAGCAAACGGAATTAGTTTTATACAGTTGCTTGGAATATATTAACCCATTTCGGCCTGGCGGCCTTTCAATATTTTTTTTGGCCGTTTGGGCAAGAGAGCGCAATGAAGCTTTTTCAATGTTTTTGTTGTTGAGCTTAAACGAACACTTTTTTCAGCTAATCTTGAACACATTTTTCAGCTAATCTTTATTAGCAAAGCTCACAGGGTTAATTTGATTTTTATCATTTAACCCCTTTTGTCACAAGGGTTCATTAAATTTGATCTCCTTAAAGAGTTCAATCTTTAATATAAATTTGTTCTTCTGTTGAAAAGGTTTAATCAATATGTTAAAAAAAAAACAATTGTTCGACTAACACAGTTTAAAGTTAACGCAAACATTGCATTATTTCACAAGCTCACCAAAAAACATGATTGCGCTCTATTAACCCGTTTGGACATAATGTATTTTTTTTAAGTTTTTGTTGGCCTGCTTAACGGTCGAAAACAATATTTTTAAAACTTTTAACTCATGTCTATTTGTAATTTTGTAAAAGGTTTTGAATGCAAATTTCTAATCTATTATATAAAGAAGAAAATTTGTTTGTTTATTTGTTTGTTTGTGTGTTTGTTTGTTTGTTTGTTTGTTTGTCCAGGATTCACGTGAAAACCACTGGTCCGATTAACACCAAATTTTAGAGGAATAATTTTGGGAGTCCGGGGGTGACATAGGCTATGTCGCATTTTTATAAGTCAGCAGGTTGCGGCTCCAGAGCCGTTTTAAGCTTTTTCGTTTTTTAGATGTCGAGTCGAAATGGTTTGACCGATTCACTTGAAATTTTGCACGAATGTTCTTCTTATTATACGGAATTAATGGTATAAAACTGGTTGGAATAAATTAACCCCTTTCGGCCCGGCGGGCTTCCAAAAAATTTTCTGTTTCCGATTTGTGTCCAGTTTTACAGGGTAGTTTTGCAGTCAAAAAGAGAGGCTGGCACAAATTTTTGTTGGGTTCGGTTAACCCGTTTGGGCACGAGGGCGCAGTGAAGCTTTTTCAATGTTTTTGATGTCGAGCCGAAACAGTTTGACCGATTGACTTGAAATTTTGCACGAATGTTCCTCTTAGCATCCGAAATTAGTTGCATAAATTTGGTTGGAATAATTTAACCCATTTCGGCCTGGCGGGCTTCAAAAAAATTTTGTGTTTCCGATTTGTGTCCAATTTTACAAGGTGGTTTCGCAGTCGAAAATAAAGTCTGGGACAAATTTTTGTTGAGTTCGGTTAACCCGTTTGGGCACGAGAGTGCAAAGAAGCTTTTTCAATGTTTTTGATGTCGAGTCAAAACTGTTTGACCGATTGACTTGAAATTTGGCACAAATGTTCTTCTTAGCAACCGCATTTAGTTGTATAAATTTGGTTGGAATAAATTAACCCATTTCGGCCTGGCGGACTTTCAAAAAATTTTGTGTTTTCGATTTGTGTCCAATTTTACAGGTTGATTTTGTAGTCTAAAAGAGAGGCTGCAAAAAGGTTTAGTTAAGTTCGATTAACCCATTTTCCACGACGACGCTATGAAGTTTTCTATATATTTTATTTTCTTATACGATTCAAAGTATTTTATTGAAAATTTTGTACCAGCATTTTAATTAAAACCCACAGGGTTAATTTGGTTTTGACCTGTTTGTGCGTTTTGAACAAAGATTCAATGAAATTTTCAGTTTTCTTCAAATGAAATCTAAAAATCAAAAAATTCAATTTGTTATATATAATGCTTATACATAGTACATAGTATTTTAAAACAGTTTTTCCAAAAAATAAGCCTACATTTCTCTCATAAAATCATAAAAAAACGAGGAAGAGCGTATTACAACTTTCAGGACTAAACAAAATATAAGTTGAAAAGCGAATTTTTAAACCTTTTCTAAACCATCGACTATATTTTATTCAAGCGTTGGCAATTCAAGAAAATCCCCTTTTGATCTATAGTCATTTTAATTCAGTTAACATTGTTCACCGGAAACCTACCATCCTCAACTCTATCGTCAAGGAGCACCAAATTGTCAAGAAGCAGCATGTATAGAAAAATTAGAGATAATCGTTCAAATTGTTTTGCAAACTGTTTTTTAAAGTTTTTGTTTCGCAATCGATTAAAAGAACTCGACAAACCTTTTTTTTAAGTATTCCCCTAATTCAAAGAAGTTGTACCTACTTTCAAAAATTGGACGTAATTTAGTTACAATTTTTTTTTTGAACAATCGTCGGCAGGGGTTAACAACTTTAAAGTCTGTTAGTAAATTGAACTTCATTTTCAAAGAAGAACACATATACGAAATTTGAAGTTAATCTGTTAAATCATTTCTAATATATAGCAAAGCAACGAAAAAACCTATAAAAAGCTGTTGGGCCACGATGGGTTAACGGAACTCCACAAATATTTTTTTGTGGCATTTATAGGCAAAGTAGTATCTCAAATAAGTGGCTGAAACTTGCTTTTTTACCATTTTCAAGCTTCCGGGCAACGCCGGGTAAATCTGCTAGTCTAATATATAAAGAAGAAAATTTTGTTTGTTTGTTTGTTTGTTTGTCCAGGATTCACGTGAAAACCACTGGTCCGATTGTCACAAAAATTTAAAGGAATAATTCTGGGAGCCCGGGGGGTGACATAGGCTATGTCGCATTTTTATAAGTCAACAGGTTGCGGCTCCAGAGCCGTTTTAAGCTTTTTCGTTTTTTTGATGTCGAGTCGAAACGGTTTGACCGATTAACTTGAAATTTTGCACGTATGTTCTTCTTATTAAACGGAATTAATGGTATAAAGTTGGTTGAAATAAATTAACCCCTTTCGGCCCGGCGGGCTTCCAAAAAATTTTGTGTTTCCGATTTGTGTCCAATATTACAGGGTGGTTTTGCAGTCACAAAGAGAGGCTGGCATAAATTTTTGTTGAGTTCGGTTAACCCGTTTGGGCTAAAAGAACTCGACAAAACATTTTTTTAAGCATTCCCCTAATTCAAAGAAGTTGTACCTACTTTCAGAAATTGGACGTAATTTACTTACAAATTTTTTTTTTAACAATCGTCGGTTCGGCAGGGGTTAACAACTTCCAAGTCTGTAAGTAAATTGAACTTCATTTTCAAAGAAGAACACATATAGAAAATTTGAAGTTAATCGGTTAAATCATTTCTAATATATAAAAAAGCAACGAAAAAACCTATAAAAAGCTGTTGGGCCACGATGGGTTAACGGAACTCCACAAATATTTTTTTGTGGCTTCATTTATAAGCAAAGTAGTATTTCAAAAAATTGGTAAAACTTGCGTTTTTACAATTTGCAAGCTTCCGGGCAACGCCGGGTAAATCTGCTAGTTTACTATAAAAATTAAATGTTTATTTTTATACCCTATACCTATAGAATAAGTAAAAGGGTATATTAACTTTGGTATGGTGTTTGTAACCACCTAAAGGAAGCGAGCTAGATAAGAAAAAGTATATATATTTGTGATCAGCGTGACCTACTGAGTCGATATAGCCCTATCCGTCCGTCCGTCCGTAGGCACGATAACTCACAAAATACTGGAATTATCTTGATGAAATTTTAGCTGTGGGTTACTAGGACTAAAAGTACCGCGGGGATTGCATATGGGCGAAATCGGCCCATGAGTTCGGATTCTGGACCTTTTAATCGATCGAAGAGCTAACGAACATATATAAAAAGTCACGATAACTCAACAACTAATAACGCTATCTTCATTAAATTTGTGCTGTAGGTTACTAGTAATGAAAATACTTCGAGAATTGCGTAAGTTCGGGATTGGACTATGGGTTCGGAACCTAGAACTTTTAGATCGAATTTAGGCCAAACGAGCATAATTCCGAAACCAATGAAGATAGAACCACCAAATTTGGTATCAGAATGTCCCTTCCTATTTCCTTAGTATCTTTGAAATTTGGGCCCCATTGGAGTAGTGGGTCGGGGACCAGCCACACATTTCCGAAGACCTTAAGGCATATCTTTAAAATTAATAAAGATAGCAACTCGAAAAAATGTAGAAGCTTCAAATTTGGCACATGCGTGCTCTTTATTATTTCCTGCGTGTCCCTTTAATTTTGGATCAATTAGAGTGGTGGTTCAGTACCTCTCTTAGACCCCCCAATGTGTAAAAGCTTATCATCGAAATTAATAAAACTAGTAATTTAAAATTAAGATAGAAAGTTCCAATTGTGTACAAGGGTTAACTAGTATTGTAAGTATGACGGGGACTGCATATGGGCGAAATCGTACCATGGTTTCGGGTTCTGGAACCCTTGAAAAGTTCAAGGGCTAACAAACAAATATCTTAAAAACACCATAACTCAAAAAATAATGCCGCTATTTTGATGAAATTTAAACTCTAGGTTATTAGTAATGGAAGTACTATGGGAATTGGTTCTGGTCGAGTTTGGTTAATGAGTTCGGATTCTAGGAGCTTTTGATGGTTTTGAGGCCGAACGAGTATAATTTCGAAGCCAAAGAATAAATTTCTTTTTTCCTATGTGTCCCCGAAATTTAGACTTAATTGTAGTGGTTCAGCTTTGTTCAAAGGTGCGTGCTGCATTTATGTAAAATTAATTTTTATATTTAAATGAATTATATGAAAAGGTGTAAATTTGTAAGTGTATTTTAGAAATACATTTATTGCTTATTTTGCGTTTATAAACTTATAATAATAGAAGGTATATGAACTAACCATTTAAAATAATTGCAATTTTGAAAAATTTGGATTATTAAATATATTATGCTTTGATTATCTTTTTATCACAAAATTTAATAATTAGAATTTTTTCATTTTGTTATTGAATTGGAATAAATATATTTTCATTTGTGTCAAGTTTTTTTGTTTTTTAATATTTTTAAATAGATAAATTAGTAAGAATTTGTAATGTTTTTTAATAGATAGTGTAATTAGAAAATGTTTTTAGTATTATAAAGTTAATTTGGTTAGCTATGTCTTACGATCAAATTAATAACAGCTTTTATGGTGCTAAAATGACTTATGGATATGTCATTAAATTTGAACCAAATAGGTGTAGGGTATTTCTAAGTCGGTTGCACTGACTGACTGTTTCTTTACGTGTTTAAAATATTAATTCATACAAAATATTTTATATAATATTTTTTTCAAACTTATGTGTATATAATTGTTTATATATTAATTATTGCGTTAATAAGAAAATTAAGTGAATTTAAATGAATCGTTTTATTATTAAATCAATAAATTATAATTTCACACTATGATTTTTCTTTCTTTCTTTTTTTTTTTAACTAATTTAAAACTATTTATTAAAGATATTTTTGAGCACACACAAAATCTATTTTTCCCAAAATTTATTTAAATGCCTTTATGCCTTTATTTATTTAATTTTTTTATTAAATGCTTTATTTATTTTTGCCAATGCCTTCCTTCATTTCATTACAATATCATCATATATTTTTTTTTAAATAATTAAAGTAGTGTATTAAAAATTGTTTGACACCAGCTGATTTGTATAATACTGGTATTAACTGGTATAATAAATTATAGAATTTTTTACTTTTTTATTTAAGCTTTAAACAATTGGTATAAAATTAATTTAATGTAACTAGTAGTGAATATATATTTTTTTTTTAAATAATTAAAATGGTGTATTGAAATAATGTTTATACCCGTATGACTATATAGTCCAAGGGTATAATCAATTTGCCATTACGTTTGAAACGCAGAGAAGGAGGGGAGTAGATATAGACTCAAGTGTATGGATCGGATCAGAATCGAAAAAAAATGGATTTAGCTATGTATGTCCGTCCGTCCGTCCGTCCGTCATCACGATAACTCAAAAAGTAAAGGAGCTAAAATTATGAAATTTTCCAGATTCGTTTTTATGCAAAATCCATATTAAAAAACAAAAGAACATGTAATAAATGTATTTATAAAATGCAATTAAAAAATTAAAAATTGATAACATCAAATTTTACACACATGCAGCAGTTACTTCTCTTTAGGATTATTAATTTGTTTAATAAATAATCAATATTAAATAATTTTAAAATGTTTTCTCTTAATTAACGTATTTTTACCGTTACACATAATTCATTTTATATTAGTTTAATTCCTTTAGATTCCTTTAGATTTAATTTATTTTATAGATTTATAGGGATCCTATTTACTTTTCCTTGTTATATGACCTGATCCACGATACAAGTATGAAATAGATTAATTAAAGATTGATAAATTGGGAGTAAAATTGGTTAATTCTCATCTTTTATATTTATTATAAAGAGTTTTAAACACTTCTGTTATAAATAGGTATTACAATCATAATTCTTCTATTATCTTTGACACTAATTTTCACTAAACACAAAATTTTTTTTATTTATTTAATTCATTTATTTTCTCAATTTAGCTTTAAAGCTCGTGAAGAGTATATACGAAGATATTCATACAATGATTGTTATAAGTACATCATATGCATAATTAAATCAAAATAATTTTTAATGCTTGAAGTTACAAAAATTAAGAAATTATATCTAGAAAAAACAAAACCAGTTTACAATTAAATAACGAATTAATATGAAATTAAATTAGTGACAAAAAGAATTCATTAATTTTTCTTTGAAATATATTAAATTCAATTATATTTTTCATTTTTCCAGGCAAATCGTTAAAAATAATATAGGTTACATTGCAAATGGCATCATAATTGTTGAATATGACTTTAAAAGAAATTATATTATTAGAGTTATATTATTCAATTAAATTATTCGTTTATATTTTTATTTGTTTATATTGTTATATTAAAGAATTTTTTAGAAGATATATAATTATTAATTATTGATTATGCCAATAATTTGAACCCAATGGCGAATGGTAGCTGAGTCGAGTCGAAAACCAGAAAAGTTTTTTCACTTTCACGGATATTCGAACCCGGGCTTTTGGCATGAAAGGCCAGCACTCAACCACTGTCCCACCGAGCTATATAAATAGATAATTTATGTTTGTTCATTCAACTCTTTAATTTTAGCATATCTTGGTTAATGTTATTCTGTAGGTCGACCATTGTATTTCCCGAAAAAACCAAAGCTAGATCATCAACGTATAGGAATATTTTGCCATATAGTTCACTATCAAGCAACTACCATGGACAACCCCGTAGTTTATGTTTCGACATTACTTTTAAAATTTTCACATTTCGAATAAGGTAACTTCGAAACCACCTGAATTCACTGCCAGTAACTTCATATTCGTAAAGCTTTCGAAGTAGGATTTTTCTGTCGGAAGAGTCAAACGCCCTTAGATCGAATAATATCACTAACACTTTTTTGTTTTTATCCAACCCTGACTGAGATCATCCGAGACCTTACCGAAGAAAGTCGCCTGAGTGTTTGATTTCTTTTTGAAGCCATATTGGCTCTTGAAATTTAAATTAGCAAAGCTCAAGTAGTCTGTTAGCTGTTCATTTACAAAAGTTTTTATTGTTTTACTATTTATAGAGGAAATCCAGATCGGTCTGAAGTTGTTAATTTCTGATTTATTTCCGGTTTTAAATATGGGAATAACATTGTTTGATTTTAACACTGTAGGCATTTTACCTTGGGTCAGTGATGCATTTATAAGTCTATTAATGAATTCTGCTAACTCTTCTTTACATGATTTAATTACCGTGGTTGAGATTTCATCAGGTCCTACCGATTTCGTATATGATAGATTATCTGTTAATTCTGTTTATTGCGAAGTTTAAATTTAAATTTTCTAGCTGT
The DNA here is from genome assembly GCA_963082915.1 of Dolichopus griseipennis. Taxonomy (NCBI): domain Eukaryota; kingdom Metazoa; phylum Arthropoda; class Insecta; order Diptera; family Dolichopodidae; genus Dolichopus; species Dolichopus griseipennis. The sequence continues at coordinate 144,075,447 of OY720441.1, forward strand.
TTTTAGTTCTGGAAAAAATATTGAATCAAATTTTTTTGCCATATTTTTTCCGATTTTACAGTAAAATTCATTAAATTTATTGATTTTTTCTTGTTTTTGATTTTGACTCAAAATTTGATCAGAAAAGAATTAATTTTTCTTCGTATTGGAACCATTTAATATATTTTTTATTTTTTTTAGAGTCATCCAAAGCTTTTTCAAAATTTATATTGTCATATTCCTTTCTTATTTTTCTTTTTAACGATGTTAATCTATTTAACCACTAAGAATAATTGTATTTAAAATATTCATTATATACTTCTATTTTCTGTATGTTTTTTAAACCAATAATTTTTCCTATTTATTAACTCTACACATTCAACATTTAATCAAGATGCAGTATATTTATTTGCCTTCTTTTTCAATATTTAATATAATACTATTTGTAGTATTTTTTATTACATGTAACAAATTATTTGCAATTTTATTCACATCTGTTTCATTGACAGTATAATTTTTAGATTTCTTATAACTATTAATGATTGGAATTAATGTTAATCTGTGTGAAATAGTGTTATCTAAATATTAGAATTAGGATTATTACACAGAAGATGGTCCAAACATGTACTTGATGCTGGACGGGTGATTTTATCATTGCAAAAATAAAAGTCATTTGATTCTACTATATTTTGGTATTTCTGAACATTTGTATCTGTTTAGTTTTTAATATAAAAATTGAAATTACCTATTAGCAATGATGTTTTTGTTTTTAGACTAGTAAGATCAAGTTCAACAAAAAAGTTATCAATTAAGCTAGATGTATTATTGGGTAGTCTATAAATTACTGAAATGCTACAAGTGATATTTTTATGAATAATTTTAATGTTAATAAAGCTGTTGTATCCGTCACAATAAACAGTTTTTTTGAAAACAAACCGAATATTTGGGTTATATTTTAACACCAGAGGGAGTAAAACCCAACCCAAAAAACGGGGATGACATTTTAAAATTAAAACTTCCCTCTACACAAAAACAGACAAAATCATTTTTGGGAATTACGGGACATTATCGTAAATTTATTAGGGATTATGCCAAATTGGCAAAACCTTTGACTAACTTCCTTAAGAAAAATAGTAAAATAAATATAAAAGACTTTAATTATATAAATGCATTTGAGGAATTAAAAAGAGTAATAACAGAAGATCCCATATTAAAATACCCAGATTTCAACAAAAAAATTTCATTGGTGCAACATTACAACAAGATTCTCACCCCATATGTTATGCTAGCAGAATTTTAAATGATCATGAGAAAAATTACCCTACAATTGAAAAAAAATTACTTGCCATTGTTTGGGCAACCAATTACTTTAGACCGTATCTATATGGCAACAAGTTTAAACTTAACAGACCATCAACCATTAAAATGGTTATATGCCAAATCGCAAGGAAAAGACTTTATTCCGAAATTAAATAGATGGTTATTAAAATTTGGAGAGTATAACATGAATATTGAATATATAAAGGGCAAGGAAAATAAGCGACAGATTTTCTTAGCCGAATAGATACAAACAAACACGAAATAAATTTGATAGAAAATACAGAAAATATTAATAGTTCTGATAACGAATCTCAAACAATATCTAGTACAAATTACTCTTGAAAACAATGTGGATTCATCTGACCTACAAGCTGTATCCGAAAACACAGATTATGATGATGAAATTCTATCTCAATTGAATTACGTAATAGCACCAATTATTCAATGCAAAAGAATATAAACACTTATAAATAATATTTGAAACCGTTTCCGAAAATAACGAAAACTTGAGCAAAGGGACAGTACATTCTCAAGAAGAGGAGTTAAATGATCATTTTCCAATTCTAGATACAGTTGTAAACAGATTCAAAACCCAAATTATTCTCACCGACAGAAAAAACGAGGACGTAGAAATAAATAAAGAAATAATTCTAAAGGATACTAATAAATTCAGATAATATAGAAAACAATCTTAGTGACATGTGTAGAAGGCACATAACAAAAGGTAGAATAGGCATTTTCTCTGAACTGAATAACCATAAATACAATATAGTACAAAACGAGGAAGAGTGTAGTAGAGTAGACTGTGTCAACTCTGGGATACCCGTATGACCGTTACATATACATTATATCATCCGGTTAATTACATTTGGCAAAATTTCAACCATATTTTGCAGTAACTTTGGCCATTACACTAAATTATTTTTGGCAAAATTTCGGACAACCAGCTTCATTAGGTGGAGGGTAATGCTCATATAACATAAGAAGTTGTATGGCAGCTACACCAACCCACTGCAGGAGACCAACAAAATTTTGCAGAAACTTTGGCCATTACACTAAACTATTTTTAGCAAAATTTCAGACACCCAGCTTCATTAGGTGAAAAGTAATGTTAATATAAAATAAGAAGTTGTATGGCAGCTACATGAACCCACTGCAGGAGACCAACCAAATTTTGCAGAAACTTTGGCCATAAAACTAAACTACTTTTGGCAAAATTTCAGACACGCAACTGTAATAGGAACAGAGAAATACTCATATAAAAAAAGAAGTTGTATGGCAGCTACCCGAACCCATGGACCAAAATGGCTGCATTTAAATAGCGATGACGGCTATGGCAAAAAAATGAATTTGCGAAAATTTCAAGATTCTAGCTCCTTTAGTTTTTGAGTTATCGTGCGGACGGACGGACATACATAGCTAAATCGATTTATTTTTCGATTCTGATCCGATCTATACACTTGAGTCTATATCTACACCCCAAAGTAATTGCAAATTTATTATACCCTTTGACTTTATAGTCATACGGGCATAAAAAGCTAATTGAACTATATGGAAGCTTTCAAAACATAAAATTTGTTAGGTGTAATTTTTTCAACCTTTAAACAGATACATGAATATCACAAAAACGAAACAGGGAATACCAGTATAAATGAAAACTATGAAAGTTTGAAAAAAGCGATATATTTTCCGAAATTAAAAAATTCTATTCAAAAATATACCAATAATTGTGACATATGTAATCGAGTAAAATATAACAGAAAACCAATAAGAAAGAAATTCCAAATGACAGAACACCTAAAGACATTAAAGAAATTATACATATGAAATTCTATCATATTCTATTTATTCTATCACATAAACACTAATTCAAAACAAAACTTTTTGGCGTTCATAGACCGTTTTTCTAAATATGCTACCTAAATGATAGTAATAATCAAACTATAATAGGAAAACTAAGAGAATTCAAAGCAAACAAAGGACATTTCAAAAAACTAATCACCGATGATGAATTTAAGAGTATTAATATAAAAAAAATTCTTATAGACGGACAAATTGAACTTCACTTAGAAAAATCTAACAATCACACTGGAAATTCTGACATTGAACGCCTTCACAGTACTATTAGCGAAAAAATTAGAGTTCTACGTATTGTTAATAAAGAATTAATATTATCGAAAAAATGTATAAAGCAATTGAGTGGTATAACAACAGTTACCACCCAGTGACAAAAGAAAAACCTATTAATATTCAAGAAGGAAATTGTAATAAAAAAAAATTTATGATTCTTTGCTGGCAGAAAAATCTAGATATATAAACAAACTTAATTTAAAAAGAGAAAATTATACCGAAAACAGAACTGAAGGTTACATAAAAAACTATAAGAGTGTTAGACATAAGGAAAAACCCAAATTCATAAAACCTAAGCTTGAAAATATACATACATCAAATATTAAAAGAAATTATAAATTTGCAGGTAAAATTAATGTTGACAATCCTCTTAATGCTAGTAACAATACCGATGCTAACCCAGGCTCATCTCACATTTTAAAAAATCGAGTCAGACTTGAGATATACAGAAATCAAACTGGAGGATGTAGAATTAGTTAAAAATTATAATTCAATCCTACATATCATTAACCCCGAAGAAATTTCAGAAATAGTAAACAAATTAGAAGATGATATAAATTTAGCAGATATATAAAATAACCTAATTTTAACTCACCAATTAAATGACGCGAGAAATAAGATTAAAAGTCTAATCCCACACAGACACAAACGGGGTCTAGTAAATTTTGTTGGTACTGTTCAAAAATGGCTATAGGGTACAATGAACGATTCTGACCGACAAGAAATCGAGGATCATCTAAAAATAGTTAACCAAAACAATCATAATGCAATAAAAAACTTAAACAGTCAAATGACAATTAATAACAATTTTAATAACACTTTTATTAAACTTAAACAAATTATTGAAAACGAAGGAATTTTAATTAATGAAAAACTTAATGACATAAACACTCAATACACAATTACACACACACAATTTTTATTTTAAAGTTCTAATAGCTCTTCAATGGGGAAGGTTGCTAAATTTCTCAAAGACCTAACTTCATCTACCCCCCCCCCCCCCTTCCTCACCATTTTTGTAGTTTCTAGGAATTAAACCAAAATTTGGAATTTTACTTAGAATTTTATTATCTAAGCAAAAATGGGTAAAACTGAGAGCACTTTCTTCAATTTAAGGAACCGCTTTTAAATTTAAGAAAAACCTTTAACATATGTTAAAATATAATGTTGGACCTTCAAATTTTGTATATTAATAAAAAAAAATATTGAACAGGTATTCAAGTTACAGGTGCTTAAAAGTAGCAAAATTTCAATTTTCGAGCCCTTATAGCTCCTAATGAGGGGGCTTGACAAAAAAATTTTGTTAACCAACTCCTATTAATTTCTGATTATCTAACATCTCCCAAAATTTCAAGACCCTACCTTGAACCGTTTATATGTGTGGTCAAAAATTTTGCAAAAATTGAGTTTTGTGTAATGTTAAATTTTAGTACCGTATGGCAACCCTAAACATTTGCCTGTCAAAATTTTATGAAGTTTATGAAACCAGCTATCGTTTGCCATTTTCAGATTGAAAATATATCTAACAGAACTCTTGTTATAACCATTTAAATATAGGGCTTTTTCCAACTTTGGGGGGCTGTAGCCCCGTAACAGGTGAGGCTACAGAAAAAAATTTTTCTACGAAATTTTTTTTTTTCCAAAAACTACCCATGGTTAAAATTTCTTGACTCTATTTCAAACGGTGTAAAAGTTTTTGTAAACAAACGGATGGACGGACGGACAGAGTGAAGCTATATAGGCACATTTTTACAAAAATTTTTGAAAATGTGCTAAAAAAATATAAAAGATTTAGTAAAATCAAAAAACTGTATTTTCAAAGGAAACTGTTTAAAAATTTTCAATAATGTATCAGAAATAATTGTTTTAAAATAGGGTTAATTTTAGCAAAAAATCAGATAAATGTAAATTTTAATAGTACTTGTCATGAACGAAAGTTCAGAATAAATGGAAATTAAATCTTTAATTAAAGATTAATGAATCACTACATTTATTTCAGTCTCATAAATTTTATAATTTTAATAGTAATAACCATAACTATATTTTTACTAGTATTCATGTCAAAATATTCAAATTTGCGACTCGGGAGAGTCTTAATCTTAAGGAGGGAGGAGTTACGTTACAGTCGGTAAACACCACCAATATAATAATAAATGAACCTCCAAAAGAGAAAACTCAATTTCATATTTATGAAATTTAAAATATAAACAAATATCTGCAAAAGAATAATTTCACATTTTAACTTTTTGTTATTCTTTTATTCTTCTTTTTTTCCATTTTATACAAAAATGTAATTAGCTACATTTTTGTATACTAAGCATGATTACAATCAATTGCATTTGAACCATTTTCAACTTTTATTTTAAATAATATAATAACAAAAGATCAATTGCACTTGAACTACTTTTAAACATAATTGCACTTGAAATTATTTTAACGTTATAATATAGTAATGTGAAACTGAACATATGTTGAAATTATTCTGTACAAAATTCAGTACGAACATTTACCAAATAATATATCGATTTTGTAATAAGTAAAATAAGTAAATTTATTTTTGTAATTCGATACTGAATTTTGTTTCGAAAGATATTTTTAAGTAATACATTATTATTAGTATTAAGATAAGAAAATTGTTTATGTAAAATAAAAATAAAGATTTTGCATTTCTAAAATAACAACATTAAAAATGTTAGTCTTAAAACCACATTCAAATAATAATGTTGAATAAGAAAATTTTAATTTAAATTTAAAATTTTTCGGTGTTTTTATTTTAAACAACCCATAAAACACATAATTTGCGCCACCACCACTTCTTGATTTTCTACTGGATAATATTAATAAATAATTGGGTATGTTGATACAGTGTTTAGTTTCATTCAAAATCCAAGTTTCCGTGATACTTATTATATGTATGGTGTATTTTAATGAATCCAATAAACTTGTGATGTCATTTAAAAAACAATTTTTAGGCTTCTAGAGTTTAAGTATAAGATTTTTAAGGAATTTTTTTTCTATTAAATTAATATCGCAAGTCTTATAGATATTTGTGACTACATGGGTATAAAGTAATATTGAGCTGAGATTCGTGTAGGATTCTTATTATTTTACTGTTTTTCTGAAGTTTTTCGTATTGATTGTCTTTCTTTGGATCCCTAGCTTTTTTGTGCAAATAACTAAAGTATGCTGTTAATTTTTCATTTATAAAAATTAGTTTAGCTTTGTCACTTTCAATTCCATTAAGATCTTGCATTGATAACCTCTTTGCCTTTATCGATTTCATAAATTTACCTTTTTTACGTAGATTATGGAATTGTATTATTATTTTATTTGGCTCACCTGAATTTCTTGAGAATGGTTTCTCCTCGTAAGTATCTTTAATGTCACTGATGCTCAGCTCCGTATTACAATGCTTTATTACTATGCTGCTAAGATTCTCACTTTGATTTAATTCTATACCGCTGCTAGAATTCTTATCGTGGTTTCATTCCATACCACTGAACTTCCTCCACTGGTTAAATTCTACACCACAAATTTATATCTTATTATCTAGCTGGCTTTGTTTAAGTTTTTCAATCTCTATTCTGTTGTACTGTATTTCTTCTTGCAACTTTGCGTTATCATTTTGTAAACTTAAATTTTCTTCAATCAATCAATATATTCATTAAGTTCTTTAACCTTATTTTCAATGGTTTCTATTTTTGCATCTTTTGTTGTAGAACATTAATGGTTTGATTATGAAAATGGAAATTAATTTAAATGCCTAGAATATGTACCTATAAGAAAGGCATATTAAGACAAAACATGCAATAAATGTATTCCTAAAATACAATGACAAATTTAAAACTTTTTATATAATTCATATAAATAAAAAAATAAATTTTACGTCCATGCAGCGACACCATGCAGTTCCTTTAATAGGCAATGAATACAGGTTAAGTATCTTACGCAATTACATAATTAAACATGTTTTATAATTATAATTATAAAACTTATTGATAACACTAGCGCACAACATCTCTTATCTTAAAACACGAAATAAGATTTCACTGGTTTTCTGTCACACTAATATACGTTGAAATTCAAATTAATTTTTAAAAAGTATTAACTTTTAATAAAATATATTTGTTTCCATTTCTGAGAAACTGGAAATTATAATCTCCAATCAAACAACACAGGCCCAAGTAGTACAAAAACTACCGATTGAGGTTAGAGATATGAAGCAATACATAGAAACTCTGATTGATGATAATGAAATTTTAAGAAATGAGAATAAGCAACTTAAATATGAATTTCAATAAAATAAAACAGAATTTGAAAAAATAAAACATAAACAGCTTATTATGTAAATTGAATGAAATTAGTCAGAATTCCAAAGGAGCTTTAATACGAATTGGCAAAAAGCTAGGCTGTAATTTAAAAGGAGAATGCAATCAAAGATGCATACTTAATAAAAAACACTTCAAAGAAGTCAGGTGAACCTGAGAAGATGATAATTAAATCCCATAAACTTGAGAATTAAATTTCTGAAAGTAGTGAAGAAAAAAACAATAACATCAAAAGTATTTGAAACTGGAGAAATAGAAGTAACTAAAGAAACTGAAACAAGTAAAGAAACAGTCAGTCGGTGCAACCGACTTAGAAATACCCTACACCTATTTGGTTCAAATTTAAGGACATATCCATAAGTCATTTTAACACCATAGAAGCTGTTATTAATTTGATCGTAAGACATAGCTAACCAAATTAACTGTATAATACTAAAAACATTTTCTAATTACCCTATCTATTAAAAAATACTACAAATTCTTACTAATTTATCTATTTAAAAATATTAAAAAACAAACAAACTTGAAATAAATGAAAATATATTTATTCCAATTCAATTACAAAATGAAAAAATTCTAATTATTAAATTTTGTGATAAAAAGATAATCAAAGCATAATATATTTAATAATCCAAATTTTTAAAAATTGCAATTATTTTAAATGGTTAGTTTATATACCTAATAGAAAAGCTTATAAACGCAAAATATGCAATAAATGTATTTCTAAAATACAATTAAAAATTTACACCTTTTCATATAATTCATTTAAATATAAAAATAAATTTTACATAAATGCAGCAAGTACCTTTGAACATAGCTGAACCACTACAATTAAGTCTAGATTTCGGAGACACATAGGATATAGGAAATATATTCTTTGGCTTCGAAATTAAACTCGACCACAACCAATTCCTATGGTACTTTCATTACTAGTAACCTACTGTTAAATTTCATCAAAATACCGGCATCATTTTTTGAGTTATGGTGTTTGTAAGATATATGTTTGTTAGTCCTTGAACTTTTCAAGGGTTCCAGGACCCGAAATTATGGTACGATTTCGCCCATATGCAGTCCCGTCATACTTTCAATACTAGTTAACCCTTGTACACAATTGGAACGCTCTATCTTAATTTTAATTTACTAGTTTTATTAATTTCGATGATAAGCTTTTACACATTGGGGGGTCTAAGAGAGGTTCTGAACCACCACACCGGGGGCACGCAAGAAATAGTAAACCTTGTTAAAATAGTACACCCTTGTGGCAAATTGGAAGCTTCTACATTTGTTTCAAGTTACTATCTTTATTAATTTTGAAAATATGCTTTAAGGGCCTAAGAACTGAGTGACTGGTCCCCGATCCACTACTCCAATGGGGCCCAAATTTCAAAGACACTTACGAAATAGAAAGGGACACCCTGATACGAAATTTGGAGGTTCTATCTTCATTGGTTTCGGAATTATGCTCGTTTGGCCTAAATTCGATCAAAAAGTTGTAAGTTCCGAACCCATTGTCCAATCCTCACCGTACGTAATCACCGCCGTAGTTTCGCTGCCAATAACCTACAGCACAAATTTCATGAAGATAGCCTCATTAGTTGTTGAGTTATCGTGATTTTTTATATATGTTCCTTAGCCCTGACATCGATTAAAAGGTCCGGAATCCGAACCGTTGGGCTGATTTCGCCCTTATATAGTCCGCGCTGTACTTATAGTACTAGTTAACCCTTGTACACAATTTGAACGGTCTATCCTAATTTTTAGTAACTATTTTTAGTAATTTCGATTATAAGCCTTTAAAACTTGGGAGGTCTGAGAGGGGTACAGAACCACCACTCCAATTGATCCCAAATTAGGGGAACACGCAAGAGATAGTAAAGAACACCCTTGTGGCAAATTGGAAGCTTCTACATTTTTTCAAGTTGTTATCTTTATTAATTTTAAAGATATGCTTTAAGGTCTTCGGAAATGTGTGGCTGGTCCCCGACCCACTACTCCAATGGGACCCAAATTCACAAGACACTTAGGAAATAGGAAGGGACACCCTGATACTAAATTTGGAGGTTCTATCTTCATTGGTTTCGGAATTATGCTCGTTTGGCCTAAATTCGATCAAAAAGTTCTAGGTTCCGAACCCATGGCCCAATCCCGACCTTACGCAATTCCCGAAGTAGTTTCATTACTAGTAACCTACAGCACAAATTTGATGAAGATGGCGTCATTAGTTGTTGAGTTATCGTGATTTTTTATATTTGTTCGTTAGCCCTGAAACCGATTAAAAGGTCCAGAATCCGAACCCATGGGCCGATTTCGCCCATATGCAATCCCCGCCGTACTTTCAGTCCTAGTAACCTGCAGTTAAAATTTCATCAAGATAGCTCAATTATTTTTTGAGTTATCGTGCCTACGGACGGACGGACGGACGGACATGGCTATATCGACTAAGGCGATCACGCTGATCACAAATATATATACTTTTCCATATCTAGCTCGCTTCCTTTAGGTGGTTACAAACACCATACCAAAGTTAATATACCCCTTTACCTATTCTATAGGTGTAGGGTATAAAAAGAACAAAAAATAATAATATGGTTTTTATCAATGAAAGACTGACATCATATTTTAATTTTTTACTCAAAAAGCTAAGAGAGTTGAAAAAGGCTAAGATCATTGAATTTGCATGGGCAAAAAATTGCAAAGTGTTTATCAGAAAAACTGCCGACATTAAAATTATACACATAACAGAAAAAGATCATATATATATTAAATGATATAACTTACAGTTTTCCACTAAATACCCGTATAACCACAAAATCTTTTATTAGTTGCACGCTACGTAAGACATAGCTAACGAAATTAATTTTATAATACTAGAATTATTTTCTAATTATTTTATCAATTCAAAAGTATTAAAATTTCTTAGTAATTTATCTATTTAAAAATATCAAACAACAAATAAACTGGAAATAAATGGATTCGTAAAATGCAATTATAAAATTGCAACTTAAAACTTTTTATCCAATTCAATAAAATTTCACACACAGTCAGCAATTACTTCTTTTCAGGATTTTTAGCTGTCGTGCATTTATTGTTGAACGATTCAGTACCCTTAATTAATTATTTCAATTTTAAATAATTTTTAAATGTATTCTCTTATTTTACTTATTTTTTATTGTTTTATATAATTAAACTCAATAACTTTTGAAAGAAATATTAATTAGTAATAATATAAATATAAGAACTATCTTCTAAATTTTTTTCAGGAATTAGAAATAAAGAAAAACCAATGTGTTGCTCTGTAAATAGAGAACTTTATTTTTAATAACCAAAGAAACATTTAATTTTAATAACTATTTACCTGTAAATAGAGAAACGACAATAAAAGCTAATTTCTCAATTTACTAATTCCCTTTACTTTTTTAATTAATTTAAATTTTTTGATTTTATTTAAAAACCTAGATTTATTTTGATTTTATTTTCTTAAATTTTGTTAACCTTGTTCAGCTTGATAAAATGCAAAAGAAATGCACACACCTGATTTCAAACGTTCCACATATGTCATGTGTCATTGTAACTACCGGCAGAGTACGCCAAATATTTAGTAGCGTCAAATATTTAAATTAAAGAAATAACATAAATTTCTTTACATCCCCCGCCTTAGGGGAGAAAATGTTCATTTTCTTCATCTTCCGTCTCTCCATCTTGTATTTCTAGTGTATGAGCTGGACTGAGTTTTGTGATATGAAAAATGTTGTACTCTGACTTTGTGTGGCCTGTGTTTATTTTATATATTGATTCTGATATTTTTTCAACAATTTCGTACGGTCCAATTTTTAATTTATCCAATTTTTTTCTGTTCAATTTGTTTCCATTTTCTACATATACCCAATCTCCAATCTTGAACTCGAAATATTTTCGGTTTTTATCAAAAAGTCTTTTGTTATAATTATGAGATTTAGTCGTATTTTCTAAAGCTATCTCTTTATCTTTTATCCAATTGTCTTCCGTTTTTTTATGTTTTAGCTCACTCGGTAAAAGCGTTACATCCGTGCCATACAATAGATATCTTGGTGCAAAACCAGTAACCGAGTGTTCGGTGTCATTGTATTTATCCACACAGCTTTTTGCTATTGTGGCCCAAGCTACCTTTTTATTTTCCTCATTTATTTTACATCTAATTTTGTTTACTAAAGTTTGATTAAGTCTTTCATTCAATCCATTTGAGAACGGTGCGTTAACCGCAGTAAAAACTATTGGTATTAATTTTTTATTTAAAAAGCTTTTGAATTCTTTTGAGTTTATTCCAGGGTATTGGTCCGTAAGTAACATGCCAATATCCTCTGTTTCTGATATATTAGTGACTAGTTTTATAAAATCATTTGCATTCTGGGTTTTTGATGTTAAAATAAATGCGTATCTCGTAAAATGATCTACTAGGAGATGTAGATATTTCTTTGTTGATCTTGAACCTCCGAAACCTCCAACGGTATCTATTGAAATTATTTCAAAAGGTCTTGTGGCTGGACCTAAATGAGACATAAGACCAAACTTGTCATGTCCTCTAGATTTATTTTTAATGCAAATATCACAATTTTTACAGATCCTTCTAATGTTTTTTGTCAGATTTCTCGCTGTGTATAGTGGACTTATTTTCTTTTGTAACTGTTTGATACCAATGTGGCAAAAGTGTTCATGTTTGTTTTTTATAAGTTTAATACTAAATTCTTCTGATAAAATTATTTTTTCTTTTTTATTGACTTTTTTGAAATATACTTTATGTTTTTGAATTAACTTGTTTTTTTTGTTTTGTATTTCTTCATTTTTTTCTTGGTCTGTCAAGATTTCTTTTAATTTTATTAAATTCACGATTTTTAGTTGTTCTTCTTTATTTTCTTCTGTGTTCAATACTGGATTTCTGCTTAAGCAGTCTGCTTCCAAATTATTTTTTCCTGGAGCATATTTTATTTTAAAATCATATTGTGAAAGATAATATGTCAAATCACCCAGCTCTTCATCCGTTCTTGATTTCAAATTTATATTTTCAAGTGGTTTATGGTCTGAATAAACTGTAAATGATTTACCTATGAGCCAATATTGCCAATATCTTATTGCTTCTTTGATGGCCAAGCATTCTAAATATATTGCTTTTTTCTTTTTTTGTACTTCATTAAGTTTTTTTGAGAAGTATGCCACAGGTTTTTTTTTGCCGTTAGTTTGTGTCTGCTTCAAAATTGCACCCATTCCTTCCAACGATGCATCTGTGTAAATATTGATTGGTAAATCTGGATCGAAAATTTCCAGTACTGGTTGTGAACATAATAACTCTTTTATCTTTTCAAAAGAATTTTGACAATTTTCAGACCAAATAAATTTCTGATTTTTTCTTAGTAGATTATGTAGTGGGTCTGGGATTATGGCCCTTTTTCGTATGTATTCATGATAAAAATTTATTTTTCCTAGAAATTGTCTTATATTTTTCTGGGTTTTTGGAACAGGAAAATTCCTTATGGAAATCAAATTATCTTTTACTGGTCTGATTGAATTATTTTGAATTATATGGCCAAGATATTTTACCATGTCTGATGCAAACGTGCATTTTTTGAATTTTAACCTGAAGCCTTCTTTTTTTATAGCTTCCAGCAATTTTGTTAAATGGTCAATGTGTTCCGCGAAGGATTTTGAAAATATAAGGATGTCATCTATATAATTCACTGCAAAATCTGTAAGTTTATACTTTCTTAATATGTTACTTAGTATTCGTTGAAATATTGCTGGCGATGTTTTTAATCCAAAAGGGAGGACAGTCCATTGAAAATGTCCCTCTTGTGTGACGAAACCTGTTTTTTTCCTATCTTCAATTTTTAGAGGGATTGACCAAAAGGCAGAGTTTATGTCTAGTGTTGAATAAAATTTACAATTTCTTGTTTTTATCATTAGGTCCTCAATCAGTGGAAACGGCTGAGCTTGTGGTACTACGATTTTATTGAGATCTCTGAAATCTATACATAGTCTGGATTTTTTATTGTCTTCTTTTTTAAATGCTAAAGTCACTGGTGCAGCAAATGGGCTGTATGATTCCTCTATAAGGTTTTTATCTAATAATCTTGCTATTTGCTCTTCTATTTCTTTTTTATCATCTATTGTGCATTTGTAAGGCCTCTTGCTACAATATTTGTCCATTAATAGGTCTATTCTTGCTTCATATTCCTTAACTGTGCCAATATCATATTTATCTTTTGCAAAAATTGATTTATATTTATCAATTAGTTTATTTATCATTAATTTTTGATCACGATTTAAGTGATTTATGTTTATTTCAAAATTTTCTTCTTCTACGTGTTCATTAAAGTTTATTTCATATTTTTTTAATTTGTTATTTTTATTTTCATCAGGAAGTTTTTCAATTTTATCTTCCTCTTGTAGATATAAAATATCTTTCTGAGATATTTTTAAGTTCTCATCTTGAATTAAATAGAATATCTTTATCATATCTAATCCAATTAAAAATTCATACTGAAAATTCTTATCATCTATAATATAAACCTCCACATTCTTTTCAATTTCAAAAATTTTTATTTTCAAAGTTGTCAAACCATTTGTTTTTTTCACACCATTAATTGTTATTAAATTTTCTTGATTTGAAATATTTACTTTATTGTTTCTTAATTTCAATAATTTTGAGTTTATTAAAGAAACATTCGATCCTGAGTCGTATATTCCAAATATTTCTAATTTATTTTCTAATAATAGTTTGACTTTTATTAATGGTGTAATTACCAGTTTTTTTGATCGGTGTTATTTAATTCAGCTTCAATTACTGAACTATTCACATTTTTAATTTGATTTTTTTTTCCTTTATCGTTTTCATTTGTTTTAAACCAGCATATTGATTCAGAATGATAACGATTTTTTTGTTTAAGCCCTCACAAATTCCACATGGCTTTTTATCTTCAATTTTTGATTTATAGTCAGACCTTGAATTTTTTTTATTGTCATAACTTCTATTATTTACTAAGTGCTCCAATCTTCCAATGTCATTGAACAAATCTTTTGTTTCCAGTATTTCTTCTCTGTTTATTCTGTCAGAAATATAATCTGGTAAACCAGCTGCAATTATGTCAATCAATGTTCCTTGGTCTATTGAGGTTCTCACTTCAAGCATTAGTTTTTCTTTCTTTAGTGCATATTCCAGTAGAGAACCTGTTTGGTATTTGAATGATAAAGCATACTTACTACTTGACCACCCTTTGTTAGCATATGTAGTGCAAAAATTTTCTTTCCAGGTATCCCATTCAGAATTTAAAGTATATTTTATCATCATAGCACTGTACCAGTCTAAACAGGATTTTTCTAAAAAAACTTTTAAAATTTCAATTTTTCTTCGTTTTTTGTAATATCTAATCTTTCACATTCTTTTTCAAAATTATTTAACCATTCATGAGCATTACCTTTTCCACTATATTTTTCAATTACAAACTTTTCTGACAATTTCCTTAGACTCGGTCTTTCATTACTTTTTTGATCGTTCATTATCATTTGAAAAGCCTTTGCCATTTGGTCTGCTATTGAATTTTCTGACATGCTTGTATTATTTTCGTTTTCATCTTTAAGCGTAATCTCTTCTGGGTATGTATCTCCAAGCGCCACATTTCCATCAGCATCCCAGTATGCTTTTTTCATACTTTCAGTTACCTTAATCCAGACATTTCTTGTTTGATGTCGTTTTTTTAGTGTATTTTTGATATTTGCATAAACTGTAGATCCTGTGATACTCGCATGTTGAACTGCTGGTTGGAGTTCTTTTGCTACTTTATAGCTTTTACCATCTTCAGTTGTGATTGAGGTTATACAAATTATATTCGTTTTTCCATCATCTGATGCCTTTACTGTAAACGTGAAGTATAATTTATCCATTTCTTTTTTTCACCTTGTTGACTAATATTGTCGTTTTATAAGAACTATCTTCTAAATTTTTTTCAGGAATTAGAAATAAAGAAAAACCAATGTGTTGCTCTGTAAATAGAGAACTTTATTTTTAATAACCAAAGAAACATTTAATTTTAATAACTATTTACCTGTAAATAGAGAAACGACAATAAAAGCTAATTCCTCAATTTACTAATTCTCTTTACTTTTTTAATTAATTTAAATTTTTTGATTTTATTTAAAAACCTAGATTTATTTTGATTTTATTTTCTTAAATTTTGTTAACCTTGTTCAGCTTGATAAAATGCAAAAGAAATGCACACACCTGATTTCAAACGTTCCACATATGTCATGTGTCATTGTAACTACCGGCAGAGTACGCCAAATATTTAGTAGCGTCAAATATTTAAATTAAAGAAATAACATAAATTTCTTTACATAAATATAAAAGTTTATATAATTTGATTGTTTTTTTTTTTTTTTTTTTTTTCTTTATTTATAATATAAATTTAAATATACATACATAATTTAGCTTTTCAGTACATAGTAAATAGATTGAGACCTATGCCTAAGGCAGTGCGGTCATATAATTTTTCGTAAGAATTATTTAACAATAGAATAAGAAAAAGTAAAACAAAGCAAAACAAAAAGAAATTTAATGATATTCATTTACAAATTTTTCATAGGATTTCATCATAAAAATTTACTCTTTTTTTGTATAATTCTTCATATTTTAATTTATTAATTTTTTTTATATTTTTAAAACAGCACAACAAAGAAAATAAAAAAAAAAAAATTTTTAACTTATTTGATTTATTTATGAATGTTAGTTAGTTAATGTAGGATTTAATTATTAGTTTGTTAGTATTTCTAGTTTTATTAAAATATTATGTACTAATTATAGTGAATTTAATCTTTTCTGTAAATAAATTAAGGTTATTAATTAATTTTATTGGTTCTGGAAGTTCATTATAAACCTTAAGGCAATTATATAAGCAGTTATTCTTTTGATGTGATGTTCTAAAAAGGGAAAGGTAGAAGTTCGATTTGTTCCTAGTATTATGGTTGTGTATGTCAAAATTCCTATTTAGAATGAAGTTATGTTTTAATTGATTATTAATGATTTTGTACGCAGTTTTATAGAGTTCCATTAATATTATGTTTCTTAAGCTTAGATATTTTATAGTGTATATAGAATCTTTTGGGTGTAACAAGGGCAAGCCTTGTGCAAGCTTAAAACATTTTTTATGCATTTTGTCTAGTTTATTTAGATGAATTTGTGGAGCTCTACTCCAAATAGGTAAAAGATAAGTAATATGTGATTTTATATACGAGGAATATAATGTGTATATCGATTGATCCGAGAGAAACTTACGTAATCTTCTCATCAGGAATATGTATGGAGTTATATTTTTGATTACTTTTTCAATATGTTTATTCCAACTTGATTTACTGTCAAGTAACAGACCTAAATAATTGAAGTTATTGACTATTTCTACATTTACATTATTATATTGAACGGAATTAGAGAAGTTAAGAATCTTGTTTTCAAAGAATAAAATTTTGGTTTTATTTAAGTTTAATAGAAGTCGGTGCTTGGTTAGCCACTCCTCAATTAGCAGTAAATCGTGTTGTATAGATAGATGAATATTTCCCTCAGAATCATCTGCATATTTTATTACCGCATCATCTGCGAATAACTGAATACAACCCTTTGATTTTAAATGAGAGATGTCGTCGATATATAATTTAAAAAGAAGTGGGCCCAAAATGGAACCTTGCGGAACCCCTTTCGATATTATTTTTTCATCGCTAAAGTTATTGTTTAAACGAACCTTTTGTTTGCGACCTTAATGAACTTTTTATCACAAAATTTAATAATCAAAATATGTAATGAATGTATTTTTAAAATACAATGATAAATTTAGAACTTTTCATATTATTCATTTAAATATAAAAATAAATTTTACAACTTAAGTATCGTACACAATTTCTTAATTAAAATTTCGTTGTTTATTAAAAAAATATTTTGTTTTTAATTTACAAAATATAATACATAATATGTTTAATAGTAAAATTCTTAGATTTTTAAAAATATAAAAGTGTTAAATAAGAACGGAAATAGTGTATCAAAGTTGAAGTTCTATCTTTATTAATTTCGAATATATGCTTTAAGGTCTGGGGAGTAGTGGGTGTGGTACGCAAACCGCTATTCCAATTAATTCAAAATTTCACGTAAACAAAACATATAAGAAGAAACACCTGTGCCCCTAATATAAGGTTCTATCTTCTTTGGTTTCGAAATTATGCTCTTTTGGTCTCAATTCGATCAAAATTCTAGAATCCAAACTCATTGTCCGAACTCGACCATAACCAATTCTCATGTTACTTTCATTACTAATAACCTAAAATTAAAATTTCATCAAAATAGCGTTACTAGTTTTTGAGTTTTGGTGTTTTTAAAATATATGTTTGTTAGCCCTTGAACTTTTCAAATGTGCCAGAACCCGAAACCATGGTACGATTTCACCCATATGCAGTCCCCGTCATACTTTCAATACTTGTTAACCCTTGTACACAATTTGACCGTTCTATCTTAATTTTAAGTTATTATTTTTTTAATTTCGTTTATAAGCGCTTAAACCTTTGGAGTTCTAACATGGGTACTGAACCACCACTCCAATTGATCCCAAATTAAAGGGGCATGCAAAAAATAGTAAAGAACACCCTTGTGCCAAATTTGAAGCTTCTTCATTTGTTTCACATTACTATCTTTATTAATTTTAAAGTAATGCTTTAAGATCTTCAAAAATGTGTGGCTGGTCCCCGACCCACTACTCCAATTGGTCCCAAACTTCTATGGCACTAATAAAATAGAAAGAGACACCCTGATACCAAATTTGGAGGTTCTATCTTCATTGGTTTCGGAATTAAGCTCGTTTTGCCTAAATTCGATCAAAAAGTTCTGGGTTCAGGACCCATGGTGCAATCCCGACCGTACGAAATTCCTGTCGTAGTTTCATTACTAGTATTTCATTTCAAGTATCCAACAGCACAAATTTGATGGAGATAGCGTCATTTTTTGTTGAGTTATCGTAATTTTTTATATATGTTCGTTAACCATCAAACTGATTAAAAAGTCCAGAATCCGGACCCATGGGCCGATTTCGCCCACATGCAATCCCCGCCGTACTTTCATTTCTAGTAACCTACAGTTAAAAATTCGTCAAGATAGTTCTATTATTTTTGAATTTTCGTGCCTACGGACGGACGAATCAGGAGGTCACGCTGATCGCAAATATATATGCTTTTCCATATCTAGCTCGCTTCCTTTAAGTGGTTAGAAACACCATACCAAAGTTAATATACCACTATACCTATTCCATACGTGTGGGGTGTACAAAGAAAATTCTATAAAAAAAATATTTTTCAACGCAAGGTGTCTTAATAATAAAATTGATGGTATTACACATATGCTGAATATGTGAGTATAGAAGATTAAATCATATTGTTGTGGTGACTGAATCATGCTTAAATGACTCTCAAAGCGTTTATTGGGAAATCAAACATTAGAATAAACTGAGAATTTCTGGTAGGCAAACACGACGTAGAAGCGGTGTAGTTATTTTTGTGCACAAAACATTAGGTCGTTCTGTAAACGAAATTTGTTGCGAAAATTTAACAGCATTGTTAGCATAAATCTAACAACTAAAAATAATAATACGATATATTTGTAAATTATGGGCCTGCTGAAAATGCATCGCATCATACACAATGGTTTTTTGATAAATTTGAGTCTCATTTAAGTAATTTATAAAAGAAAACCAGTATTATTTTTCGAGATGTGAACTTTAATTCAAGAATAAAATCAGATCAAAATGCGCTTACTTACAAGACATTTATAAATTGAAATGTTTATTTTAAATGCCATAACGAGGTCACTAGACTTGCATCAGGAACATGCATTGATCATCTGTTAATTGGAGATCCTACTATAACATCATTATGAAATCAAAAAATAACTCTCCTGGAGCTGACAATGTTTCAGCTTCAGATTTAAAACATGTTGTAACTTTAATAAAACCTAAAAAGATGTCTAAGTACTGGTATATATTCTGCGTGTCTTAAATCAAGTATAGTTGTACCTATCTTTAAATCTGGGTCAACATTGGATGTATCAAATTACAGAACGATTGCTCTCTCAAGTTGTAATGGAAAAGTATTTGAAAAGGTTATAAATTCCAGAATACAGGAGTTCGTGAAAAAAGTTGTAGGATTTGATACAAATCAATTTGGTTTTCAAAAGAAAATTGGAACAGAATTTGCAGTTCTAGAATCCACCAACATCAATTGTAAACAAATTGGATCAAGGAAATTATGTATGTTTGGTATTTGTTGATGGTGCCGTGATATAACGCCATATGTTATAAAGCCTTAATGGCTTTATGACTCTTTTGAGTGTCTCATAAAACCATAATCGCGAAATTTTTTAATATGGCTTTAAATCACGCTCGAATAAGTCATAAAGCCATAATGGCGTTATGACACACTTCAAAGAATTTTTTTTAGGAAAAAACAATAGAAATATTATTATTTCGAAATTTATAATTTGGTGACAAATATACCTTCTATGTGTAGCCAGTGTCATTGATTTTGTAACCGATTATAAAATCTTTCCTAATTCAGAATCTCTCATTACATATATACATATATAAATATTCTGGAAAAAGCGAATACCCTAATTTTGAATCCAACTCTAAAATCCCACCCATAACTTATATATAATATGTGTACATATTCTGTAGAAGGCGTAGAACTCTGATTTTGTCGAGGTCTGCCCAGCTATCCACGAACGCGGCTAGTCTGCGTACTGCGCGGCCGCGAACAAGCGCACGCGGCGGCCAATAGCTGCCTGCTTTATACCCTAATATTCACCTTGTACATATTCACCGTGAGCTATATGTATTATGAGTAATTGCTTAAAAGTATTAGAACAGGATGTAACTGCAAATGTACCATCTATTAGATAGTTCCGTGGTTGATCTATTGTCTATAACACTAGATATTGTAGGTGACATCAAAATGGTGTACGTATAATATTCCTCTATAATAGTGTGCTTGTAAAATTTTTCTTTTTCGTCATATCTGCTCATACCAAATGTTTTTATAATTTCCTCTTTTTCGAAAATTTCCTTTACTTCTGCAAAATTTGTTGGTTTTTTTTGGGAAAATGTTGCTTTTAATTTTATAAAGATGTCTCGCATTTGCCCAAAATTTACTTACCTCTAAATTGCTTATATGTTTCATCAAAAATGTCACGGACATTACTTCTTTTCAACAAATAATATAATAATGATAGCTGTAAAATTTTGTAATATACAACAATTTTAACTCAATCATTCAATTTTAATTGTATGGTGTTATGACTCAAAATTTTTAAAACACAATATGGCTTTATGACTCACTCGAGTGTGTTTTAAAGCCATATTAAAGAATTTCGCGATTATGGCTTTACGACTCAATCGATTGAGTCATAATGCCATTAAGGCTTTATCGCATGTGGCGTTATATCACGGCACCTTTGTTGATCTAAAGAAGACCTTCAATACAGTATATTATAATATTTTACTTAAGAGATTGCATGAAATTGGAATAAGGGGTACCAGCTAATAACTTACTCTACTCATATCTGAATAATAGAAAAACTATTACAAAAATTAATGGAGTTTTTAGTAATGAAAATAATATAAACATTGGTGTTCCTCAAGGATTAGTTCTTGGTCCTACATTATATTTACTTTATAATCATAATATGCAGTATGCGAATTTACGGGCTGACTATAAGATTTTTGCTGACGATACTTTACTTATCTAGAATGGTAGAACCTGTAAAGAACTTGAAACTCTTGTAAATACTGATTTGGGGATTTACGAAAATTGGTTAAAAGGTAATAAATTAACTACAAATGCGGAAAAAACAAAGTTTATAGTATATAAAATAAAGAATAAAATTGATATAAATACCAATCTATTGGTAAATAAGACTATAATTGAAAGAGTTCCTGCATATAAAAAAAAATAAATAAATAAATAAATAAATATACATACCTTGGAGTTGTAATTGATGAAAAACTGAAGTGGGAAGAGCATATTAATAAATTAGTAAAAAAAATTGTGCCGCTGCGGAGTGCCTTGAAAAGAAGTGGAATTATATTGAATAAACAAACTGCAGTTAAGTTATTTCGCACATCAGATACAATTTATGTTACTGGTCCAGCTGTTCATTATAGTTGATAGATAAAATTAATGTTCTAATAAACAAAGCCATTATATGCTTACATAAGTACGACTGGCTTACCCCAACAAACGAAATTTTTAAGCGCGCGGGATATCTGAAGTTACCCGAACTCAATATTTTGGAAAAATCTAAACTAATTTTTAAAATAGAAAAAGGGGTTTACAAAAAAACATCATAATTACCAAAAGAAACAATATTCATAATTAGAATACAAGAAGGTCAAACAATTAAAATGACGCCAAAACAAGAATAGAGTTATCACAGAATAATTGTCTCTCTTCATCAATAAGAATTTATAATCAACTGCCGTTGGAGTAAAAAAGAAGTTCAAATTTGGATATATTTATCAAAAAACTGAAGCATTCATTAAAGAATAACCTTTCATTTGTGGATAGTATAACGCAAGAGTAAAATTTTTCAACGTTCATAGCACATATCTATATGAGCTGTAATATTTGTATTTATATAATATATATGTGTATATATTAGTAAGTATATTTAATTTTAATTAATTTACCTTGCTGATTAGTATTAGGAAGTAACTGCGATGTTTTATATCAAAAAAATAAGTTTTTTTTATATCACAGTTAGAAAAAAATAAAACAAAAGCAAAAATAAATGTTAAAGTTTAAGAAAAAAGCTTTTATTAGTTTGATCGTAAGGCATAGCAAACCAAATTAACTTTATAATACTAAAAACATTTTCTAATTACTTTATCTTTTCGAAAATATTAAAAATACTAACGAATTTATCTATTTAAAAATATTAAAAAATAAAAAATTAAAATACATTTATTCCAGTTCAATTAAAAAAGTGAATAAATTTGAATTATTAAATTTTGTGATAAAAAGCTAATAGAAGAATTAATATGTTTAATAATTCAGATTTTTCAATATTGCAATTATTTCAAATTGTTTATTAAGGAGGAACCTGAACCACAACTACAATTAAGTCTAAACTTCGGGGACCCACAGGAAATAGGAAATATCTTTTTTGGTTTGAAATTATACTCGTTTGGCCTCAATTCGATCAAAAGATTTTAAAATCGGAACTCATTGTCCGAACTCGACCAGAACCAAATCCTCTCATGGTACTTTCATTACTAGTTACCTTACCTAGAAAACTTCATCAAAATAGCGTCATTAGTTTCTGAGTTATTGTGCTTGTAATGTATATGTTTGTTAGTCCTTGATCTTTCCAAAGGTTGCAGAATCCGAAACTATAATACGATTTCACCCATGTGCAGTCCCCGTCATAATTTCAATACTAATTAACCTTTGTTTAGAAAAATTTTAATTATTAAATATATTAGCTTTTTATCACAAACTTTAATAATTCAAATTTTTCAAAATTGCAATTATTTTAAATTGCTAGTTTATGTACCTATTAGAAAAGCTTATAAACGCAAAATATGCAATAAATATATTTCTAAAATACAATTACAAATTTAGACCTTTTCATATAATTCATTTAAATATAAAAATAAATTTTACATAAATGCAGCAAGTACCTTTGAACATAGCTGAACCACTACAATTAAGTCAAAATTTCGGGGACACATAGGAAATAGGAAATATATTCTTTGGCTTCGAAATTAAACTCGACCAGAACCAATTCCCATGGTACTTTCATTACTAGTAACCTAGAGTTTAAATTTCATCAAAATAGCGGCATTATTTTTTGAGTTATGGTGTTTTAAGATATATATTTGTTAGCCCTTGAGCTTTTCAAGGGTTTCAGAACCCGAAATCATGGTACGATTTCGCCCATATGCAGTCCCCGTCATACTTCAATACTAGTTAATTCTTGTACACAATTGGAACGTTTTATCTTAATTTTAAGTTACTATTTTTATTAATTTCGATGATAAGCTTTTACACATTGTTGGTCTAAGAGAGGTACTGAACCACCACTCCGATTGATTCAAAATTAGAGGGACACGCAGGAAATAGTAAAGAACACCCATGTGCGAAATTTGAAGCTTTTACATTTGTTTCAAGTTACTATCTTTATCAATTTCGAAAATATGCTTACAGGTCCTCGGAACTGAGTGACTGGTCCCCACCCACTACTCCAATTGGGCTCAACTTTCTAGGAGACTAAGGAGATCGAAAGCGACACCTTGATATCAAATTTGGAGGTTCTATCTTCATTGGTTACGGAATTATGCTAGTTTGGCCTAAATTCGATCAAAAAGTTCTAAGTTCCGAACGCATTCTCCAATTTTCACCGTGCGCAATCGCCGCCGTAGTTTCATTACCAATAACCTACAGCACAAATTTCATGAAGATAGCTTGATTAGTTGTTGAGTTATGGTGATTTTTATATATGTTCGTTAGCCCTGAAACCGATTTAAAGGTCCAGAATCCGAACCCTCGGGCTGATTTCGCCTTTATACAGTCCGCGCTGTACTTTAAGTACTAGTTAACCCTTGTACAAAATTTGAACGTTCTATCTTAATTTTAAGTTACTATTTTTAGTAATTTCGATTATAAGCTTTTAAAACTTAAGAGGTCTAAGAGGGATACTGAACCACCACTCCAATTGATCCCAATTTAGGGGGACATGCAAGAGATAGTAAAGAACGATTAAATGGTCCAGAATCCGAACCCATGGGCCGATTTCGCCCATATGCAATCCCCGCCGTACTTTCAGTCCTAGTAACCTACAGTTAAAATTTCATCAAGAGAGCTCCATTATTTTTTGAGTTATTGTGCCTACGGACGGACGGATGGACATGGCTATATCGATTGAGGAGGTCACGCTGATCACAACTTGTTCTTTACTTGTTTTGTTTTTGTTTAAATTTGAATTCTTTTTGTTTTTGTTTTCGTTATTGTTTTTGAATTTATTGCTTTTTTTTTTTGCTAATTTGTTACTATTATTTTACATGAACTACATTACATTTGTCATATTTTATATTTTATACCTCTTTTATATTTTTGCAAATTTAATAATTAAGATTGAAACGAATAAATAATATTTTAAAATGTATACAGCCATGTTATGACAGCAATCTTTTTTGGCATTTACTATTGAAATTAATGAAATAAATAAATAAAATAAATGCTTTAAGATCTTCGAAACTATTTGGATGGTCTCCGACTCACTACGCCAATTAGTTGCAATTTGCGAGGACATTAAGGGAATAGGAATGGACAGCCTGATACCAAATTTGGAGGTTCTATCTTCTTTCGTTTTCGAAGTTATGCTGTTTTGGCATAAATTCGATCAAAATATTTCAGGTTCGGAACCCATGGTCCGATCTCGACCGCACGCAATCCCCGCCATTGTCTCAATTCTAGTAACCTACACAATTTCACGAAGGTAGCGCCATTAGTTGTTAAGTTATCCTGGTTTTTTTTTGTGTTCGTTAGCCCTTAGAAAGATTTAAAGGTCCAGAATCCGAACCCATGGGCCGATGTCACCCATATGCAATTTCCGCCGCACTTTCAGTCCTAGTAACCTACATTTAAAATTTCATCAAGATAGCTCCATTATGTTTTGAGTTATCGTGCCTACATGGACATGGCTATATCGACTCAGGAGGTCACCCTGATCACAAATATACATACTTTTCTATATCTAACTTAATGTTGGCAGGAAATTATCCAAAAAACAAGTGTCGAAAAAAACCAAGGGTTTTTTAAAAAAGGACATTTTAAAAATTATATAGTGTTTCATACTGAGTATTTAATCGGAAAAAAATGTTGAAGCTTCAATGTTAACGTTTAACTCAGGAAATATATACATTGGTGACTACGTTATTGCTTACGTATAAAAACAGTAAATTATTAATTTTTAAAACCTAATAGCCCCTCTATGGGGAATGTTCCCAAATTTCTCATGGATCTAGTTCTCATTATTTTCTGGTTTTCGACTTGACTCAGCTACCATTCGCCATTGTGTTAAAATTACTGGCTTGATCAATAATAGATAATTATATATCTTGAATTAAAAATACATTAATATAAAAATATAAACAAATGCAAAATATAAACAAATAATTTAATTCAATAATATAACTCACAGATATAGAGTACCATATAACTCTAATACAAAATATTACAATATAAACAAAAATAGAATTGTGTCTATTGAAAATCTAAGACGTTTCTACATGTTATAAGGCCCAATACTTTCTCATGTGTAAATAGCATGTGGAACTCATTAAGGCCAATTCTAATAACACGAGTATAATATGATCCTCTGTTCCAACATGTTTCTATGGTATAGGCAGGCTTATTAGCCTAACAGTTGAACAGTTAGCGCTTAAAAAAAAAAAAAAATTCAAGACTGAAATAGCTCATAGTATAACAAAACTAATTAATAAATCATTTTGTCAAGCTGAAATGCAAAAATGTCTGTTTTAATATAAACAAGTGATGGAAAAAAAACAAGGGTTTTTAAAACGCAAATTTTCAAAATTATATAGGGTTGTTTACTTATAAAAATCTGTATAAAAATAAATGATAATGTTATAATTTAGTTATTTCATCAATTTATTAATTATGCCTAATAGTGAAATCATACTTAGAATATAATCCCAATGCACTCAAGGTTATCTATTAACAAGTGCAACACATAATATTTGAGTTTCAATGTTAATGTTTAATTTATTGCTTTTTTTTTTCCTCCTAATTTTGGAAAACCATACACTACTGAATAAGTTACTATTTTATAAAAACATAAAAGTTAAAATTTTGAAGACCTAGTAGCACTTCAATGGGGAAGGTTCCCAATTTTTTGTTTACAAACTTATGATGAACCTGGTCACACCCCCCCCCCCCCCCCTCTCCCCTTATGTCCTAATATTCCCCTTTTCATTTTTGTAGGTTCTAGGAGATCAATTGCGAACTCCACCAAAATTTGGAGCTTTACCTAGAAATTTAATATCTAAGCCAAAATGCTTAAAACTAAGAGACAATTTCTTCAATTTAAAGAAATCCTTTCAAAGTGAAGAAAACCCTTTAACATATGTTGAAATATAATGCTGAAGACTCAAATTTTGTATATTTTTAAAATAAAATTTGAACAGGTAGAGGTGTTTAAAAATAGCAAAATTTCAATTTTTTGAGCCCTTATAGCTTCCAAATAGGAGACGTGGCAAAAAAATGTTGTTAACCGTTTCCTACTAATTTCTAAGGATCTAACTTCTCCCAAGACCCTGGCTTGGACCGTTTAGAAGATATGTGGGGCCAATAGTTTTGCAAAAATTGAGTTTTGCATAATGGTAAATTTTAATACCGTATGGCAACGCTATAACTTTTAACTTGATATTTTTGTGAAGCCTATAAAAGCAGTTCTCTTTTACCGTTATTAGATTAAATATACATTTAACAAAACTCTTGTTATACTAATGAAAATATAGGGCTTTTTTGAAATTTCGGGGGCTGTAACTTCGTCACTCTTCAAAATTAAGAAAACCCTTTGATACTTGGTGAAATATAGTTAAAGAGTTTTCAATTTTGTATATTACTAAAAAAAAATTGAACAGGTATTCAAGTTACATGTGCTTAAAAATAGTAAATTTCAATTTTCGAGCCCTTATATCTCCTAAACAGAGGGCTTGACAATAAAAACTATGTTAACCGGCTTCTAATAATCCCTTAGGATCTAACTTTTCTTAAATTTTGAAGACCTTAGCTTAAATAGTTTAGAAGATATGCGTGGCTAAAAATTTTGCAAAAATTGAGTTTTTGCATAATGGTAAAATTCAGTACCGTATGGCAATCCTAAACATTTATCTTTTAAAAAATTTTTAAAGTTTATAAAATCAGCTATTTTGTGCCGTTTTCAGATTGAAAATACTTCATCTTCTTCTATGGCGCTACAGTCCGTTGTAGAACCTTGGCCTCCTGAATCATCCTCTTCCAGTTCACGCGATCTTGGGCAGCAGTTATCCAATTTTGCTCTTGCAGCATTGATACAGCGTCTGACTCGACTGCATCAACCCATCGATTTCTCGGCTTTCCCACTGGTCTTATTCTATCTATTTTCATGTTCAATACTTTTTTTGGAATGCGGGTATCTGGCATACGTTGTATGTGACCGGCCCACCTAAGGCGTTGTAGCTTGATGTATGTTACAACATCGCTGTCGGTGTATACATTGTATAGCTCTGCGTTGCATTGCATTCTAAATTGGCCCTGGTCGATAATTGGCATGATAATTTTACGGAGTATTTTTCTTTTGAAACGGGAAAGTAGGTTTGCCGTCGCTTAGGTGATCGTGCACGTTTCACTGCCGTAGCATAACACCGGTCTGATAAGAGATTTGTACAGCTCAAGTTTACATTTTCTGCTGACTTATCGAGATCTCATTATCTTCAACACAGAGTAGTATGCGTTGTTTGCCTTGCCTATCCTTCGGGTTACCTCTGATGTTTCATCGTTTCCACTTGTTATATCGGCCCGTAGATAGACAAAACTTTTTACTACTTCCACGT
The DNA here is from genome assembly GCA_963082915.1 of Dolichopus griseipennis. Lineage (NCBI taxonomy): Eukaryota > Metazoa > Arthropoda > Insecta > Diptera > Dolichopodidae > Dolichopus > Dolichopus griseipennis. The sequence continues at coordinate 144,103,873 of OY720441.1, forward strand.
TGTCATCACCAAAAGTAATGTTTTGTTTCTGTCTCTGGTTACGTCTGGATACTACTAACATTTTCGTCTTATCGATGTTTATCCTCAGACCCAGTTCTAAAGCTGTTTTCTCTAACTGGATATAGCATTCTCTGACACATGCCTCTGATCTTCCTAGTAGATTTAAGTCGTCTGCGTATGCTGCTATCTGGGTGGTTTTGAATAGCAACGTGGCATTCGGGTCAGATGGGATTTTCCTGACTATATGCTCCAGGGCAAAATTGAAAAGCATAGGCGCGAGTCCATCCCCCTGTTTCAGTCCCTGTTTGATGTTGAAGGGTTCTGTGAGGTCCTCTTGGATTTTTACTCTCGCTCTTGTGTTTTGCATAGTAGCTTTAATCAATCTTACTAGCTTTGCCGGTACGCCTAGGTTGCTTTCATATTTTTACATATAATTTTTCCCTTTAGATAGAGTCATAGGCGGTCTTTAAATCTACGAAGATTTGATGTACATCGACATTTCTTTCCCAGCACTTCTCCAATACCTGCTTCAGCACAAATATCTGGTCCGTTCTAGACCGTCCTAGCCTGAAACCGGACTGGTATTCGCCTATTATGTTTTTGGCAACTACTTCTAAGCGGGCTTTCAAGATGTTAGTGAAAACTTTGTAGGAAGTGCTAAGTAGCGATATCCCTCTGTAATTTTTACAGTTGAGCTTGTCTCCTTTTTTGTAGATTGGACATATAATACTTAGTTGCCAGTCAGCGGGTATTTTTTCTTCTTGCCACACCTTTAGTATTATTTTATGAAGGATTTTTTGTACCGTTTCTCCTCCATCTCGCAGAAGTTCAGCCGGAATGTTATCTGCACCAGGAGCCTTGTTATTTTTCAATAGCTCTATGGCATTGACCACCTCTGTTAATGTAGGTTGTCCCTGATTTCATTTTGGGTTTGCCTTTCCACTGTGATCTGTTCTTGTTCATTTACTTCATCGTTTGGTGCATTTAGTAAGTTTTCAAAATATTCTTTCTACCTGTTCTAAATGTCATCCTCAGATGATAAAAGATTATCTTCTGCATCTCTACATAAGTTTGACTTGGCTTTGTAACCATCTCTGATGATGCGGATGTCTTTGTATGCGGCTCTGATACTATCGCGATTTTGCAAATTTTCTTGGACCTTTCTTAGCGCATCGTTCTGCCATTTCCTTTTTTTCTTTCTGCAGATTTTGTCGGCCTCTTTTCTAAGTTGCTCGAAATGTAGTTGCTTAGCACGTGTTCCTCTACTTAATTTTCCTTTGTGTGCTTCATTTCTTGCGGCTACCGCATCTCTGCGTTCTCCGTCATATCATTCGTTTCGAACTTTTATTAGCTGGAAACCAATAGCTTCTTCAGAAGCTCGACGCAGTGCCGTTTTTAAACTATCCCACATTTCATTTAGCTCCATGTGTTGCAACTCCTCTAGATTTAAGTTTGTCTCGATCGACGCTTTGTACTCGTTTTTCACAGATGTTATGTTGAGTTTGTTTACGTCCAGCTTCGTTGCATTGTGCTTCCTCAATGCTCGTTTGGCTATGATTCTGCTCCTATATCTGCCTTTCACAAGATTATGATCCGATCCACAGCAGGCTCCTCTATAGGCTCTTACATCCATGATGTGGGATGCCCCTCTCTTTTCAACTAAAACGTGATCAATTTGGTTGAACGTTTTTCCGTTGGGAGATACCCATGTGATCTTATGAATGTCCTTGTGGGGGAAGAATGTGAATGATATAACCATTCTTTTGCTACTCGCGAAATCGATTAATCTTTGTCCGTTATCGTTGGTGGAACTATGTAGGCTGTGTTCTCCAATCATGCCTTTGTATACTTCCTGTTTTCCAATTTTCGCATTTATGTCCCCGAGCAGAATTTTAATGTCGTTCGATGGTATTTGATCGTAGACATCCTCTAGTTTACTATAAAAATCCTCTTTGACCTGTTCCGCCTTATCCTCGGTAGGTGCATGAGCGTTTATCAAGGATACATTGTGCAACCTTGTTTTGATGCGGATTACACAGAGTCTCTCATTCACCGGTTTAAAATCAAGGATCGCCTGTTTGTACGCTTTGTTAACTAAAAATGCCCCGCCGAATTCTCTCTTTCCACCATCTTTTCCACTGAAGAATACCGAGTGGCTCCTTAGATCCGAAATACCTTTGTTGTGCCATTTTGTTTCTTGAATTACTGCTATCGCTATTTTATATTTTAACGCTTCTTCTTTGTTCAGTGTTCTCACATTCCATGTTGCAAAAGCAATATCCATTTTCTGTTGCTTGGGTCGGTGCCGTGTTTCCATTTGTATCCGAGGCTTTGATTTAGGTTTCGTAACAATATTTTTTACCGGATAGGGCTATTAACCGTATGCCAAACCCCCATCTTTGGCGGGCCGTTGGATTTGAAGAGTTGCTTCAGAATTTGCCATCTAATACGTTGAAGTTCTCATAACTATGTTACGAGTTCAACTGCATTATATAGCGTTTTCCTACTTCCTGAGACGCCGATGTATGTGGCCATTCAGGTTGCAACTATTCTTCCCTCCTCCTTTCTCAACCGGGCTTGGGACCGTTTACGGCGGAGTTAGATTGAAAATACACTTAACAGAATTCTTGTTATAACAATTTAAAAATAGGGTTTCACCAACTTTGTGGGACTGTAGCTCCTTAACTGGTTGGGCTACAGGAAAATGTTCTTCTATGAAATTATTTCTTTTTCAATACCTACCCGTTGTTCTAAGTGATTTCCTCTATTAGAAACGATGTAAAAGTTTTGTAAACATACGGACAGACGGAGAGACGGACAGACAGACAGACGGACAGGCGGACGGACGGACAGAGTGAAACTATTAAGGCACATGTTTACAAAATTTTTTGAAAATGTGATAAAAAGGCATTCGACACGTAGATAGAGTTATATTATTGAAAATCATTAATAGAACATGGTGTTCGGGGGAAAAAAAACAGATAGCTCAAAAGCTACTTACATGATAGAATGCAATATGATGCAATTGACAGAGTCGAAAGTAACATTGAGCAAAACACTTTTGGAATATTACAAGGAAGCTCTCTCGGACCAAAGCTGTTCTCTTTGTACATTATTAGCTTATTAAATTTACAGTTACGGGGTGCCCCGTATATGTATGTAGATGATTTGGCAATTTTGTATGCGGAATATACAATTAAAAAAATGTAAAATTTTTGACTAATTTTTGAATATTATATTTAGGAGGCGCCATTAAAAAGTTTGCCTAGGGCACCATTTAGTTTTGAGCCGGCCCTGCAAACCTTACCAGGTAGCTTAGAAATTAATTGTTCAGTGGAGGTTAAACTTAATAAACATTTTTTCCTTACTAAATATAATATTTTATTTCAATTGTTAATTATAATATTGTCCATTACAATATCTATAAAACCTAATTTATAAGTTATAAAAATAAATAGAAAATTTTTTTCCTCGATTTTAAATCTGAAAATGTTTCGATCGATTCTTTTATATTTATTTCATTCAATATCTCCTTTTTAATGTTATAGTTATGTTATATGAAGAAATCATTTGGTACTGTAATATATTTTTATACCCTACACCTATGAAATAGGAAAAGGGTATATTAATTTTGGTATGGTGGTTGTAACCACCTAAAGGAAGCGAGCTAGATATGGAAAAGTATATATATTTATGATCAGCGTAACCTCCTGCGTCGATGTAGCCATGTCCGTCCGCCGTCCGACCGTAGGCACGATAACTCAAAGAAGAATTGAGCTATTTTGATGAAGTTTTAACTTTATGTTACTAGGACTGAAAGTACGGCGGGGATTGCAAATGGACGAAATCGGCCCATGGGTTCGGATTCTAGACGTTTTATTCGGTCCAAGGGGTAAAGAACTTATATACCAAAAACACGATAACTCAACAACTATTGACGCTATCTTCAAAAAATTTGTGCTGTAGGTTACTAGTAATGAAACTACAGCGGGGGTAGTTTGGACCATGGGTTCGAACGTAGAACTTTTTGATCGAATTTAGGCAAAACGAGCATAATTCCGAAACCGTTAAAGATAAAACCTCCAAATTTGAAATCAAAATTTCCATTCCTATTTCCTTAGTGTCCTTGAAATTTGGACCTTATTGGACTAGTGGGTCGAGGACCAGACACACAGTACCTAAGACCTTAAAGCATATTTTCGAAATTAATAAAGATAGTAACTTCAAACAAATGTAGAAGCTTCAAATTTGACACATGAGTGGTTTTTATTATTTCCTGCGCGTTCCCCTAATTTTGGATCAATCGGAGTGGTGGTTCAGTACCCCTCTTAGATCTCACAAGGTTTAAAAGCTTCTAATCGAAATTAATAAAAATAGTAACATAAAATTAAGATAGAACGTTGCAATTGTGAACAAGGGTTAACTGGTATTTAAATTACAGCGCGGACTGAATATGGGCGAAAGTAGTAAACTTGGCACTCTGTCATGGGAAAAAATCATGCCATATCGCACCGAAGGCCACGCCCTACCCTATATTGCACGACATATTGACCTAAATTTTGATTAATGACCAAGTCCCCCCCCAGAAGTAGGGCACCTGTAAGTAGGTTAACTCTTAATAAACAAGCTTGTTTACTTGGTTTAAAGTAATAGGTGCACATGAAAAAGTAGTAAGCAAAATAATTTTTTAAATATAAATAGAAAAGAGAAAAAAAGTTCCCACTTGAAGGTATAGCAAAGTGTATTTTATTTTTATTAATTTTGATACCTACCTATACTTTAAAACAAGTAAAGAAACAATCAGTAGGTGCAACCGACTTAGAAATACCCTACACCTATTTGGTTCAAATTTAATGACATATCCATAAGTCATTTTAACGCCATAAAAGCTGTTATTAATTTGATTGTAAGACATAGCTAACCAAATTAACTTTATAATACTAAAAACATTTTCTAATTACACTATCTCTTAAAAAATATTACAAATTCTTACTAATTTATTTATTTAGAAATATTAAAAACAAAAAAACTTGTTATAAATGAAAATATAATTATTCCACTTCAATTACAAAATGAAAAAATTCTAGTTATTAAATTTTTTGATAAAAATCTGATCAAAGCATAATATATATTATAATAACCCAAATTTTTCAAAATTGCAATTATTTTAAATGGCTAGTTAATATACTTAATAGAAAAGCTTATACGCAAAATATGCAATAAATGTATTTCTAAAATACAATTACTAATTTACATCTTTTCATACAATTCCTTTAAATATAAAAATAAATTTTACATAAATGCAGCAAGTTCCTTTGAAGAAAGCTGAACCACTACAATTAAGTCTAAATTTCGGGAACACATATGATTTCTATTCTTTGGCTTCGAAATTGTACTCGTTCGGCCTCAAATCGATCAAAAGCTTCTAGAATCCGAACTAATTGACCAAACTCGACCAGAACCAATTCCAATGGTACTTTCATTACTATTAACCTAAAGTTTAAATTTCATCAAAAAAGCGGCATTATTTTTTGAGTTATGGTGTTTTTAAGATATATGTTTGTTAGCCCTTGAACTTTTCAAATGTTGCAGAACCCGAAACCATGGTACGATTTCGCCCATATGCAGTCCCCGTCATACTTTAAATACTAGTTAACCCTTGTACACAATTGGAACGTTCTATCTGAATTTTAAGTTACTAGTTTTATTAATTTCGATGATAAACTTTTACACATTGGGGGGTCTAAGAAAGGTACAAAATTAGAGGGACACGCAGGAAATAGTAAAGAACAGCCATGTGCCAAATTTGAAGCTTCTACATTTGTTTCAAGTTACTATATTTATTAATTTCGAAAATATGCTTTAAGGTCCTTGGAATTGAGTGGCTGGTCCACACCCAGTACTCCAATTGGGCTCAAATTTCAAGGACACTAAGGAAATCGAAAGCGACACCCTGAAACCAAAATTTGGAGGTTCTATCTTCATTGGTTTCGGAATTATGCTCGTTTGGCCTAAATCCGATCAAAAAGTTCTAAGTTCCGAACCCATTGTCCAATCCTCATCGTACGCAATCGCCGCCGTAGTTTCATTACCAATAACTTACAGCACAAATTTCATGAAGATAGCGTCATTAGTTGTTGAGTTATCGTGATTATTTATATATGTTCGTTAGCCCTGAAACCGATTAAAAGGTCCAGAATCCGAACCCTTGGGCTGATTATGCAGTCCACGCTTAACTTTAAGCACTAATTAACCCTTGTACACAATTTGAACGTTCTATCTTAATTTTAAGTTACTATTTTTAGTAATTTCGATTATAAGCTCTTAATACTTAAGAGGGTTTAAGAGGGATACTGAACCACCACTTCAATTGATCCCAAATTAGGGGGACATGCTAGGGATAGTAAAGAACACCCTTGTGCCAAATTTGATTCTACATTTTTTTAAGTTATTGTCTTTATTAATTTTATAGATATGCTTTAAGGTCTTCCGAAATGTGTGGCTGGTCCCCGACCCACTACTCCAATGGGGCCCAAATTTCAAAGACATTAGAAAAATAGGAAGGGACACCCTGATACAAAATTTGGAGGTTCTATCTTCTTTGATTTCGGAATTATGCTCGTTTGGCCTAAATTCGATCAAAAAGTTCTAGGTTCCGAACCCTTGGTCCAATTCCGAACTTACGCAATCCCCGAAGTAGTATCATTACTAGTAACCTACAGCACAAATTTGATGAAGAAAGCGTCATTAGTTGTTGAGTTATAGTGATTTTTTATTTATGATCGTTAGCCCTTCGATCGATTAAAAGGTCCAGAATCCGAACCAATGTGCCGATTTCGCCCATGTGCAATCCCCGCCATACTTTCAGTCCTAGTAACCTCCAATTAAAATTTCATCAAGATAGCTATTATTTTTTGAGTTATCGTGCCTACGGACGGACGGACGGACATGGCTATATCGACTCAGGAGGTCACGCTGATCACAAATATATATACTTTTCTATATCTAGCTCGCTTTCTTTAGGTGGTTACAAACACCATACCAAAGTTAATATACCTTTTACCTATTCTATAGGTGTAGGGTATAATGAAAAGAAAAAACTCAGAAGAATTATGTATCTAGTTATGTACTCATCGAGAAAAAATTCAAATTCTTTAAAAGTAAACCAGTTTTCTGTTAAGTATAAGGTAGTTTTGAACATGTGAATTATAGTTAAAAAAAAAAAACTAATTCTTGGTAAAGAAGATGTGTGGAAGATGTACTTTTACATTACGAATGAAAGAAAACAAAAGTTCAATGATCATGGTGTCAATATGTAGTAACATTATCTGTTTTATGACTATAGTTGAATCTTTGTATTATTTAAGAATGTTATATAATAAAATCGAAAAAAATGATAATAAAGAAATTGAAAGTTTTAAATGATTCTGAAAATATATACTTACTGTAAATCTATAATTTCACTATATAATATAAGGAATGAAAATTGTTCGTTAGATAGCAGTTAATTGTTTTGGTGCCTATATAGTAAACATAAAAATAAAACAGATGAGATAATATGTTTAAATTTTCTTTATTTAACTGAAAAAGCTTTAACAATTTTGCGATAATCAGATGTTAAAATTCTAGAAATAATGATACCAACATTTTCAATGTGTCTTTGAAATCTACTTGTAGGACGTGCGTATCGTTGCGAGCAGCTCCGTATGTATAGTTCCATACATGCATGACGTGAATTTCTATATTTGTGTTGAAATGAACTTTTTTAGTTTTATTATTTAATTTCATATTGTATCATTGTATGTACGAAGGTCTTAGTTTAGAATTTTTTCTTTTAAGATATATATATAATATAAAAACAATTTTTAACTGCACATCTGAAACTGTGGTTTGATAAATGTATAGGACATGATGTTTTAAAGTTATCAATCTTTTCTAATGGCGGCAAGATTCTGCTTAGATCTTCTATTTTGGCACTGTCAATGTACTTTTGAAGGAAAAGTTTTTTTTGTTCTCCTTTAACATAAATTTTTTCAGCTGGTTCTAAATAATGTTTTATTATACATTTTACATCTAAATATTTAACTAAACCGCTACCCCATTTAAGTCCATTTCTTTTATTTTCGCAAAACTGATTGGTATATCTGACTTTTTGAATAAGTTTTTCTGCAGGGTATGGTGGCTTAAAGTGATACACAGTCGGAATTAAACTTCCTTTTTCAAGTATGGCAAGTTCTTTTATGAAATTTTGTTTATCATTTCCTAATAAAAATTGAAGATCAACTACTAAAATTTGTTTAACCATGATGAATGTTATCATTGGAATAACCTTTTCATATTTTAAACTTCTGTTTATATTAATTTTAAAATAGTTTTTATATAAATATAGGTTAGTAATATTAGTTTTCACTAATACAACTATGTTGTTTCACCCATTTACTATGATGCCGGCAGGAACATCCTGTTGTGGTAAAACCACTTTTATTCATAATTTAATCTAATATATAAAGAAGAAAATTTGTTTGTTTGTTTGTTTGTTTGTTTGTCCAGGATTCACGTGAAAACCACTGGTCCGATTGACACCAAATTTTAGAGGAATAATTTTGGGAGTCCGGGGGGTGACATAGGCTATGTCGCATTTTTATAAGTCAACAGGTTGCGGCTCCAGAGCCGTTTTAAGCTTTTTCGTTTTTTTGATGTCGAGTCGAAACGGTTTGACCGATTAACTTGAAATTTTGCACGAATGTTCTTCTTATTAAACGGAATTAATTGTATAAAGTTGGTTGAAATAAATTAACCCCTTTCGGCTCGGCGGGCTTCCAAAAAATTTTGTGTTTCCGATTTGTGTCCAATTTGTGTCCAGAGGCTGGCACAAATTTTTGTTGGGTTCGGTTAACCCGTTTGGGCACGAGGGCGCAATGAAGCTTTTTCAATGTTTTTGATGTCGAGCCGAAACAGTTTGACCGATTGACTTGAAATTTTGCAAAAATCTTCCTCTTAGCAAACGGAATTAGTTGTACAAAGATGGTTCGAAAATATTAACCCATTTCGGCCCGGCGGGCTTCCAAAAAATTATTTGTTTCCGATTTGTGTCCAATTTTGCAGGGTGGTTTTGCAGTCGAAAAGAAAGGCTGGCACAAATTTTTGTTGGGTTCGGTTAACCCGTTTGGGCACGAGGGCGCAATGAAGCTTTTTCAATGTTTTTGATGTTGAGCCGAAAAAGTTTGACCGATTGACTTGAAATTTTGCACAAATCTTCCTCTTAGCAAACGGAATTAGTTTTATACAGTTGCTTGGAATATATTAACCCATTTCGGCCTGGCGGGCTTTCAATATTTTTTTTGGCCGTTTGGGCAAGAGAGCGCAATGAAACTTTTTCAATGTTTTTGTTGTTGAGCTTAAACGAACACTTTTTTCAGCTAATCTTGAACACATTTTTCAGCTAATCTTTATTAGCAAAGCTCACAGGGTTAATTTGATTTTTATCATTTAACCCCTTTTGTCACAAGGGTTCATTAAATTTGATCTCCTTAAAGAGTTCAATCTTTAATATAAATTTGTTTTTCTGTTGAAAAGGTTTAATCAATATGTTAAAAAAAAAACAATTGTTCGACTAACACAGTTTAAAGTTAACGCAAACATTGCATTATTTCACAAGCTCACCAAAAAACATGATTGCGCTCTATTAACCCGTTTGGACATAATGTATTTTTTTTAAGTTTTTGTTGGCCTGCTTAACGGTCGAAAACAATATTTTTAAAACTTTTAACTCATGTCTATTTGTAATTTTGTAAAAGGTTTTGAATGCAAATTTCTAATCTAATATATAAAGAAGAAAATTTGTTTGTTTATTTGTTTGTTTGTTTGTCCAGGATTCACGTGAAAACCACTGGTCCGATTGTCACAAAATTTTAAAGGAATAATTCTGGGAGCCTGGGGGGTGACATAGGCTATGTCGCATTTTTATAAGTCAACAGGTTGCGGCTCCAGAGCCGTTTTAAGCTTTTTCGTTTTTTTTATGTCGAGTCGAAACGGTTTGACCGATTAACTTGAAATTTTGCACGAATATTCTTCTTATTAAACGGAATTAATGGTATAAAGTTGGTTGGAATAAATTAACCCCTTTCGGCCTGGCGGGCTTCCAAAAAATTTTGTGTTTCCGATTTGTGTCCAATTTTACAGGGTCGTTTTGCAGTCAAAAAGAGAGGCTGGCACAAAATTTTGTTGGGTTCGGTTAACCCGTTTGGGCATGAGGGCGCAATGAAGCTTTTTCAATGTTTTTGATGTCGAGCCGAAACAGTTTGACCGATTGACTTGAAATTTTGCACAAATCTTCCTCTTAGCAAACGGAATTAGTTGTATAAAGATGGTTCGAAAATATTAACCCATTTCGGCCCGGCGGGCTTCCAAAAAATTATTTGTTTCCGATTTGTGTCCAATTTTACAGAGTGGTTTTGCTGTCGAAAAGAAAGGCTGGCACAAATTTTTGTTGGGTTCGGTTAACCCGTTTGGGCACGAAGGCCAATGAAGCTTTTTCAATGTTTTTGATGTCGAGTCAAAACGGATCGACCGATTGACTTGAAATTTTGCACAAATGTTCCTCTTAGCAACCGCAATTAGTTGTATAAAATTGGTTGGAAGAAATTAACCCATTTCGACGTGGCGGGCTTCCAAAAAATTTTGTATTTCCGATTTGTGTCCAATTTTACAAGGTAGTTTCGCAGTCGACAATAGAGTCTGATACAAATTTTTGTTGAGTTCGGTTAACCCGTTTGGGCACGAGGGCGCAAAGAAGCTTTTTCAATGTTTTTGATTTCGAGTCAAAACCGTTTGACAAATTAACTTGAAATTTTACACAAATGTTCCTCTTAGCAACCGAAAATAGTTGTATAAATTTGGTTCGAATAAATTAACCCATTTCGGCCTGGCGGACTTTCAAAAAATTTTGTGTTTTCGATTTGTGTCCAATTTTACAGGTTGATTTTGCAGTATAAAGAGAGGCTGCAAAAAGTTTTAGTTAATTCGATTAATCCGTTTTCCACGACGACGCCATGAAGTTTTCTATAAATTTTATTTTCTTATACGATTAAAAGTATTTTATTGAAAATTTTGTACCAGCATTTTAATTAAAACCCACATGGTTAATTTGGTTTTGACCTGTTTGTGCGTTTTGAACAAAGATTCAATGAAATTTTCAGTTTTCTTCAAATGAAATCTAAAAATCAAAAAATTCAATTTCTTATATATAATGCTGAAAAACATAGTATTTTAAAACAGTTTTTCCAAAAAATAAGCCTACATTTCTCTCATCAAATCATAAAAAAACGAGGAAGAGCGTATTACAACTTTCAGGTGAGTACTAAACAAAATATAAGTTGAAAAGCAAATTTTTAAATCTTTTCTAAACCATCGACTATATTTTATTCAAACGTTGGAAATGCAAGATAACTACTATTGACATAGTATAATGACATAATGGCAAACTTAGTATCCCCATTTGACCAATAGTCATTTTTATTCAGTTAACATTATTCGCCGGGAACCTAACATCCTCAACTCTATCGTCAAGGAGCACCAAATTCTCAAGAAGCACCATGTATAGAAAAATTAGAGATAATCGTTCAAACTCTTTTTTAAAGTTTTTGTTTCGCAATCGGTTAATAGAACTCGACAAAACATTTTTTTAAGCATTCCCCTAATTCAAAGAAGTTGTACCTACTTTCAGAAATTGGACGTAATTTACTTACAAATTTTTTTTTGAACAATCGTCGGGTCGACAGGGGTTAACAACTTCCAAGTCTGTTAGTAAATTGAACTTCATTTTCAAAGAAGAACACATATACAAAATTTGAAGTTAATCGGTTAAATCATTTCTAATATATATAACAAAGCAACGAAAAAACCTATAAAAAGCTGTTGGGCCACGATGGGTTAACGGAACTACAAATATTTTTTTGTGGCTTCATTTATAAGCAAAGTAGTATTTCAAAAAATTGGCTGAAGCTTGCGTTTTTACAATTTGCAAGCTTCCGGGCAACGCCGGGTAAATCTGCTAGTTCTAATATATAAAGAAGAAAATTTGTTTGTTTGTTTGTTTGTCCAGGATTCACGTGAAAACCACTGGTTCGATTGACCCCAAATTTTAGAGAAATAATTTTGGGAGTCCGGGGGGTGACATAGGCTATGTCGCATTTTTATAAGTCAGCAGGTTGCGGCTCCAGAGCCGTTTTAAGCTTTTTCGTTTTTTTGATGTTGAGTCGAAACGGTTTGACCGATTCACATAAAATTTTGCACGAATGTTCTTCTTATTACACGGAATTAATGGTATAAAACTGGTTGGAATAAATTAACCCCTTTCGGCCCGGCGGGCCCCGGCCAAAAAATTTTGTGTTTCCGATTTGTGTCCAATTTTACAGGGTGGTTTTGCAGTCAAAAAGAGAAGCTGGCACAAAGTTTTGTTGGGTTCGGTTAACCCGTTTGGCCACGAGAGTGCAAAGAAGCTTTGTCAATGTTTTTGATGTCGAGCCGAAACAGTTTGACCGATTGACTTGAAATTTGCACAAATGTTCCTCTTAGCAACCGCAATTAGTTGCATAAATTTGGTTGGAATAATTTAACCCATTTCGGCCTGGCGGGCTTCCAAAATATTTTGTGTTTCCGATTTGTGTCCAATTTTACAAGGTGGTTTCGCAGTCGAAAATAAAGTCTGGGACAAATTTTTGTTGAGTTCGGTTAACCCGTTTGGGCACGAGAGTGCAAAGAAGCTTTTTCAATGTTTTTGATGTCGAGTCAAAACTGTTTGACCGATTGACTTGAAATTTTGCACAAATGTTCCTCTTAGCAACCGCCTTTAGTTGTATTAATTTGGTTGGAATAAATTAACCCATTTCGGCCTGGCGGACTTTCAAAAAATTTTGTGTTTTCGATTTGTGCCCAATTTTACAGGTTGATTTTGCAGTCTAAAGAGAGGCTGCAAAAAGTTTTAGTTAATTCGATTAACCCGTTTTCCACGACGACGCCATGAAGTTTTCTATAAATTTTATTTTCTTATACGATTAAAAGTATTTTATTGAAAATTTTGTACCAACATTTTAATTAAAACCCACATGGTTAATTTGGTTTTGACCTGTTTGTGCGTTTTGAACAAAGATTCAATGAAATTTTCAGTTTTCTTCAAATGAAATCTAAAAATCAAAAAATTCAATTTCTTATATATAATGCTTAAAAACATAGTATTTTAAAACAGTTTTTCCACAAAATAAGCCTACATTTCTCTCATAAAATCATAAAAAAACGAGGAAGAGCGTATTACAACTTTCAGGTGAGTACTTAACAAAATATAAGTTGAAATGCAAATTTTAAACCTTTTCTAAACCTTCGACTAAATTTTATTCAAACGTTGGCAATTCAAGAAAACTACTATTGACATAGTATAATGACATAATGGCAAACTTAGTATCCCCATTTGACAAATAGTCATTTTAATTCAGTTAACATTATTCGCCGGAAACCTAACATCCTCAACTCTATCGTCAAGGAGCACCAAATTCTCAAGAAGCACCATGTATAGAAAAATTAGAGATAATCGTTCAAACTCTTTTTTAAAGTTTTTGTTTCGCAATCGGTTAAAAGAACTCGACAAAACATTTTTTTAAGCATTCCCCTAATTCAAAGAAGTTGTACCTACTTTCAGAAATTGGACGTAATTTACTTACAAATTTTTTTTTGAACAATCGTCGGATCGGCAGGGGTTAACAACTTCCAAGTCTGTTAGTAAATTGAACTTCATTTTCAAAGAAGAACACATATACAAAATTTGAAGTTAATCGGTTAAATCATTTCTAATATATATAACAAAGCAACGAAAAAACCTATAAAAAGCTGTTGGGCCACGATGTGTTAACGGAACTCCACAAATATTTTTTTGTGGCTTCATTTATAAGCAAAGTAGTATTTCAAAAAATTGGCTGAAACTTGCGTTTTTACAATTTGCAAGCTTCCGGGCAACGCCGGGTAAATCTGCTAGTTAAATATAAAAAAGAAAATATGCAACCAGAAATTAATAGAACTGTTTGGTCTAATCCAGATAAAAATGCAGTTCCGCAATATATGAAAAATGTTGAATATAGTAAAACTATACCAGATTTTAATGATAATCAAGAACTTTTGTTAATTGTAATCGATGATATGATGTTAAATTCTCATGATAAGAATGTGTGTGATTTATTTACTAGAGGTTCACATCATCGGAATTTGTCTGTAATATTTGTAACTCAAAATATATTTCATCAAGGTAAATTTTCAAGAGATATTTCACTTAACTGTAAATATCTAGTGCTTTTTAAAAATTCAAGAGATAAATCACAGACATTATCTTTAGCTCGCCAGTTTTATCCAAATCAAATTAAAGTATTTGAAAAAGTATATAATGAAGTGGCGTCAGACCCATTCGGGTATATATTAATAGATCTTACTCAAGACATTAATGATATATTTCGATTAAGAAGTGATATATTTGGAAAAAATTTCTGCTTTTGTACGAGAGAGTAATTAGAACAATCTGGGAGAGAATATGAAACGTTTGAAAACCAATCGACACATATTGCATCTATTAAAAAGTTCTAAACAGAAATTTCAAAAAGTAATAAAAAATTGTGATGCCAAAGTAATAAAAACTTTTTGTGAAATTGCTTTAAGTATTTTAAAAGGTAATTGTAATCTGAGTAAAAAAGCAACAACTCAATTACGAAAGTATAAAAAGGAATTGAGATCACTCATTTGTCGTAAAAAAAATATAAACAGCAAAAGAAAAATCATTATTCAACGAGGTAGATTTTTACCTACACTTCTTGGTGCACTACTTTCAGAAATAATAGGAAATTTTATAAAATAAATAATACAACATTTAACAAAATGATTATACTAAAACCAGAGGTTTATGAGAAAATGAAACAAAATGCAGACGTAGAAGTGAATGAGTTGGATAAAGCTATGAAAAAAATTTTGCCAACACCAACGAAGAAAGAAAAAACTATAAATAGCAAAGAGTTAAATAGTTCAGCAAGACGTGTTTTACGGTCAGCAGCAGGTAATACTCAAACAGAACTTAATTTTTCAATACGAAAAAATAAATCAACAAGCTGATGGACAACATACAAGTAAATGATGAATTTTACGCCACTTTACTAAGCGATTCATCCATGAATTATTACCCGGAAAATACATTGTCGTCTTTTACAAATAAAATGAATAAAAAACATTATTGATTCAAATTGGAAAGTCGGTATTTCTGAAATATATTTTAATAATTTTATACCAAATGTTTACGGTGAAGAGTGGGATAAAAGTACACAAATTTATATCTCAGGTATGAAAAACAATATGCTTGGTTAGTTCCTACACATACATACCATACAATTCAAAACAAATGTTATGCCACTGGAAGGTATTTTTAATACCAACATTAATTCAAAATGTACGACCATTTCCTGGTTATTCCAGGAAAGAAGTTGTGCGGCAGCTGATTTGGGAAATTTTAACTTTTTGGATGATGATAAAAACTACACTGAACCAGATAGAAATGAAGGTTTAAGTAAACCAAAGGTAAATATTAAGATCAGAACAAAATTCGCATATACTTTAGAGGGACTTTTAAAAACATGTTTCCCACAAGTATTACCTAAGGTAAAGGAGCTTAAACAACATAAAAATCGAGTACTTGAAGCTTACAGACTTTTAATTAATAGTTTAGGTTTATTTCCTGTAGGAAAACCTGATATGTTTTTTATATATACTGATATTATTAAATCACAGAATGTAGGTGGAAAAGATGTAAGATGTTTATGAACTATCAACATAGAGAACAGTTTTACAGACATAGTGAAGGAATATAACAATATTCAATATTGCAATGTGGAAAAATCATTTGATAGTATTTCGGTATTATTATGTGATAAATATGGTTATAAAATAAATTTTTCCGGAAGTAGTATTCTCACAAAAGTTTATTTATTTATTTATTTGTTATACTGCTTAACACAAACAGTTTACAAAAAAGCATACAAATAACAATTAAAATTATACAATTAAAATCAGTATAAAAAATTATATATTTGACTAATTATAAATATGTTCAAACTAAAATTAAAATTAAAAGTTAAAAATTATAAACTTTACATTACTACAAGAAAAACAAAACAAAAATAATCCTAATAATAGCGATTGTATAATTTTTGTTTTTGTGAGTGTTTTGAAAGTGTAAAGTCAATATAATGTTTATGTTTATTATCTATAATAAGCATTCTATTAATAGGTTCGAATTTGCCATAGTTAGTCCTATGATTATTAGTTTTAAATAAATTGCAAGAGCAAAGGCGTTGAAGATTTCTAATAATAATTTTACTAGAAATTAAATTAGATTTAACGTTACCCTTGACAATTTCTGTAATAAAAATGACATCAGAAACTTCACGTCGAAAATTTAAAGTACACAAATCAATTAATTTTAGCCTTTGTTCATATGGTGGTAAAATAATGGGATTCGACCATGGCAAATGGCGTAAGGCAAATCTAAGAAAATTTTTTTGTATTGCCTGAATCCTATCAATGTGTACCATATAAAACGGAGACCAAACTTGACTAGCATATTCCAAGTAAGGTCTTACAAGACAAGTGTACAACGATTTAAGTACATAAGGATCTGAAAATTCCTTTGCAGAACGTTTAACAAATCCCAATAGTGAATTAGCTTTATTTATAATATTATTATAATGGATTTTAAAGCTAAGTTGGGAATCGAAGTACACCCCTAAGTCCTTTATTGAGGTAACTTTAGGTAAACTAATACCATCTAAGTTATAATTGAAACAAATAGGACTAGATCGGCGTGTATAAGATATCAGTGCGCATTTATTTACATTAAGTAGTAAACAGTTATTAACGCACCAATTGTTAATATTTTGAAGATCATTCTGCATAAGGATGGCGTCATTATAAGATGTAATATTTTTAAAAAGTTTCATATCATCAGCGTAAACTTGAAGCTCGCAATTAGAAATTAAAGAAGAAACATAATTTACAGATAAGATAAAAAGTAGAGGGCCAAGGTGACTGCCTTGTGGAACTCCCGAATTTGCCGCGAAAGGTTCTGAAATCACATTTTTAAATATAACACTATAGGAGCGATCACATAAATAAGAATGTATCCACTTAAGGAAAAATAGTGGAAAACCATATTTTTCAAGTTTTAGTAAAATAATATTATGTGGCAATAGATCAAATGCTTTACTAAAATCAGTATAGACAACATCTGTTTGAAATCCTTCTTCCATGTTATTAAGAAGAAGAGATGTGGTTTCAATTAGATTAGTCACCGTAGATTTTTGTTTTACAAAGCCATGTTGCTTATCTATTAAAAGATTCCTACAATGATTATAAATTGAATCCGTTATTATTAATTCAAATAATTTAGGAATTGAAGATAATTTAGCTATTGGGCGATAGTTAGTGATTTAATTTTTAGCATTCTTTTTGTGAATTGGCCTGATATAAGAAATTTTCCAAATAGGAGGAAAATATCCGGAATTTAATGAATTTTTAAAGAGGAATGTTAAAGGCGTAGTGAGAATGTTAGAGCACTTGCTCAAAATTATTTCTGGTATACCATCTGGTCCAGGAAAAGTATTATCACCCAGTTTATTTAGATAGCTGGAAACTATTTGTTCATTAATATTAATGTCAGTAAGAGAAGTTTTTTGATATGTATTCATATAGGAGAAATAATTTTCATTTGGCGTAAAAGAAGAATCACTATATGAAGTGCTAAAAAACTCACGAAAATATTTTGAAATAGTTGAAGGATCATTACTAGAAAGAGAATTGAAATTCATAAATGTTGGGTAATCATCACATTTACGTTTAGAGTTTAAGAATTTCCAAAATTTTTTCGGATCAGATTTTAATTTAGTTGCCACTTAGTTAATGTAACTATTATAAAGTATTTCAGAAGAAGTTTTAAAATTCTCAAACAATATGACAAAATTATTAAATTCATTAATATCTTTTGTTTTTAGATATTTACGCCAGGCTTGTTTTTCTTATTTTTGAGAGATCTGCTCCTTTGTGAACCATGGTGGGCCAGAGTTAGAACATCTGTTTTTTGAAATAGGAACAAATTGTGTAAAACCTTCGAACATTATTTCATAAAACCTAATTTTCATTTGATTAAGGTCTATATTATTAAATATAGACGTGAAGTCATAGGTGTTTAAGAAATTTACTAGTCCGGGAAAGTTGGTTTTATTGAAATAAAACCTATAAGAATCTGCTGCTTCATGATTTATGGAATTAGTCAAACAATAAGTAAAATTTATTGAAGGGTAATAGGGGTCCAACGCAACAAGCGGTAACACCGATTCACAGAAAATAATATTATTCCAATCAGAAGTAAATATTAGATCCAATTGTTTATCTTTAAAATTGCGGCAGTGGGAAACCTGTTGTAAATCGTTGGTATTTAAACCATCAATAAATTGAGAATCAGGTTCATTCACTGAAGAATCAGCAATCGAAAAAGATTCTTCGTCATGATTGATCCAAGTTATATTAGGGAGATTAAAATCTCCACATAAATTAACTCATCATTAAGACCAGAATTACAGCAAATCGAATCTATTACATTTAAAAGAGTAATATAAATATTTAAATTCGAAGAAGGTGGAATGTATGTGTTAACAATATTAACACTTTTATTAGAAAATTTTATGTTCACACCAATTATTTGAAGACAGTCCGCGTCAGAAATAGGAATTTCATTTGCATTAACGTCTATCAATACTCCTCCCCCTTTAGGAATGTAACTATTAGATACATTACGTTCAGAGTATCTGTCTTTTCTAAAAACCGAGTATGAGCTATCAAAAAGCTCAAGATTGTTAATAGAAGAATTTAGCCAAGTTTCAGTTAAAGCAAATACGTCAAAATTTAAATTTATTGAATTAAGTAGGACTTGTCTAGTTTTTGTTCTAAGACCTCTGACATTTTGATAATATAATGATAAATTTATCAAATTTGAAGGATCAATCAAAGATTTAGAGATCTTATTTAAATATTATTTTTATTATTATTATTATTATTATTATTATTATTATTATTATTATTATTATTATTATTATTATTATTATTATTATTATTATTATTATTATTATTATTATTATTATTATTATTATTATTATTATTATTATTATTATTATTATTATTATTATTATTATTATTATTATTATTATTATTATTATTATTATTATTATTATTATTATTATTATTATTATTATTATTATTATTATTATTATTATTATTATTATTATTATTATTTTTATTATTATTATTATTATTATTATTATTATTATTATTATTATTATTATTATTATTATTATTATTATTATTATTATTATTATTATTATTATTATTATTATTATTATTATTATTATTATTATTATTATTATTGTTACTATTATATTTATTTTTATTAGTCTTATTACTTGTATTACTAGATATATTTTTATTTTTACGATTATTATCATTATTTTTATTAATTTTATTTTTATTACCTCTAACATCCCGAAATTTTGTAATTTTTCGTTCCCTTCTTCCAAAATT
This sequence comes from Dolichopus griseipennis, assembly GCA_963082915.1. NCBI lineage: Eukaryota > Metazoa > Arthropoda > Insecta > Diptera > Dolichopodidae > Dolichopus > Dolichopus griseipennis. The sequence continues at coordinate 144,123,526 of OY720441.1, forward strand.
TAAGATTTCTCACCTTCTCAACCATCATATCAGGAACGGACACTTTAAATGACAGGTATTTTGGATTCCGGATCCTTTTGGGAGTAACTTTTTTACAAATTGCAATATCACACTTAAATTTTTGTTTAATAAAGCTCTCAAGGCTTTTTTCAGTCATTTTACAATTTAGCCTTGAAATGCAAAGAGTAAACTAAGGCTTTGTTGTAACAATCGGGGTTAGTAAAGCCTTAACTCCGGGTTTTGTCTTATTTATTTTTCTCTTTGCCGTTGTGCAAAGATTTAGAGATCTTATTTAAATATTATTTTTATTATTATTATTATTATTATTATTATTATTATTATTATTATTATTATTATTATTATTATTATTATTATTATTATTATTATTATTATTATTATTATTATTATTATTATTATTATGATTATTATTATTATTATTATTATTATTATTATTATTATTATTATTATTATTATTATTATTATTATTATTATTATTATTATTATTATTATTATTATTATTATTATTATTATTATTATTATTATTATTATTATTATTATTATTATTATTATTATTATTATTGTTACTATTATATTTATTTTTATTAGTCTTATTACTTGTATTACTAGATATATTTTTATTTTTACGATTATTATCATTATTTTTATTAATTTTATTTTTATTACCTCTAACATCCCGAAATTTTGTAATTTTTCGTTCCCTTCTTCCAAAATTTAAGATTTCTCACCTTCTCAACCATCATATCAGGAACGGACACTTTAAATGACAGGTATTTTGGATTCCGGATCCTTTTGGGAGTAACTTTTTTACAAATTGCAATATCACACTTAAATTTTTGTTTAATAAAGCTCTCAAGGCTTTTTTCAGTCATTTTACAATTTAGCCTTGAAATGCAAAGAGTAAACTAAGGCTTTGTTGTAACAATCGGGGTTAGTAAAGCCTTAACTCCGGGTTTTGTCTTATTTATTTTTCTCTTTGCCGTTGTGCTAGGTGTGATATTGTCAGTTTGGATAAAAACATCTTTATAAACTATTGGTGGTTTATTTAATTTATCCAACTGTTGTTTAATTAACTTCACATCGCACTGAATTTCCTTCTGTCTATGATTGGGTATTTGTTGATCTGAACCCGAAGCATGAAGGGATACGTTCATGCAATTTAAGTCGTCCTTCATTAGATCCACCACTTCACGAATGCCAACCAGCTCCTTTGATGTTGCCGATATAAGTTCACCTTTGAGATCATTTAATAGATCTGTCATGGTGTTTTTCAAATATTTTTTCCGGCCAGAAAGAAAACTGCATAAAGCTTGATTGAAGTTATCATAGCTTTTGGCCATATCGTTAAAGCATACCGAATTGTTTTTCAAAGCATCTACTGCTTTAGTCGTTCAACTTTGGCAGTCACTTTTAATATCATTTAGTGTAACCATCAACTCATCTTTTAGTATTTGTATAGGCTGGTTCAAATCCAAGCAACTATCGCAAACAAAGTGATGCGAAATGAACGAGTTGCATGTTTGCCAATCCCTAGGTGCATTAATGCAAACTCCATGAAATTTTCTTTTACATATACCATTACATGTAATAATTTCGGTTCTTAAATCTGTAATTGTACAGAGTACGGCACTGCATTTATTTTGATTCATTTTTATTTAATATTGTTTTTTTTTATTTTATAACGGCAAAAAAATGTATTTAAAATATAATAGGTCAGTTTTTTAATGTTCTTAAAAAATTACACTTGCAAAATGTATTATTAAAAGTGAATAAACTTAAATGACCTAGATTGAAATTTGATCGTCAACAATTAAAATTTAAAATTGTTATAAAAACGAGGAAGGGTGTAGTAGAGTAGACTGTGTCAACTCTGGGATACCCGTATGACCGTAACATATACATTATATCATCCGGTTAATTACTTTTGGCAAATCAAACATTCATCTTTATTAGGTGTAGAGTAATGCTCATATATAAGAAGAAGTTGTATGGCAGCTACTCGAACCCTCAGCAGTAGACCAACTAAATTTTGCAGTAACTTTGGCCATTACACTAAACTATTTTTAGCAAAATTTCAGACACCCAGCTTCATCAGGTGTAGTGTAAAGCTCATATAAAAGAAGGAGTTGTATGGCAGCTAGTCGAACCCTTTGCAGTAGACCAACCAAATTTTGCAGTAAGCTTGGCCATTACACTTAACTATTTTTGGCAAAATTTCAGACACCCAGCTTCATTTGGTGTAGTGCAATCCTCATATAAAAGAAGGAGTTGTATGGCAGCTACTCGAACCCTCAGCAGTAGACCAACTAAATTTTGCAGTAATTTTGGCCATTACACTAAACTATTTTTAGCAAAATTTCAGACACCCACCTTCATTTGGTGTAGTGTAATCCTCATATAAATGAAGGAGTTGTATGGCGGCTACTCGAACCCTCAACAGTAGACCAACCAAATTTTGCAGTAACTTTGGTTATTACACTAAACAATTTTTTGCAAAATATCAGACACCCAGCTTAATCAGGTGAATTGTAAAGTTGATATAAAGGAAGGAATTGTATGGCAGCTACTCGAACCCTTTGCAGTAGACCAACCAAATTTTGCAGTAACTTTGGCCATTATACTAAACTACTTTTGGCAAAATTTCAGATACGCAGTTTCCATAGGTATAGAGTAATGCTCATATAAAATTAGAAGTTGTATGGCAGGTACACGAACCCGTGGTCCAAAATGGCTGAATTTAAAACTCGATTCCGTTTTTTGCATAAAAACGAATTTGTGAAAATTTCATAATCCTAGCTCCTTTACTTTTTGAGTTATCGTGATGACGGACGGACGGACGGACGGGCATACATAGCTAAATCGATTTATTTTTCGATTCTGATCCGATCCATACACTTGAGTCAATATCTACCCCCTCTCCTTCTCTGCGTCACAAACGTAATGGCAAATTTATTATACCCTTGGACTATATAGTCATACGGGTATAAAAAGTCTTACTAATTTTAAAGTTATAATGTAAATTTTTTCTTATTTAAATTAAGTGTCAGCACTTTTTGAAAAATGTTTAAAATTATTAAAAGGTTTTGTTTATTAAAAAAGTTATATATTAAAAACGAATTAAAAATAAAAAAAAAAAGCGGGTTTAATAAAAATACCGTTAACTTGTTAATGGTTTGATGGTTTGATAAGTATTGCATTTCAAAAAACTATAAATAAAAGGAATTTAAAAACATTATATATTATTTTATTTAAACATTATGGAGAGAGCATACTATAAATATTATTTAGTTCAATCAGGAAAAGGACTTGACGATATTGGTCCCTTGTTACATTCAGTTGTACCTTACCAAAGGGGGCGAGGATTAGGAAGCTTTACTTTTCAGATATTTAAAACCAATATTTACGTCTGGAGCTAATATACTAAAAAAGGAGGTTATTAACTCTGGTATTAATGCATTGTCTGATATTGCAACAGGTGCAAATTTAAAAGAAGTGGTACAAGATCGAGGTAAAGAGATAATTAATAATCTAAGACGAGGTGCAGTTTAAAAACTAAATGAAATGTATGGACAAGGGAAAATTAAAAGAGGAAAACCTATAAAAAGACCACTCATTAATAATTTAAATTATTTTACGTCAAAGCGACGCAAAGTAAGTAACAAAATAAAACAAAAAGATATTTTTGGTTAATTATGATTGAATGTATGAAGTCTGAGTTGGATATTTTTAGAACACAACCTATTCAGTCCAGTATATTACGATCTGAAGAAGTTTCCTACAACCCTATTGCTTCTTTGGATAATCCATCAGTCATAGAATTTGTTTCATTAGGTCATGTGAATACATATAGGGATCTTTCTTCTGCATATCTAAAATTAAAAGTACAAGTTTTAAAAAAGATGGAACTAAATGGGATAATGATAAAAACAGTGAAGGAAAATTAATTCAACAGCCAAGTGTAGTCAATAATCTTTTACATTCATTAATAAAACAATGTAACATTCAACTAAATGGAAAAAATATATCTCCATCCGAAGGAAATTATCATTATAGAGCTTATATTGAATCATTATTAAGTTATGGTACAGATGCCGCTCAAACACATTTAGAATGTGCTGGATGGATGTTACACAAGCCAAATTTGATAATAATGGTTCAAAAGAACGTCAAAAATTGAAACAAAATAGCAATGTAGTAAAACTTATGGGAAAACTACATTTAGACATGTTTAATCAACCAACACTCCTCATAAACAATGTTGATATTCGAATTCTTTTAACACTTGAAAAACCAGACTCATAAAAACCAAAATATATTTACAAATCTATAAATACTACACATAAAAATGAATTTAAATATTTGACAAAATGTCGCTGTCTTGTGCACTAATGGATGTAACATTTTGTTGTGATGATAATAATATTTTATTTGTAAAAGATATTTGTATAGTTGGTATCAAAGAACCTTGTAAAAAGTTTGTGAAAGAGCTCAAGTATAAATTTCCTACTAGAGAATTTATAAATGATAAATTTGAAAATTATTCTTTTCGAACTGTGTATAACGATAAAATAAACAAGTAAAGAAACAGTCAGTCGGTGCAACCGACTTAGAAATACCCTACACCTATTTGGTTCAAATTTAAAGACATATCCATAAGTCGTTTAAACACCATAAGAGCTGTTATTAATTTGATCGTAAGACATAGCTAACCAAATTAACTTTATAATACTAAAAACATTTTCTAATTACACTATCTATTAAAAGATATTATAAATTCTTACTAATTTATTTATTTAAAAATATTAAAACAAAAAAACTTGAAACAAGACTAAATTAAACATTTTAAATGGATAGTTTATATACCTAATAGAAAAGCTTATAAACGCAAAATATGCAATAAATGTATTTCTAAAATACAATTACAAACTTAGACCTTTTCATATAATTCATTCAAATATAAAAATAAATTTTACATAAATGCAGCAAGTACCTTTGAACATAGCTGAACCACTACAATTAAGTCTAGATTTCGGAGACACATAGGACATAGGAAATATATTCTTTGGCTTCGAAATTAAACTCGACCACAACCAATTCCCATGGTACTTTCATTACTAGTAACCTAGAGTTTAAATTTCATCAAAATACCGGCATTACTTTTTGAGTTATGTTGCTTTTAAGATATATATTTGTTAGTCCTTGAACTTTTCAAGGGTTCCAGAACCCGAAATTATAATACGATTTCGCCCATATGCAATCCCGTCATACTTCTAATACTAGTTAGCCCTTGTACACAATTGGAATGTTCTATCTTAATTTTAAGTTACTAGTTTTATTAATTTCGATGATAAGCTTTTACACATTGGGGGGTCTAAGAGAGGTTCTGAACCACCACTCCAATTGATCCCAAATAAGGGGGGCACGCAAGAAATAGTAAAGAACACCCTGGGCCAAATTTGCAGCTTCTACATTTGTTTCAAGTTACTATCTTTATTAATTTCGAAAAAATGCTTTAAGGTCCTCGGAACTGAGTGGCTGGTCCTCACCCACTACTCCAATTGGGCTCAAATTTCAAGGAGACTAAGGGAATCGAAAGCAACACCCTCAAACTAAATTTGGAGGTTCTATCTTCATTGGTTTCGGAATTATGCTAGTTTGGCCTAAATTCGATCAAAAAGTTCTAAGTTCCGAACCCATTGTCCAATCCTCACCGTACGCAATCGCCGCCGTAGTTTCATTACCAATAACCTACATCACAAATTTCATGAAGATAGCGTCATTAGATGTTGAGTTATCGTGATTTTTAATATATGTTCGTTAGCCCTGAAACCGATTAAAAGGTTCAGAATCCGAACCCTTGGTCTGATTTCGTCCTTATACAGTCCGCGGAGTACTTATAGTACTCAGTTAACCCTTGTATACAATTTGAACGTTCTATCTTAATTTTAAGTTACTATTTTAGTAATTTCGATTATAAGCTTTTAAAACTTTGGAGGTCTAAGAGGGGTACTGAACCACCACTCCAATTGACCATAAATTAGCGGGGGTGGGGGGACGCAAGAGATAGTAAAGAACACCCTTGGGCCAAATTTGAAGCTTCTAAATTTTTTTTAAGTTGCTATCTTTATTAATTTTAAAGGTATGCTTTAAGGTCTTCGGAAATGTGTAGCTGGTCCCTGACCCACTACCCCAATGGGACCCAAATTTACAAGACACTTAGGAAATAGGAGGGGATACCAAATCTTCATTTGTTTCGGAATTATGCTCGTTTGGCCTAAATTCAATCAAAAAGTTCTAGGTTCCGAAATCATGGTCCAATCCCGAACTTACGCAATCCCCAAAGTAGTTTCATTACTAGTAACCTACAGCACAAATTTGATGAAGATCGCGTCATTAGTTGTTGAGTTATCGTGATTTTTTATATATGTTCGTTAGCCCTTCGATCGATTAAAAGGTCCAGAATCCGAACCCATGGCCGATTTCGCCCATATGCAATCCCCGCCGTACTTTCAGTCCTAGTAACCTACAGTTAAAATTTCATCAAGATAGCTCCATTATTTTTTGAGTTATCGTGCCTACGGACGGACGGACGGACATGACTATATCGACTCAGGAGGTCACGCTGATCACAAATATATATACTTTTCCATATCTAGCTCGCTTCCTTTAGGTGGTTACAAACACCATACCAAAGTTATTATACCCTTTTACCTATTCTATAGGTGTAGGGTATAAAAAAACTACATAAAAAATTTTAATAACATTGTAACAGTGGAGGAATCAGGTCAGAACACAAATTTATTGTTGAGTTACACACGCAAAACTTGATATGCAGATGATAAAAGACATAAAACAGAGTTTTCATCATGGACTAATATCTGTGGACAAACAAAGCATAAATATTAACAGAGAAGAAGCAGAAAAATTATATAGTTTAATTAATTTCATCCATGTAGTGATGATCTATAATACCAATGCTGAGTTAAATGTAAAAGAATATGTTGGGGAATATCTGAAATTATATGATGAACAAAAAGTATTAAGGTTACAACAAGAATTTTATATTGTGATGCAACGTTTTAATGTGCAATGCAATTACTCAAGATTATTTTATGAAACTTCTGTAATTTTAAAGGAAAAAATCTGTAATATTGTACATAAACAAATAAAATAAATAACAACAAAAAATATAATTCAATTTTGTTTTTATTTATATATTTTGATGGACATTATTTAATCAAAAATTTAACATTAAATTATTAAAATAATCAGGATCTCCCTGCTGATTATTTATATCCCAAATTGCATTAATTGGAACTCCTTCCTCATCTTCAGCAATATCTTCTTCCACTTCTTCTTCTTCATCTCCGATTCAACTATGTGAAAGGGAGGTATAAATTCCTCCGTTTCTGTTAATTCTTCATCGTCTATGGTGGACGTAATTTCATTCTCTTTTATCTAGCATTCTGTATTTACATAGTCAGTTTCATGAAACGGATTAGTAGAATCAGGCGTCATTTTATTGAGTTGCTACTAACAGTCAAAATGGAAGTGAAATAAAATTGAAAATAAAAGCCCAGTTATATACTCATGTAGAAAAGTATAAAAGCAAATTAAACTCAATCAGATGATTAGTTTAAACCATGCTTTGGTCTATCATTTTATGTATAATAATTATTATATCATTACCCTCAACATTTTTAAAACAAAATGTCAAGAGCTCAAATAGTGGATGAAATTCATAGACAGGCAAGACTTAAATTTCTTAGAAGAAAATTCAAACAAAAGGGTTTAAATGACACATGGCAAATTGATTTAGTAGAAATGTTACCATATGCAAAGTTTAATGAAGGTTATAAATATATGTTGACAGTCAGTGACACTTTTTCCAAATATGCCTATGCTGAACCTGTGAAAACAAAAATGCTGAAAATGTTTTAAATGCCTTAAAATCAATTATTATTAGAGCTAAAGTTATACCAAAAAATATTCACTCTGATCAGGGTAAAGAATTTTTTAATTCACAATTCAAAATTATATAAAAGAAAAATCAATCAATCATTATCATACATTTAGTGAATTAAAAGCATCTATTGTTGAACGATTCAACCGCACATTAAAAAATTCGATGTGGGAAAAATTCAGTTTAAACGGGAATTATAATTGGTTACCTATTATACAAACAATCTATCTATATACATGGTGTTCTCGACTCGATGGTCTTCTTTCAAATGGGTGATCGGGCATATCGAGCAGAACAAAAAATTGTATGGGAGGGGGGGGTCTATTTTCATTAGTTTAGAAGTTATGGGAGCTTAACTGTTTTTCGACCATAATTTAGTTTTATTTCGATAAAATTGGAACCAAATAAGATAAAACAAAAATAAGTATAGCATTTAAATGCTTATTAATGCAGATTTCTTAAGTACTATCAAACATTACTCTAAAGTTTCTCAGTCTGAGGTTATAAGGGCTTAAAGTCCAATATTTTTAACAAAATATCAATTAAATCCCTTTTATCAAGAAAATAACGAAAATTAAAAAATTCAAATTTAGTTAAATTTCAGGTATCACAAAAAAGTTTTTACTTTATAACTTTCAAAGTTTTTGATATTTTGTTAAAAATATTGGACTTTAAGTCCTTATAACCTCAGACTGAGAAACTTTAGAGTAATGTTTGATAGTACTTAAGAAATCTGCATTAATTAGCATTTAAATGCTATACTTATTTTAGTTTTATCTTATTTGGTTCCAATTTTATCGAAATAAAACTAAATTATGGTCGAAAAACAGTTAAGGCCCCATAACTTCTAAACTAATGAAAATAGACCCCCCCCCCTCCCATACAATTTTTTGTTCTGCTCGATATGCCTGATCACCCATTTGAAGGAAGACCATCGAGTCGGGACACCCTGTATATAAAAGGGAAAGTTTGTTTGTATGTTTGTTTGTTTGTTTGTATGTAGCGAATAGACTCCTAAACTGCCCAGCCGATTTTCATGAAAATTTGAATATAGAGGTTTTTGGGTACGGAAAGAAATCGTGGACCAAAAATTTTGCTCTAACGGACCTCCAAGTTGGGGCTGTCGTGCAAGTATTTAAACTTCTTTGTTCTAAAATGAAAACGGTTGACTTCAAATTTTGTATACGTGATGCTCTTTGAGAATTGAGTTGACCCTATTAACAGTTTTGGAATTTGTTAACCCATGTCGGGCCGACGGGTGGTCAAAATAAAATTTTGGGTCCAAATTTTGTCCGATTTTACAAAATTCTGCTTTGGCTAAAAAGAAAGCCCCAAAAAAATGTTTGTTGAGTTCCATTAACCCATTGCGGCCCAACAGCTTTTTATAGGTTTTTTCAATACTTTACTCTAAATTCAAAACGGTTTGACCAATTTTGTTCAAATTTTGTATACGTGCTCCCCTTTGAGAATTGAGTTGACACTATTAACAGTTTTGGAATTTGTAAACAGATGTCGGGCCGACGGGTGTTAAAAAAAAATTGTGGGTCCAAATTTTGTCCGATTTTTCGAAATTGTGCTTTGGCTTAAAAGAAAGCCCTAAAAAAATGTTGTTGAGTTCCATTAACCCATTGCGGCCCAACAGCTTTTTATTAATTTTTTGGTTACTTTACTCTAAATTAGAAACGATTTGACCGGTTGACCTCAAATTTTATATGTGTGAAGCAACTTGAAAATGGAGTTGAGTCTGTTAACAGTCGGTCCTACGTTTGGTCAAAAAAATTTTTTTGGAAATAAATTACGTCAAATTTTGGAAAATATTTTGTACTGCTTTGAATTACAGAAAGTTTAAAAAATTACTAGAATAATCCTAGAAAAATCGTTTTAAAAAGATTGCTTTCATACATTTTTAAATTTAGGTGTGTAAACCGTGGGTAATTTTTGTGTTAACTTTTTGCAGTAAAACCAAATTCAATTAAACCTCCATTGAAAGGCGCAGCAACGCGCACCGGGTATAAGCTATTAATGTATATATACAAAAGCGAAAGTTTGTTTATTTGTTTGTTTGTTTGTATGTAGCGAATAGACTCCTAAACTGCCCAGCCGATATTCATGAAAATTTGTATATAGGGGTTTTTGGGTACGGAAGGAAATCGTGGCCCAAAAATTTTGCTCTAACGGACCGCCAAGTTGGGGCTGTGGTGCTAAATACTTGCAACTTATTTGTTCTAAAATGAAAACGGTTCGACCGATTGACTTCAAATTTTGTATACGTGATGCTCTTTGAGAACTGAGTAGACACTATTAACAGTTTTGGAATTTGTTAACCCATGTCGGGCCGACGGGCTGTCAAAAAAAATTTTGGGTCCAAATTTTGTCCGATTTTCCGAAATTCTGCTTTGGCTTAAAAGAAAGCCCCCAAAACCCTTTGCGGCTCAACAGCTTTTTATAGGTTTCTTCAATACTTTACTCTAAATTTGAAACGGTTTGACCAATTGAATTCAAATTTTGTATACGTGATGCTCCTTGAGAATTGAGTTGACACTATTAACAGTTTTGGAATTTTTTAACCCATGTCGGACAGACGGGTGGTCAAAAAAATTTTGGGTCCAAATTTTGTCCGATTTCATAAAATTCTGCTTTGGCTAAAAAGAAAGCAACATAAAAATATTTTTTTGAGTTCCATTAACCCATTGCGGCCCAACAGCTTTTTATAAAGTGTTTGGTTACTTTACTCTAAATTAGAAGCGGTTTGACCAATTGACTTCAAATTTTGTATACGTGATGCTCCTTGAGAATTGAGTTGACACTATTAACAGTTTTTGAATTTGTTAACCCATGTCGGGCCGATGGTTGGTCAAAAAAAATTTTGGGTCCAAATTTTGTCCGATTTTGTGAAATTCTGCTTTGGTTAAAAAGAAAGCCCACAAAAAAAATTTTATTGACTTGCATTAACCCATTGGGGCCAGCTTTGACAGCATTTTAAAGGTTTTTTTCAATACTTAACTTTAAATTAAAAACGGTTTGACCGATTTTCTTCAAATTTTGTATACGTGATCCCCTGTGAGAATTGAGTTGACACTATTAACAGATTTGGAATTAGTTAACCCATGTCGGCCCGACGGTTGGTCAAAATAATTTTGGAAGCTAATATTGTCAAAACTTGCGAAGTACTGCTTTGGCTAAAAAGAAAGCCTCAAAAAAATTTTGTTGAGTTCCATTAACCAATTGCAGCCCAACAGCTTTTTATAAAGTTTTTGGTCACTTTACTCTAAATTAGAAGCGGTTTAAAAGATTTTCTTCAAATTTTGTATATGTGTTCCGTTTTGAGAATGAAATTAACTCTTTTAACAGACTTGCAATTGGTTAACCCATGCCGGGGTTAACCCATGCACCTAAAATTATCCAGAAAAATAAATATAAGGTTGGAAATTTTATAAGAATAAGTAAATATAAAGGTCATTCGAAAAGGGCTATCAGCCAAATTGTTCATCTGAAATATTCAAAGTTGAAAAGATCAATAATACTTATCCTGTTACATATCAATTATCAGACTACACTGACACTCCTGGAGAATTTCTGGGGGTTTTTATCAAGCTGAGCTTACAACTTACCTTGTTGAGAAGATTATTAAAAAACAAGGAAATAAAGTATACGTAAAATGGCTTGGATTTGATAACAATCATAATACATGGATAAATAAAAAAGATATTGTTTAACTATTGAATATTTTATTCTTTTTTTAAATATATATACTAAATTGTTCAAGATGTAAGTTTTAAGAAAAACACAAAAAAAAATTTATAAAAAAAAAAAACAATTTATTTTAGAGTTTTCAACTCTTTAGTTGTCAAGAATGAACTGGTTACAATTTTCCAAAATCATTCTTTTTAAAGAAATTTTCAAATACATAATTACATGATTTCCAAATACATAAAATTAATAATTTATTACAAATTTCCAAAAATATTACAAAGCAAATTAAAATTAGTTTAAATTCAATAATTTATTATAATACAATTTCCAAACTAAAAATAACAAAGAACAAATAATGCAGTGATAACAAATTTTATAAGTGGTTCGGTCATTACTTTATGCATGGTAAATAATATTAATTAAGGTCAGTTTTTGAAATAACAAATTATTAAGAATGTAGTACGATTTAATTATGTGTAATAATTTATTGCTTTGACCAATTAGTAAGAAAAAACTGAAATTTGAGAATTAGAATAATAAAAGCAAAAGAAAACAAACAAATAAAAATTTATTAATTTTTATTCGAATTTTTACTTAAAGAATTTTTTAATTTGAAAGAAATTTTAATATGGAGAAATTTTAATATTGTAACATTTCCAGAGGATAGTTATTTAGAGGATTTAGATTTACATCATTTGATGTAGATGATATAACTCCTCCCTCCTTAAGTTTCGACTCCTGGCGAATACTCTTTAGTACTACATTGATTTTCGGAATTTTATTGCGAAAATAAATTGAAACAAATAGACCGACAAAAATGAGTATTGCTATTACAAGTATTGTTATAATATCAACTGTTAAACTTGTATACCATCTTCAAGTATTTTCATATTTAATTTGTTGGATATGTTTGGTGTTATTGAAATGATTATAATACAAGTCTGTTAAATGAGTTTTGTCAGCAATGTTTAGAACACTAATATTGCGTTCGAAAAGGTGTATTATGTCACTATAATATTCTTCTTCAAAGTTTTCTTGACGAAAGGTATTGATTAAAATTTTACAATTTGAAATTTTAATGATATTATTACCTTTAATTGTAATTGGTCGTGGATCTTTTCCACAATTATTGAACAATAAAGTTTCATTTAAATTTTTTGTTACTACAATGGAATCAGATAAAGATTTTATTTCCATTGACAAATTTTTGCGAAAACTGCACTGCATTTGATTTGTGTTCAACAAATTTGATATACAATTATCATTAAATGATATTAAATCTTTTTTTAAGATATCCTTTTTGTTTACAAATTTAAAAATATTTTCTTTGCAAGTAATTATTTCATTAACATTAGTATCTAGTTCTAAAAATTATTAGGTATTTTTTCTAAAATGGTTTTAAAACAATTTTCTTTAGTAAAATTTGGTATTGATAAACAAAACACAATTTTTTATATAAGGTAACATTTCAATGCTTATATTATAATTTATTATTTCTTCTTCTGTAAGGATATCTTTTGACAAAATTTCCAATTTACTTGATAAAATTATATCTTTTATATCAGATATTTGATTATGTAATAAATTAATATTTTCATTAATTTCTGATTTTATAATAAAGAATTTAAGTTCTTGATCTATATGATTAATATTGTTTTGGAATTTATTAATTACATTAGTTATATTTTCTTGCGCTAAATTAATATGTAAAGTTACATTTTCAATCTGCTCTGCAATTTGTTTATTAATAGAAACTTGATTATTTAAATTTTCAATTATTTTGTCATTATTTTTCTCTATAACCGAGAGATGATTTTCAATTTCTATTCTATCCTCATTATCCATAGTACCGGCTAAAAACTTTAATGCATTGCCTGCTAAATTTATTAATCCTCTTCTTCTTATGTGGTGAGGGACAATACTATGAAATTCTGATTTTAGTTTTATTAAATTATGATTTAAAGTGTTAAATATTTTAGTATTTTCATGCAATTTAATTATGTTAATTTCTAATTTAATTTTATGTTAATTTGCAAAATCGCGATAGTATCAGAGCAGCATACAAAGACATCCGCATCATCAGAGATGGTTACAAAGCCCAGTCAAATTTATGTAGAGATGCAGAAGATAATCTTTTATCATCTGAAGATGACATTAAGAACAGGTGGAAAGAATATTTTGAAAATTTACTAAATGCACCAAACGATGAAGTAAATGAACAAGAACAGATCACAGTGGAAAGGCAAACCCAAAATGAAATCACGGGACAACCTACATTAACAGAGGTGGTCAATGCCATAGAGCTATTGAAAAATAACAAGGCTCCTGGTGCAGATAACATTCCGGCTGAACTTCTGCGAGATGGAGGAGAAACGGTACAAAAAATCCTTCATAAAATAATACTAAAGGTTTGGCAAGAAGAAAAAATACCCGCTGACTGGCAACTAAGTATTATATGTCCAATCTACAAAAAAGGAGACAAGCTTAACTGTAAAAATTACAGAGGGATATCGCTACTTAGCACTTCCTACAAAGTTTTCACTAATATCTTGAAAGCCCGCTTAGAAATAATTGCCGAAAACATCATAGGCGAATACCAGTCCGGTTTCAGGCCAGGACGGTCTACAACGGACCAGCTATTTGTGCTGAAGCAGGTATTGGAGAAGTGTTGGGAAAGAAATGTCGATGTACATCAAATCTTCGTAGATTTCAAGACCGCCTATGACTCTATCCAAAGGGAAAAATTATATGTAGTTTTAAGCAACCTAGGCGTACCGGCAAAGCTAGTAAGATTGATTAAAGCTACTATGCAAAACACAAGCGCGAGGGTAAAAATCCAAGGGGACCTCACAGAACCCTTCAACATCAAACAGGGACTGAAACAGGGGGATGGACTCGCGCCTATGCTTTTTAATCTTGCCCTGGAGCATATAGTCAGGAAAATCCCATCTGACCCGAATGCCACGTTGCTATTCAAAACCACCCAGATAGCAGCATACGCAGACGACTTAAATCTACTAGGAAGATCAGAGGCAGGTGTTAGAGAATGCTATATCCAGTTAGAGAAAACAGCTATAGAACTGGGTCTGAGGATAAATATCGATAAGACGAAAATGTTAGTAGTATCCAGACGTAACCAGAGAGAGAAACAAAACATTACTTTTGGTGATGACAACGTGGAAGTAGTAAAAAGTTTTGTCTATCTAGGGGCCGAAATAACAAGTGGAAACGATGAACATCAGAGGTAACCCGAAGGATAGGCAAGGCAAACAACGCATACTACTCTGTGTTGAAGATAATGAGATCTCGAGAAGTCAGCAGAAAATGTAAACTTGAGCTGTACAAATCTCTTATCAGACCGGTGTTATGCTACGGCAGTGAAACGTGGACGATCACCCAAGCGACGGCAAACTTACTTTCCCGTTTCGAAAGAAAAATACTGCGTAAAATTATCGGGCCAATTATCGATCAGGGCCAATTTAGAATGCGACGCAACGCAGAGCTATACAATGTATACCCCGACAGCGATGTTGTGACATACATCAAGCTACAACGCCTTAGGTGGGCCGGTCACATACAACGTATGCCAGATTCCCGCATTCCAAAAAAGGTATTAAACGGGAAAATAGATAGAAAAAGACCAGTGGGAAAGCCGAGAAATCGATGGGTTGATGCAGTCGAGTCAGACGCTGTGTCAATGCTGCAAGAGCAAAATTGGATAACTGCCGCCCAAGATCGCGTGAACTGGAAGAGGATGATTCAGGAGGCCAAGGTTCGACAACGGACTGTAGCGCCATAGAAGAAGAATTTCTAATTTGTTAATTGTTTCTTCATATTTTAAAAGGTAGTTTTAACGGATTGCGTTCATATTTTGCAATATTACAAATGTGGCAATTGTTTATTACTTTCTGTATTTCAACTTTTAATTTTGGATAATAAATTTCGAGTTTTAAGTTTAAATAGACATCACTAATACCTCTATGATTGCTTTTGATATGTTGGTCTAATATTCTTTCATGTAACTCACTTTTATTTAATACATCTTTTAAAAGTGAGGAACATTTGTTCAATTTTAAACATTTATTTTTTGAAAAATTCTTTAGGTAAGTATTTTGAAAAGTATTATAAATCGTAATATTGTCAATCATAACTCCTATAATTCCTTTTGTTGGAATGTGTTCTTTAAAAATATTAATGAAGAAGCTTTCATCTGGGTTTGTACAGATAATTGTCGTTCGTGTTCTACCGTTAATTTTTTCAATATTTAGAGAATTAGAATCACCATTTTCTATAATAATTTGTGTTTTAATGAAATTCAGTGGGGAGAATGAAATTGGGATATAATCTGAATTATCTTCGCTAGCTGAATGCATTGTCGCATCAGTTGAGCGTATTTCATCGATTTCCATTTCATTGGTTAAATTAGAATTTAAATTATTTAATGCAGTTTCGTTTAAATGAATTGCTACACGTGAAAGAGCATCCGCTACATTATTTTCTTTTCCATTCAAATATTCAATGGTAAAATTAAACTCTTCCAACTTAATTTTCCATCTTTGTAGTTTACTATTTGGTTCCTTTAAGTTGTGGAGCCATTGTAAAGGTTTGTGGTCAGTTCGTATAATAAATTTACGACCGAAAAGATATGGGCGAAAATATTTTGTAGCCCAAACAATCGCGAGTAATTCTTTCTCAATTGCAGAATATTTACACTCATGTTCGTTTAGAGTTCGTGAAGCGTAACATACTGGGTGATTATCTTGCGATAATACAGCACCTATAGCAAAATCGCTTGCATCAGTTGTTAAAGTAAAAAGTTTTGAAACATTAGGATATATGAGAATAGGGTCAGTAGTAATTAATAATTTTAGCTTATTAAAAGCGTCTTTATAATCAGAATCATTAACATCAATACGTCTTCCTTTTTTTAAACACAAGGTTATAGGTTTTGCAATTTTTGCAAAATCCTTGATAAATTTTCTATAATAGCCCACAAGACCAAGAAAACTCTTAATTTGTTTTGGAGTTCTGGGTATGGGGAATTTAATTATTGCCTCTATTTTATTGGGATTTGGCTTAATGCCTTTAGTAGTAATAATATGTCCAAGAAACTCTGTTTCTTGTTTTCAAAATTCACTTTTATCAAGTTAAATTTTTAAATTAGCATTAGAAAGTCTTTCTAAAATTTTTTGTAAAAAGATAAGGTGTTCTTCAAGACTAGTACTAAAAATGATAATGTCATAAAGGTATACAAAACAATTTTTGCCAATAAATTCTTTTAAGACTGAGTTCATTAAACGCTGGAAAGTCGACGGAGCATTTTTAAGACCGAATGGCATCCGTAAGAACTCATAGTGACCATTAACTGTGCTAAAGGCTTTTTTTTTTATGTCATTTTTCTCAATAAAGTGGGATATCGTTTCCCGTATTTAGTTTTAAAATATTCTTTTCATAATTTATTGCAGATTTTAATAGTTTGAGGATGTTGTTTCCGATCAATCCATCAAATTTATCCTGAAAATTAACTTCCAAAAATTCTAGTTTATTAGGTGAGTCGAATTCTAGGAAAGAATCAATTGTAACTTTAGTGTTACAGGTAAAAGAATTTTGAAGCGTTTTAATATTAACAGATTTAATTTTAGATTTAAAAATAGAATTGCATATGCCGGTATTAATTATACTCATTGTAGCTCCTGTATCCACAATGAATCTTAGGGGTCTACCTTTTGATTGCAATTTTATATAAGGGAGAGCATACTCTGCTCCGAGGCAGTTAAGTGAATATTTTCAATATCACGTTGCGAATTTTTAAGATTTACAGGCTTATTTTTGGCTTGAATTTCAGTACCCAAGGTATTTATCCTGTGGTTTACTGAGGATGGATCAACCTCCATAGGTACAACATTACTATTTTGATTATAGTTTTGAGGTCTGTTGTGTCCATTTAAATTTACTGGATTGCGGTTAAAATTATTATAATTACTATTAGTAAAATTTCGGTTTGAATTAAAATTATTATTAATTCTATTATTAAAATTACCATTACTATTATTTTTAAATTTATTACCATTAAAATTGTTGTTATTTCTATTATTGTTAGTATTATTAGAGTTGAATTTATTAAAGTTATTATTAGAATTACTATTTCGTTTAAAATTAGAGTTAAAATGGTATTAGATTTATTATTATTTCTAAAGAAATTTTTTGAATTATTATTGCTGAAGGGATTATATTCAGCATAATTTCCTTCATATAGTATGTCCATTGCACTCTCAAGAGAAGCAGGATTACGGCTGAAAATTACCGAATGCATTGGCTCTGGTAATTTTTCTTTGAAAATTTGTAATCCTGTAAGGATATTAGCCTGAGTTATAGCGGCTGCATTTGTTTGGTTTTTAATTTTGTTATTCAATCTACGCAAAATTTGTTTAATTTGCATATAAAGTTCAACGCTGGTACTATTGAATTTAACACATCGCAATTCGTCATAGATTTGCAATGCGGATTTTTTTCCTCCGAAAATATTTATTAATACGTTTTTTATTTCAGGCCAGATTGAAATATGATTATTTATTTCAATAGCTTCTCTAGCTATACCAACTAATTTTGATCTTATTTTGTCAAGCAAAATAGTTTGACTACTTTGGTCATATTTGGAAACTATTGGTATAATATCCTCTACTAATTCTATACACTTAAATAATTCTTCACACTTACCATTAAATTCAGGAAGCTCTGCAATATACTTCATAGGGTAATGATAATGATAATGGAGTGGTGTCCTGTGAATTTGCCATTTTTGATGTTTTTAGTTGTTTTAGATATTCTTAGTTGTTTTAGATGTTCTTAGCTTTTTTTTTTTTTTTTTATAATAGAAAAAGCGTGGCTTATTGTTTTATTATTTTTACCACCTTCACCAATTTTTTTTAAGTTGTCTAATTGTTTTTGAATTATTTTTTTCTTGCTTTTTGTAAAGGAAAACACAATAAATTTATTTAATTTTACTTTTGGAAAATTTATTGTTTTTATATAATTTGTTTTCCCTTTCCTATGAATTTTCACTGCACATTTGAACATTACTTTTGTGCTAAATTAATAGTTTATTGATTTAATAATAATAATTTATTGATTTAAAATAAGGTACTGTTTGCCAAACTCAGCAAAACATTAAGCAGTTGTAGTCTTAATTTTCAAAGAAAATTTTTGCAATACCTTTATTAGAGTTTCTGAGTTCACCTTTTTATTTATTTTTTTTTTTATTTTATTTTTTTTTTGTTTTATTTATCAAATTATTCCTTTTTTAATTTTCAAGAAATAATTCTTATTTTCTTTTAACGTACACTTTTTTGTTGACTAGATTCAAATTTTTATTTATTATTTTTGAATCTAATCCTACCGACTGCACCACTAAATTGTTCAAGATGTAAGTTTTAAGAAAAACACAAAAAAAAATTTATAAAAAAAAAAAAAAACAATTTATTTTAGAGTTTTCAACTCTTTAGTTGTCAAGAATGAACTGGTTACAATTTTCCAAAATCATTCTTTTTAAAGAAATTTTCAAATAAATTATTACATCCAAATACATAAAATTAATAATTTATTACAAATTTCCAAAAATATTACAAAGCAAATTAAAATTAGTTTAAATTCAATAATTTATTATAATACAATTTCCAAACTAAAAATAACAAAGAACAAATAATGCAGTGATAACAAATTTTATAAGTGGTTCGGTCATTACTTTATGCATGGTAAATAATATTAATTAAGGTCAGTTTTTGAAATAACAAATTATTAAAAAAAGTACTACGATTTAATTATGTGTAATAATTTATTGCTTTGACCAATTAGTAAGAAAAAAACTGAAATTTGAGAATTAGAATAATAAAAGCAAAAGAAAACAAACAAATAAAAATTTATTAATTTTTATTTGAATTTTTACTTAAAGAATTTTTTAATTTGAAAGAAATTTTAATATTGTAACATTTCCAGAGGATAGTTATTTAGAGGATTTAGATTTACATCATTTGATGTAGATGATATAACTCCTCCCTCCTTAATTTTCGACTCCTGGCGAATACTCTTTAGTACTACATTGATTTTCGGAATTTTATTGCGAAAATAAATTGAAACAAATAGACCGACAAATATGAGTATTGCTATTACAAGTATTGTTATAATATCAACTGTTAAACTTGTATACCATCTCCAAGTATTTTCATATTTAGTTTGTTGGATATGTTTGGTGTTATTGAAATGATTATAATACAAGTCTGTTAAATGAATTTTATCAGCAATGTTTAGAACACTAATATTGCGTTCGAAAAGGTGTATTATGTCACTATAATATTCTTCTTCAAAGTTTTCTTGACGAAAGGTATTGATTAAAATTTTACAATTTGAAATTTTAATGATATTATTACCTTTAATTGTAATTGGTCGTGGATCTTTTCCACAATTATTGAACAATAAAGTTTCATTTAAATTTTTTGTTACTACAATGGAATCAGATAAAGATTTTATTTCCATTGACAAATTTTTGCGAAAACTGCACTGCATTTGATTTGTGTTCAACAAATTTGATATACAATTATCATTAAATGATATTAAATCTTTTTTTAAGATATCCTTTTTGTTTACAAATTTAAAAATATTTTCTTTGCAAGTAATTATTTCATTAATATTAGTATCTAGTTCTAAAAATTATTAGGTATTTTTTCTAAAATGGTTTTAAAACAATTTTCTTTAGTAAAATTTGGTATTGATATTACAAAAATAATTGTACTACTATTAAACAAAACACAATTTTTTATATAAGGTAACATTTCAATGCTTATATTATAATTTATTATTTCTTCTTCTGTAAGGATATCTTTTGACAAAATTTCCAATTTACTTGATAAAATTATATCTTTTATATCAGATATTTGTTTATGTAATAAATTAATATTTTCATTAATTTCTGATTTTATAATAAAGAATTTAAGTTCTTGATCTATATGATTAATATTGTTTTGGAATTTATTAATTACATTAGTTATATTTTCTTGTGCTAAATTAATATGTAAAGTTACATTTTCAATCTGCTCTGAAATTTGTTTATTAATAGAAACTTGATTATTTAAATTTTCAATTATTTTGTCATTATTTTTCTCTATAACCGAGAGATGATTTTCAATTTCTATTTTATCCTCATTATCCATAGTACCGGCTAAAAACTTTAATGCATTGCCTGCTAAATTTATTAATCCTCGTCTTCTTATGTGGTGAGGGACAATACTATGAAATTCTGATTTTAGTTTTATTAAATTATGATTTAAAGTGTTAAATATTTTAGTATTTTCATGCAATTTAATTATGTTAATTTCTAATTTGTTAATTGTTTCTTCATATTTTAAAAGGTAGTTTTAACGGATTGCGTTCATATTTTGCAATATTACAAATGTGGCAATTGTTTATTACTTTCTGTATTTCAACTTTTAATTTTGGATAATAAATTTCGAGTTTTAAGTTTAAATAGACATCACTAATACCTCTATGATTGTTTTTGATATGTTGGTCTAATATTCTTTCATGTAACTCACTTTTATTTAATATATCTTTTAAAAGTGAGGAACATTTGTTCAATTTTAAACATTTATTTTTTAAAAAATACTTTAGGTAAGTATTTTGAAAAGTATTATAAATCGTAATATTGTCAATCATAACTCCTATAATTCCTTTTGTTGGAATGTGTTCTTTAAAAATATTAATGAAGAAGTTTTCATCTGGGTTTGTACAGATAATTGTCGTTCGTGTTCTACCGTTAATTTTTTCAATATTTAGAGAATTAGAATCACCATTTTCTATAATAATTTGTGTTTTAAAGAAATTCTGTGGGGAGAATGAAATTGGGATATAATCTGAATTATCTTCGCTAGCTGAATGCATTGTCGCATCAGTTGAGCGTATTTCATCGATTTCCATTTCATTGGTTAAATTAGAATTTAAATTATTTAATGCAGTTTCGTTTAAATGAATTGCTACACGTGAAAGAGCATCCGCTACTTTATTTTCTTTTCCATTCAAATATTCAATGGTAAAATTAAACTCTTCCAACTTAATTTTCCATCTTTGTAGTTTACTATTTGGTTCCTTTAAGTTGTGGAGCCATTGTAAAGGTTTGTGGTCATTTCGAATAATAAATTTACGACCGAAAAGATATGGGCGAAAATATTTTGTAGCCCAAACAATCGCGAGTAATTCTTTCTCAATTGCAGAATATTTACACTCATGTTCGTTTAGAGTTCGTGAAGCGTAGCATACTGGGTGATTATCTTGCGATAATACAGCACCTATAGCAAAATCACTTGCATCAGTTGTTAAAGTAAAAAGTTTTGAAAAATTGGGATATATGAGAATAGGGTCAGTAGTAATTAATAATTTTAGCTTATTAAAAGCGTCTTTATAATCAGAATCATTAACATCAATACGTCTTCCTTTTTTTAAACACAAGGTTATAGGTTTTGCAATTTTTGCAAAATCCTTGATAAATTTTCTATAATAGCCCACAAGACCAAGAAAACTCTTAATTTGTTTTGGAGTTCTGGGTATGGGGAATTTAATTATTGCCTCTATTTTATTGGGATTTGGCTTAATGCCTTTAGTAGTAACAATATGTCCAAGAAACTCTGTTTCTTGTTTTCAAAATTCACTTTTATCAAATTGAATTTTTAAATTAGCATTAGAAAGTCTTTCTAAAATTTTTTGTAAAAAGATAAGGTGTTCTTCAAGACTAGTACTAAAAATGATAATGTCATCAAGGTATACAAAATAATTTTTGCCAATAAATTCTTTTAAGACTGAGTTCATTAAACGCTGGAAAGTCGACGGAGCATTTTTAAGACCGAATGGCATCCGTAAAAACTCATAGTGACCATTAACTGTGCTAAAGGCTGTTTTTTTAATGTCATTTTTCTCAATAAAGTGGGATATCGTTTCCCGTATTTAGTTTTAAAATATTCTTTTCATAATTTATTGCAGATTTTAATGGTTTGAGGATGTTGTTTCCGATCAATCCATCAAATTTATCCTGAAAATTAACTTCCAAAAATTCTAGTTTATTAGGTGAGTCGAATTCTAGGAAAGAATCAATTGTAACTTTAGTGTTACAGGTAAAAGAATTTTGAAGCGTTTTAATATTAACAGATTTAATTTTAGATTTAAAAATAGAATTGCATATGCCGGTATTAATTATACTCATTGTAGCTCCTGTATCCACAATGAATTTTAGGGGTCTACCTTTTGATTGCAATTTTATATAAGGGAGAGCATACACTGCTCCGAGGCAGTTAAGTGAATATTTTCAATATCACGTTGCGAATTTTTAAGATTTACAGGCTTATTTTTGGCTTGAATTTCAGTACCCAAGGTATTTATCCTGTGGTTTATTGAGGATGGATCAACCTCCATAGGTACAACATTACTATTTTGATTATAGTTTTGAGGTCTGTTGTGTCCATTTAAATTTACTGGATTGCGGTTAAAATTATTATAATTACTATTAGTAAAATTTCGGTTTGAATTAAAATTATTATTATTTCTATTATTAAAATTATCATTACTATTATTTTTAAATTTATTACCATTAAAATTGTTGTTATTTCTATTATTGTTAGTATTATTAGAGTTGAATTTATTAAAGTTATTATTAGAATTACTATTTCGTTTAAAATTAGAGTTAAAATGGTATTAGATTTATTATTATTTCTAAAGAAATTTTTTGAATTATTATTGCTGAAGGGATTATATTCAGCATAATTTCCTTCATATAGTATGTCCATTGCACTCTCAAGAGAAGCAGGATTACGGCTGAAAATTACCGAATGCATTGGCTCTGGTAATTTTTCTTTGAAAATTTGTAATCCTGTAAGGATATTAGCCTGAGTTATAGCGGCTGCATTTGTTTGGTTTTTAATTTTGTTGTTCAATCTACGCAAAATTTGTTTAATTTGCGTACCTATAAGGTTCAACGCTACTACTATTGAATTTAACACATCGCAATTCGTCATAGATTTGCAATGCGGATTTTTTTCCTCCGAAAATATTTATTAATACGTTTTTTATTTCAGGCCAGATTGAAATATGATTATTTATTTCAATAGCTTCTCTAGCTTTACCAACTAATTTTGATCTTATTTTGTTAAGCAAAATAGTTTGACTACTTTGGTCATATTTGGAAACTATTGGTATAATATCCTCTACTAATTCTATAAACTTAAATAATTCTTCAGACTTACCATTAAATTCAGGAAGCTCTGCAATATACTTCATAGGGTCCAACGATAATGATAATGGAGTGGTGTCCTGTGAATTTGCCATTTTTGATGTTTTTAGTTGTTTTAGATATTCTTAGTTGTTTTAGATGTTCTTAGTTGTTTTTTTTTTTTTTTATAATAGAAAAAGCGTGGCTTATTGTTTTATTATTTTTACCACCTTCACCAATTTTTTTTAAGTTGTCTAATTGTTTTTGAATTACTTTTTTCTTGCTTTTTGTAAAGGAAAACACAATAAATTTATTTAATTTTACTGTTGGAAAATTTATTGTTTTTATATAATTTGTTTTCCCTTTCCTATGAATTTTCACTGCACATTTGAACATTACTTTTGTGCTAAATTAATAGTTTATTGACTTAATAATAATAATTTATTAACTTAAAATAAGGTACTGTTTGCCAGACTCAGCAAAACATTAAGCAGTTGTAGTCTTAATTTTCAAAGAAAATTTTTGCAATACCTTTATTAGAGTTTCTGAGTTCACCTTTTTATTTATTTTTTTTTTTATTTTATTTTTTTTTTGTTTTATTTATCAAATTATTCCTTTTTTAATTTTCAAGAAATAATTCTTATTTTCTTTTAACGTACACTTTTTTGTTGACTAGATTCAAATTTTTATTTATTATTTTTGAATCTAATCCTACCGACTGCACCACTAAATTGTTCAAGATGTAAGTTTTAAGAAAAACACAAAAAAAAATTTATAAAAAAAAAAAACAATTTATTTTAGAGTTTTCAACTCTTTAGTTGTCAAGAATGAACTGGTTACAATTTTCCAAAATCATTCTTTTTAAAGAAATTTTCAAATAAATTATTACATCCAAATACATAAAATTAATAATTTATTACAAATTTCCAAAAATATTACAAAGCAAATTAAAATTAGTTTAAATTCAATAATTTATTATAATACAATTTCCAAACTAAAAATAACAAAGAACAAATAATGCAGTGATAACAAATTTTATAAGTGGTTCGGTCATTACTTTATGCATGGTAAATAATATTAATTAAGGTCAGTTTTTGAAATAACAAATTATTAAAAAAAGTACTACGATTTAATTATGTGTAATAATTTATTGCTTTGACCAATTAGTAAGAAAAAAACTGAAATTTGAGAATTAGAATAATAAAAGCAAAAGAAAACAAACAAATAAAAATTTATTAATTTTTATTTGAATTTTTACTTAAAGAATTTTTTAATTTGAAAGAAATTTTAATATGGAGAAATTTTAATATTGTAACATTTCCAGAGGATAGTTATTTAGAGGATTTAGATTTACATCATTTGATGTAGATGATATAACTCCTCCCTCCTTAATTTTCGACTCCTGGCGAATACTCTTTAGTACTACATTGATTTTCGGAATTTTATTGCGAAAATAAATTGAAACAAATAGACCGACAAATATGAGTATTGCTATTACAAGTATTGTTATAATATCAACTGTTAAACTTGTATACCATCTCCAAGTATTTTCATATTTAATTTGTTGGATATGTTTGGTGTTATTGAAATGATTATAATACAAGTCTGTTAAATGAATTTTATCAGCAATGTTTAGAACACTAATATTGCGTTCGAAAAGGTGTATTATGTCACTATAATATTCTTCTTCAAAGTTTTCTTGACGAAAGGTATTGATTAAAATTTTACAATTTGAAATTTTAATGATATTATTACCTTTAATTGTAATTGGTCGTGGATCTTTTCCACAATTATTGAACAATAAAGTTTCATTTAAATTTTTTGTTACTACAATGGAATCAGATAAAGATTTTATTTCCATTGACAAATTTTTGCGAAAACTGCACTGCATTTGATTTGTGTTCAACAAATTTGATATACAATTATCATTAAATGATATTAAATCTTTTTTTAAGATATCCTTTTTGTTTACAAATTTAAAAATATTTTCTTTGCAAGTAATTATTTCATTAATATTAGTATCTAGTTCTAAAAATTATTAGGTATTTTTTCTAAAATGGTTTTAAAACAATTTTCTTTACTAAAATTTGGTATTGATATTACAAAAATAATTGTACTACTATTAAACAAAACACAATTTTTTATATAAGGTAACATTTCAATGCTTATATTATAATTTATTATTTCTTCTTCTGTAAGGATATCTTTTGACAAAATTTCCAATTTACTTGATAAAATTATATCTTTTATATCAGATATTTGTTTATGTAATAAATTAATATTTTCATTAATTTCTGATTTTATAATAAAGAATTTAAGTTCTTGATCTATATGATTAATATTGTTTTGGAATTTATTAATTACATTAGTTATATTTTCTTGTGCTAAATTAATATGTAAAGTTACATTTTCAATCTGCTCTGAAATTTGTTTATTAATAGAAACTTGATTATTTAAATTTTCAATTATTTTGTCATTATTTTTCTCTATAACCGAGAGATGATTTTCAATTTCTATTTTATCCTCATTATCCATAGTACCGGCTAAAAACTTTAATGCATTGCCTGCTAAATTTATTAATCCTCGTCTTCTTATGTGGTGAGGGACAATACTATGAAATTCTGATTTTAGTTTTATTAAATTATGATTTAAAGTGTTAAATATTTTAGTATTTTCATGCAATTTAATTATGTTAATTTCTAATTTGTTAATTGTTTCTTCATATTTTAAAAGGTAGTTTTAACGGATTGCGTTCATATTTTGCAATATTACAAATGTGGCAATTGTTTATTACTTTCTGTATTTCAACTTTTAATTTTGGATAATAAATTTCGAGTTTTAAGTTTAAATAGACATCACTAATACCTCTATGATTGTTTTTGATATGTTGGTCTAATATTCTTTCATGTAACTCACTTTTATTTAATATATCTTTTAAAAGTGAGGAACATTTGTTCAATTTTAAACATTTATTTTTTAAAAAATACTTTAGGTAAGTATTTTGAAAAGTATTATAAATCGTAATATTGTCAATCATAACTCCTATAATTCCTTTTGTTGGAATGTGTTCTTTAAAAATATTAATGAAGAAGTTTTCATCTGGGTTTGTACAGATAATTGTCGTTCGTGTTCTACCGTTAATTTTTTCAATATTTAGAGAATTAGAATCACCATTTTCTATAATAATTTGTGTTTTAAAGAAATTCAGTGGGGAGAATGAAATTGGGATATAATCTGAATTATCTTCGCTAGCTGAATGCATTGTCGCATCAGTTGAGCGTATTTCATCGATTTCCATTTCATTGGTTAAATTAGAATTTAAATTATTTAATGCAGTTTCGTTTAAATGAATTGCTACACGTGAAAGAGCATCCGCTACTTTATTTTCTTTTCCATTCAAATATTCAATGGTAAAATAAACTCTTCCAAATTAATTTTCCATCTTTGTAGTTTACTATTTGGTTCCTTTAAGTTGTGGAGCCATTGTAAAGGTTTGTGGTCAGTTCGTATAATAAATTTACGACCGAAAAGATATGGGCGAAAATATTTTGTAGCCCAAACAATCGCGCGTAATTCTTTCTCAATTGCAGAATATTTACACTCATGTTCGTTTAGAGTTCGTGAAGCGTAACATACTGGGTGATTATCTTGCGATAATACAGCACCTATAGCAAAATCACTTGCATCAGTTGTTAAAGTAAAAAGTTTTGAAAAATTAGGATATATGAGAATAGGGTCAGTAGTAATTAATAATTTTAGCTTATTAAAAGCGTCTTTATAATCAGAATCATTAACATCAATACGTCTTCCTTTTTTTAAACACAAGGTTATAGGTTTTGCAATTTTTGCAAAATCCTTGATAAATTTTCTATAATAGCCCACAAGACCAAGAAAACTCTTAATTTGTTTTGGAGTTCTGGGTATGAGGAATTTAATTATTGCCTCTATTTTATTGGGATTTGGCTTAATGCCTTTAGTAGTAACAATATGTCCAAGAAACTCTGTTTCTTGTTTTTAAAATTAACTTTTATCAAGTTGAATTTTTAAATTAGCATTAGAAAGTCTTTCTAAAATTTTTTGTAAAAAGATAAGGTGTTCTTCAAGACTAGTTCTAAAAATGATAATGTCATCAAGGTATACAAAACAATTTTTGCCAATAAATTCTTTTAAGACTGAGTTCATTAAACGCTGGAAAGTCGACGGAGCATTTTTAAGACCGAATGGCATCCGTAAGAACTCATAGTGACCATTAACTGTGCTAAAGGCTGTTTTTTTTATGTCATTTTTCTCAATCTCAATTTGGTGAAAACCCTTTGCCAAATCGAGAGTGGTGAAATACATTGAGCGACCAAGTTTATCAAGAATGTCATCGATGTTTGGAATTGGGTATTTGTCATCTATAGTAACGTTATTAAGTTTCCTATAGTCTATGACAACACGCCATTTCTGTTTTCCAGAAGCATCGATTTTTTTTGGTACAACCCATAAGGGAGCTGAATATGGTGAATCACTATGCCTTATTATACCTTGTTTTAGTATTTCGTCAATTTGTTTATTGACTTCTTGTTTATGTACCTCAGGGTATCTATAAATTTTGGTATAAATTGGCATTTCATTTGTAGTACTGATTTTATGTTTAATTTCATGGGTGAAAGAGAGGTCAACACCTTCATGATAAAAGGCTTTGTTGAACTTTCTTAAAACTTTCAAAAGCTCAGTTTTTGTAGTGTGATCCAAATGATCACACCGAATTTCATTTTCACCAGAAAAAATTTCATTTTGAAACACATTTAGTTCACTTAAAGGAACTGGAACATGGTACTCTTGTTCTTCACTTTCGTTAAAATAAAGTGGGATACTGTTTCCCGTATTTAGTTTTAAAATATTCTTTTCATAATTTATTACAGATTTTAATGGTTTGAGGATGTTGTTTCCGATCAATCCATCAAATTTATCGTGAAAATTAACTCCAAAAATTCTAGTTTATTAGGTGAGTCGAGTTCTAGGAAAGAATCAATTGTAACTTTAGTGTTACAGGTAAAAGAATTTTGAAGCGTTTTAATATTAACAGATTTAATTTTAGATTTAAAAATAGAATTGCATATGCCGGTATTAATTATACTCATTGTAGCTCCTGTATCCACAATGAATTTTAGGGGTCTACCTTTTGATTGCAATTTTATATAAGGGAGAGCATACACTGCTCCGAGGCAGTTAAGTGAATATTTTCAATATCACGTTGCGAATTTTTAAGATTTACAGGCTTATTTTTGGCTTGAATTTCAGTACCCAAGGTATTTATCCTGTGGTTTATTGAGGATGGATCAACCTCCATAGGTACAACATTACTATTTTGATTATAGTTTTGAGGTCTGTTGTGTCCATTTAAATTTACTGGATTGCGGTTAAAATTATTATAATTACTATTAGTAAAATTTCGGTTTGAATTAAAATTATTATTATTTCTATTATTAAAATTACCATTACTATTATTTTTAAATTTATTACCATTAAAATTGTTGTTATTTCTATTATTGTTAGTATTATTAGAGTTGAATTTATTAAAGTTATTATTAGAATTACTATTTCGTTTAAAATTAGAGTTAAAATGGTATTAGATTTATTATTATTTCTAAAGAAATTTTTTGAATTATTATTGCTGAAGGGATTATATTCAGCATAATTTCCTTCATATAGTATGTCCATTGCACTCTCAATAGAACCAGGATTACGGCTGAAAATTACCGAATGCATTGGCTTTGGTAATTTTTCTTTGAAAATTTGTAACCCTGTAAGGATATTAGCCTGAGTTATAGCGGCTGCATTTGTTTGGTTTTTAATTTTGTTGTTCAATCTACGCAAAATTTGTTTAATTTGCGTATAAAGTTCAACGCTGGTACTATTGAATTTAACACATCGCAATTCGTCATAGATTTGCAATGCGGATTTTTTTCCTCCGAAAATATTTATTAATACGTTTTTTATTCCAGGCCAGATTGAAATATGATTATTTATTTCAATAGCTTCTCTAGCTTTACCAACTAATTTTGATCTTATTTTGTTAAGCAAAATAGTTTGACTACTTTGGTCATATTTGGAAACTATTGGTATAATATCCTCTACTAATTCTATAAACTTAAATAATTCTTCAGAGTTACCATTAAATTCAGGAAGCTCTGCAATATACTTCATAGGGTCCAACGATAATGATAATGGAGTGGTGTCCTGTGAATTTGCCATTTTTGATGTTTTTAGTTGTTTTAGATATTCTTAGTTGTTTTAGATGTTCTTAGTTGTTTTTTTTTTTTTTTATAATAGAAAAAGCGTGGCTTATTGTTTTATTATTTTTACCACCTTCACCAATTTTTTTTTAAGTTGTCTAATTGTTTTTGAATTACTTTTTTCTTGCTTTTTGTAAAGGAAAACACAATAAATTTATTTAATTTTACTTTTGGAAAGTTTATTGTTTTTATATAATTTGTTTTCCCTTTCCTATGAATTTTCACTGCACATTTGAACATTACTTTTGTGCTAAATTAATAGTTTATTGATTTAATAATAATAATTTATTGATTTAAAATAAGGTACTGTTTGCCAAACTCAGCAAAACATTAAGCAGTTGTAGTTTTAATTTTCAAAGAAAATTTTTGCAATACCTTTATTAGAGTTTCTGAGTTCACCTTTTTATTTATTTTTTTTTTTTTTTTTTATTTTATTTGTTTTTTGTTTTATTTATCAAATTATTCCTTTTTTAATTTTCAAGAAATAATTCTTATTTTATTTTAACGTACACTTTTTTGTTGACTAGATTCAAATTTTTATTTATTATTTTTGAATCTAATCCTACCGACTGCGCCACTAAATTGTTCAAGATGTAAGTTTTAAGAAAAACACAAAAAAAAATTTATAAAAAAAAAAAACAATTTATTTTAGAGTTTTCAACTCTTTAGTTGTCAAGAATGAACTGGTTACAATTTTCCAAAATAATTCTTTTTAAAGAAATTTTCAAATAAATAATTACATGATTTCCAAATACATAAAATTAATAATTTATTACAAATTTCCAAAAATATTACAAAGCCAATTAAAATTAGTTTAAATTCAATAATTTATTATAATACAATTTCCAAACTAAAAATAACAAAGAACAAATAATCCAGTGATAACAAATTTTATAAGTGGTTCGGTCATTACTTTATGCATGGTAAATAATATTAATTAAGGTCAGTTTTTGAAATAACAAATTATTAAGAAAGTACTACGATTTAATTATGTGTAATAATTTATTGCTTTGACCACTTAGTAAGAAAAAAACTGAAATTTGAGAATTAGAATAATAAAAGCAAAAGAAAACAAACAAATATTAATTTTTATTTGAATTTTTACTTAAAGAATTTTTTAATTTGAATGAAATTTTAATATAGAGAAATTTTAATATTCTAACATTTCCAGAGGATAGTTATTTAGAGGATTTAGATTTACATCATTTGATGTAGATGATATAACTACATATATGTACAAACAAATACAAACTCATATTATACCCTACATCTATAGAATAAGTAAAAGGGTATATTAACTTTGGTATGGTGTTTGTAACCACCTAAAGGAAGCGAGCTAGATATGGAAAAGTATATATATTTGTGATCAGCGTAACCTCCTGAGTCGATATAGACATGTCTGTCCGCCCGTCCGTCCGTCCGTAGGCACGATAACTCAAAAAATAATGGAGCTATCTTGATGAAATTTTAACTGTAGGTTACTAGGACTGAAAGTACGGCGGGGATTGCATATGGGCGAATTCAGCCCATGGGTTCGGATTCTGGACCTTTTAATCGATCGAAGGGCTAACGAACATATATAAAAAATCACGATAACTCAACAACTAATGACGCTATCTTCATCAAATTTGTGCTGTAGGTTACTAGTAATGAAAGTACCTCGAGGACTGCGCAAGTGGATAATGGGTTCGGAACCTAGAGCTTTTTGATCGAATTTAGGCCAAACGAACATAATTCCGAAACCAATTAAGATAGAACCTCCAAATTTGGTACCAGAGTGTCCCTTTCTATTTCCTTAGTGTCCTTGAAATTTGGGCCCTATTGGAGTAGTGGGTCCGGGACCGGTCACACGGTTACGAGGAACTTAAAACATATTTTCGAATTAATAAAGATAGTAACTTAAAACAAGCGAAATCAGCCCAATAGGTTGGGATTCTGGACCTTTTAAGCAGGCCAAGGGCTAACGAACATATATAAAAAATCACGATAACTCAACAACTAATGACACTATCTTCATAAAATTTGTAATGTAGGGTACTGGTTATGAAAAAACGTTGGCGATTGCGTACGGTGAGGATTTTACAATGGGTTCGGAACTTAGAACTTTTTGATCGAATTTAGGCCAAACGAGCATAATTCCGAAACCAATGAAGAAAGAACCTGCTAATTTGGTATCAGGGTGTCTCTTTTTATTTCTTAAGTGTCCTTGAAATTTGAGACCAATTGAAGTGGTGGGTCCTGGACCAGTCACACGGTTCCGAGGAACTTAAAACATATTTTCGAATTAATAAAGATAGTAACTTAAAACAAGTGTAGAAGTTTAAAGTTTCGCATATGGGTGTTATTTACTATTTCCTGCTCGTCCCCATAATTTAGGATCAATTGAAGTGGTGGTTCAGTACTTCTCTTAAATCCCCTTCAAAATCACGATAACTCAACAACTAATGACGCTATCTTCATCAAATTTGTGCTGTAGATTACTAGTAATGAACCTACTTTGGGATTGCGTAAGTTCGGGATTGGACCATGGGTTAGGAACCTAGAACTTTTTGATCGAATTTAGGCCAAACGAGCATAATTCCGAAACAAATAAAGAGAGAACCTCCAAATTTGGCATATCTTTAAAATTAATAAAGATAGAATCTTAAAAAAAATTTAGAAGCTTCAAATTTGGCCCAAGAGTGTTCTTTACTATCTCTTGCCTAATTAGGGGTCAATGGAAGTGGTGGTTCAGTACCCCTCTTAGACCTCCCAAGTTTTAAAAGCTTATAATCGAAATTACTAAAAATATCTAGTAACTTAAAATTAAGATAGAACGTTCAAATTGTGTACAAGGGTTAACTAGTACTATAAGTACAGCGCGGACTGTATAAGGGCGAAATCAGACCAAGGGTTCGGATTCTGAACCTTTTAATCGGTTTCAGGGCTATCGAACATATATTAAAAATCACGATAACTCAACAACTAATGACGCTATCTTCATGAATTTGTGCTGTAGGTTATTGGAAATGAAACTACGGCGGCGATTGCGTACGGCGAGGATTGGACAATGGGTTCGGAACTTAGAACATTTTGATCGAATTTAAGCCAAACTAGCATAATTCCGAAACCAATGAAGATAGAACCTCCAAATTTAGTTTCAGGATGTTGCTTTCGATTCCCTTAGTGTCCTTGAAACTTGAGCGCAATTGGTGTAGTGGGTGAGGACCAGCCACTCAGTTCCGAGGACCTTAAAGGATATTTTTGAAATTGATAAAGATGGTAACTTGAAACAAATGTAGAAGCTGCAAATTTGGCACATGGGTATTCTTTACTATTTCCTGCGTGTCCATCTAATTTTGGATCAATTGGAGTGTTGGTTCAGTACCTCTCTTAGAGCCCCCAATGTGTAAAAGCTTATCATCGAAATTAATAAAACTAGTAACTTAAAATTAAGATATAAAGTTCCAATTGTGTACAAGGGCTAACTAGTATTGAAAGT
Organism: Dolichopus griseipennis; assembly: GCA_963082915.1. Classification (NCBI taxonomy): domain Eukaryota; kingdom Metazoa; phylum Arthropoda; class Insecta; order Diptera; family Dolichopodidae; genus Dolichopus; species Dolichopus griseipennis. The sequence goes on from OY720441.1 coordinate 144,157,206, forward strand.
ATGACGGGGACTGCATATGAGCGAAATCGTACCATGGTTTCGGGTCCTGGAACCCTTGAAAAGTTCAAAGGCTCAAAAACATATATCTTAAAAACACCATAACTCAAAAAATAATGCCGCTATTTTGATGAAATTTAAACTCTAGGTTACTAGTAAGGAAAGTACCATGGGAATTGGTTTTGGTCGAGTTTAATTTCAAAGCCAAAGAATATATTTCCTATTTCCTATTTGTCCCCGAAATTTAGACTTAATTGTAGTGGTTCAGCTGTGTTCAAAAGTACTTGCTGCATTTATGTAAAACTTATTTTTATATTTGAATGAATTATATGAAATGGTCTAAATTTGTAATTGTATTTTAGAAATACATTTATTGCATATTATGCTTTTATAAGCTTTTCTATTAGGTATATAAACTAACCATTGAAAATAATTGCTATTTTGCAAAATTTGGATTATTAAATATATTATGCTTTGATTATCTTTTTATCACAAAATTTAATAATTAGAATTTTTTCATTTTGTAATTGAATTGGAATAAATATATTTTCATTTATTTCGAGGTTTTTTGTTTTTTAATATTTTTAAATAGATAAATTAGTAAGAATTTGTAATATTTTTTACTAGATAGTGTAATTAGAAAATGTTTTTAGTATTATAAAGTTAATTTGGTTAGCTATGTATTACGATCAAATTAATAACAGCTTTTATGGTGTTAAAATGACTTATGGATATGTCCTTAAATTTGAACCAAATAGGTGTAGGGTATTTCTAAGTCGGTTGCACCGACTGACTGTTTCTTTACTTGTTTATTATATCTTTTGCCTCTTATACCCATATGGTACAGAACGGTAATCTTCTAATATTCGGCGATTTTCTGATCTTGATTGATATCGTTTAGTTTCAGTTGTTGTAAACACCTCATGATTTTTGGTCCTTTTAATATTATCGGAAATTATGAATATATATGTTGTTTCTTGAAAATTTAATACAGCATCTTTAATACTCTCAAAATTTACTTGTTTTGCAGCATTATAGTTTATTGAAATACCTTTAACTTTACATACTACTTTTTCAGTATTATCTTTGGTACAATATGCTTTATATGCATAATTTTTCGGTCCACCACTAACAAATTCTGTAATATAACTACCAAAACCATAACATTCTAATTCATCAGTCATATCACCAATGTATTCTCCTACTGCTGGATCTTTTTCTCCTGCTTTGTTTATGTATATGACAGAACCCGTGTCATAATACAATACTTTATCATTAAGCTCTTCTATATAACTATATAGTTTAAGTCGTGCTTGTGTTGTTGTGTATGCTGCTATGCACACATTTATGGTAGGTAAAGAATTTGCTGCTTCATCTTTATATTGCCTGCTAACTATTATGTTTTTTTCATTTATTGGTATTATTGAACATACTTCTACACAAGGATTTGTTAACAGCTCACACAATTGGAAAGGTTGATTTACAATCATTGTTTGTTGTTGGTTTTCTCGCTGCCCAAATTTACCCCAAAATGAGTTCAAAATTAATTTAGCAAATGATCTTAATCCAGGGTTATTAAGAATTTTTTCACAATCTAACTTAACTTCCTCTACGTTTAAAAAGTTTTCTATATAATTTTCTTTTTCTTTTTCAGTTTGGCAGATTTTAGGCCAACCAGAAGCTTCTTGTTTAATTCTTATAAATTTTTTCATCATTGATGTAAACAGGCCGTCAAATTGATTAATTTTATCATATTTTACTGTTTTGTATTCTCAAACTTCGCAAGTGTTTATAAGTTTGTAACCCTTTTCAATAGCTTTTACGACTTCATCAATCACCCAAGTTCCTATTATTGATCTTTCTGTGTCAGTATGATAACAATATTCTTCTTGGTATTTTTCTTTACTACAACTTCTACAAAGTTAAAACATTAATTTATTATTTTGCTTTAGTGGAAGAACAAGGTGTAAAAGAAGTGGTGGGGGTAACATTTTACACTTAATTATTCCATCAATGGTTGATATATTTAATTTAGAAGTATTTTCTCCTATGTGAACTGTTGGATGCTTAATAGGAAATTTTCCTCGTTTGCAGACATATGGATATAGAGAGCATATATCAATATATTTAATTCTTTCTCCTGGTTTACATTTACAGTATGTGTAAACATTTCCAGTCCTACCCCCGTAAAATGAATCTCTAGGATTTAATGGAGCTGTGTTCAATAGTTGATGATTTTTCAAGTACTTCATGTTTATGTTTTTGTTCAGTCCCTCGCGGAATTCACATTCCCACATCTCGTTTAATTTTACGAGAATCTTCTTTCCAAATAAGCCATTGCATAGCTATTTTTGATTGATTATCAACTAATCTATAACCTTTTTTCGGAATGATGCCTATTGTGTTTTCTTCTATATACTAAGTTGCATGCTGAAGCTATTGTTGTAGCTTCTAAAAATGGTTCAACATTGCACTCTTTAAGAACATTTTTCTAAAAGCCAAACAAGCTTCTGTTAAAATTTTTACAACGTTAATGCAATATTCTATCAATACTTTCTGCATGTTCAAATTAGAGTTTTTGTTTTGTACATACCACTATAAAAATTCACTCCTTTCATCCTCCTTTTTTGTGTCAGGTGCATAATATTTTATTGAAGGCAAAGTTCCAATATAGTTTTGATTTTCAAGTTTATTAAATAGATGAGGAAAGTATCCTTTTTTTAATTTGGTGGGTAAATTAAAAGCTTTTGGTAACTTACTAAGTGCCATTGGAAAATAATTAAGCGAGGGTATGAATTTTATTATTATCCAGTAACATAAGAATGATTTTTGTTCCTCGTATAATTAATTTTGGCTGAAGAACAGTTTTAGTAATAATATAATTTAAAACAAATTGATGATCAAACGCTTTTCCATTATGAGCAATCACAATAACCTTTTTATTTTGGGTTCTTAATTTTATTATATGATCCATAAATTTTGATATTACATTTTCTTTTTCAAAGCATCTTTCTCTTAACCCACATTTTCTACAATAATATAAAGTTACTTCATCAATACAATTATCACATCTTTCTTGTAAAATACATAAATTTGGGGTGTGTTGCTTTGTTTTTGACTCTTGTCTAGCTTCTAAGTCATAAAATATGTAAATAAAGTCCTTTTTATAATTTTCTGAAAGGCTTTTGACTTTTTGAATAAAGCAATGATGATCTTGCATGACATGTTCGTTACGAATGTAACAATAAAATTCTCCACATTTATGACTTCTTTTTGATTTATGTACTTTGAAACAGCTTTTGCATTTTTGTATTTCCTCACACATACTTAATTTTGTTGATGTTGATGCCTTGATATTGTCTAAACATGTTTGACCTCGAAATGTGCGATTGCATTCTTTGCATAAAATATTTTTTATAATTTTAGGGCACTGAAGTGATTTTTGGCAACAAGGGCAGTTCTTTGAACGTCTATGTTCATATTTGACATAATACGGAATATGGCTATTTTATCTGTAGAATTTATATCACTAGTTATATGTTTTATAATGTCATATACTGCATCTTTGATCAAGCTGGTGGGCTCAACATTATCTGGTATCGGTCTTATAGTAAATTTAAATTTACGTCCACGAAAGTTAAATCTCTTAACGATTTCTGTACGGTCGCTTTCAATTCTATAGCGCGTTACATTTTCTGATGAGTTCAAAAATTTTTGTAGAATAACTTTTTTAGACATTGTTCCCGTTTTAAAATTAATTCAGATACTGATACATTTAAATTATTCTTTTCTTCTTATAAACATTCTAAAACCGAAAAATACTCTACAACAATGTATTCAGAATTTAATCAGTTATATTTTCTTTTTATTCCTATAATCTTGTCTTAAATTAACGATAGAAATTTGTAAAGCATAGCTGCATGCAAAAGTTGTTTCAACAAAGTATTTTACGTTATTCTTAAAATAGAAATAGAAAATTAATCGAAAGAAATAAAAAATTCTACAACAATGTAATCGCAATGCACTTTAATCAATTATATTTCTTCTAAGTAAAATTAAATTTTAAACTGAGCAAAAAAAAAAAATTATAGCCTACAAAATAAAGGAATTTAAATTAGTATTTTGTAACATTGTATTTGATTGTCTATGTCATTTAAATAAATTATAGTACTATAGAACAATTTCTATTTTTCTGTACGCTGTAAATTAGTATAGAGTTACATTAAAATTTAAATCATACACAAAAAGGAGGAAGACAAAAAATAATAGCGAAGTTGAAGAAAACCAAGAAGAACAACAACAACGGCATTGTCTTCAACACTAACAACAACAACAACATCCACAACAACAACAACATCAACAACAACAACAACATCCACAACAACATCTACAACAACAACAACAACAGCCAAGGAAACGCAGTTTTTATTGGCATTTAACGAAAAGGCTGAAGAAAATACTTATTGTAAAAAAACATTTTTAAAAATTGAAAAAATGGAGTTAACAAATATTAAAAAAATAAATACTATATACGGTGAAAAATGGGTTTTCGAAACCAAAAATTTTATAATTTTTATTCCTCGTAAATACGACGAAATTTGTACTATAGAATTAGAGGAGGGTATTAAAACCTCCATAATTTATTTGTATAAAAAGGAAAAGGGGAATTTACTCTTAGAAAAAATTTAACTTTTCCGCTTGCGGATAATCAGTAAACGGAAAAAGTAACTAAATGAAAAAGCTTTTCTGGTTTTCGACTCGACTCAGCTACCATTCGCCATTGGGTTCAAATTAATGGCATAATCACCAATTAATAATTATATATCTTTAATAAAAAATACTTTAATATAACAATATAAACAAACACAAAATATAAACAAATAACTTAATTGAATATTATAACTCGCAGATATAGAATACCATATAACTCAAATACAAAATATTACAATATAAACAAAAAATAGAATTGTAAATATTGAAAATCTAAGACGTTTCTATATGTTATAAGGCCTAGTACTATCTCATGTTTAAATTATATGTGGAATTCAATAAGACCAATTCTATTAACACAAATATAATATGACCCCCTGTTCCAACATGTACCTATGGTATAGACAGGCTTATTAGCCTAACAGTTGAACAGTTAGCGATTAAAACAAAAACAAACAAATAAAATTGTAATGTTCTAGTTATGTCAAAACAAAAAAAAAAAAAAATGATAAATAAAAATTAAATAAAAATTGATAAAAACAATACAAAACTGTTATTATTTTTAAGTTTCAGATACCCAGGAAAAATAAAAAACTTTTTCTTTAAAGTTACAATCTACAGGTGACATAACATAAAATTGATATGAAAGAACATGCCTCTTCATTAATATTATGAAAGATACATTTTATTAACTTATATCTTCTGTACCATTTTTATTTTCAAGATTATACATCTAACTAGTAAATTTCAAAGCACTTCTTTGATTTCAGGTTTATACTTTTCATATTAAAGATGCAATGCACCTAAAAATTTACATAAGAGATGAACAAATAATCTAAACAAATTTTTATTTTATTTGTATGTTGATTATAAATAGATACCAAAAGCGATTAACCAGTTTTGATTTTTCATTCCTTACAGAAAAAGATTACTTTTTTCTTCTACTTATTACATATAATATATACTGGGCAGAAAACAAGTTTTATATTTTAATGAACTTGTGACTTTAATTTTTTTTTACTGGATTTTACATGCTAATTTGCATACGTACTCTTGTAAATAAAAATTTTATAAGGAAATATTTTTACTTACTACTTTTACATGATTCCCTATTACAATATAAACAACAAGAGTTGTTTAACTTACTTCTAAACCTGTCTGACCTAATTACCGGCACCGCCGACGTCAAGATCACCTACTTTTAACATAACTTGACCTACTTCCGGGGGACTTGGTCATTAATCAAAATGTAGGTCAATATGTCATGCAATATGGGGTAGGGCGTGGCCTTCGGTGGGATATGCCATGATTTTTTCCCAGGACAGAGTGCCAGGTTTACTACTGGCGAAATCGTAGCATGGTTTCGGGTTCTTCAACCTTTGAAAAGTGCAAGAGCTAACAAATATATATCTTTAAAACAGCATAACTCAAAAAATGATGCCGCTTTTTTGATGAAATTTAAACTGCACGTTACTAGTAATGAAAGTACCATGGGAATTGGTTCTGGTTGAGTTTGATCAGTGAGTTCGAATTATAGAAGCTTTTGATCAATTTGCGCTTATAAGCTTTTCTAATAGGTACATAAACTAACAATTTAAAAAAATTGCAATTTTGAAAAATTTGAATTATTAAATATATTATGCTTTGATTAGCTTTTTATCACAAAAAAGAAAATATTTTCATTTATTTCAAGTTTTTTTGCTTTTTAATATTTTTAAATAGATAAATTAGTAAGAATTTGTAATATTTTTGAATAGATAAAGTAATTAGAAAATGTTTTTTAGTACTATAAAGTTAATTTGGTTAGCCATGTCTTAAGATTAAACTAAAAAAATTTTTTATGGTTTTAAAATGACTTATGAACTTGTCATTAAATTTTAACCAAATAGGTGAAGGGTATTTCTAAGTCGGTGGCACCGACTGACTGTTTCTTTATTTGTTTTTATGTAAAAATTTACCGATTCTACATTTAGGAATATTCTATTCGTAAATCGTAGAACGAGCTTTTTACTTTACTCCGAAATCGCTTTGCATATTTAATTAACTAATATTTATTAAAAACAAGAAGAAACAGTCAGTCGCAACCGACTTAGAAATACCCTACAGCTATTTGGTTCAAATTTAATGGCAAGTTCATAAGTCATTTTAAAACCATAAAAGATTTTATTAGTTTAATCTGAAGACATGGCTAAACAAATTATATTTAAAGTACTAAAAAACATCTAATTACTTTATCTATTCAAAAATAGTACAAACTAATTTATCTATTGCAAAATATTAAAAAACAAAAAAACTTGAAATAAATGAAAATACATTTATTTCAATTCAATTACAAAAGCTAAAAAATTTGAATTATTAAGTTTTGTGATAAAAAGCTAATCAAAGCATAATATATTTAATAATTCAAGTTTTTCAAAATTGCAATTATTTTAAATTGTTAGTTTATGTACCTATTAGAAAAGTTTATAATATATAGTATATAATATAACTTTTCATATAGTTCATTTAAATATAACAATAAATTTTACATAAATGCAGCAAATACTTTTGAATATAGCTTAAGTATTGTACACGATGTCTTAATTATATATCACCTATGGTTTTTAGTTTATAAAATATTATACTAAATATGTTTTATGGTAAAATTCTTAGCCTTTTAAAAATATAAAAGTGTTAAATAAAAACGGAAATAGAAAAATACCCTCGTGTATCAAATTTAAAGTTTCTACCTTCATGAATTTCGAAGATAACCTTTTTGATTTTGGGATTTCTTAGGAGCCACCTGAATCACCACTACAATTAAGTTTAAATTCCGGGGACACATGGGAAATAGGAAATATTTTCTTTGACTTCGAAATTATACTCTTTTGGCCTCCGATCGATCATAAGCTTTTAGAATCCGAACTCATTGTCCGAACTCGAGCAGAACCAATTCTCATGATACTTTCATTACTAGTAACCTACAGTTTAAATTTCTTTAAAATAGCGGCATCATTTTTTGACTTATGCTATTTTTAATATATATGTTTGTTAGCCCTTGAATTTTCAAAGGTTCCAGAACCCGAAAGCATGGAACGATTTCGCCCATATGCAGTCCGCGCTGTATTTTAAATACTAGTGAACCCTTGTACACAATTGGAACGTTCTATCTTAATTTGAAGTTACTGTTTTGAATAATATCGATTATAAGCTTTTAAACCTTGGTAGGTCTAAGAGGGTTAAATGATCCCAAGTTAGGGGGCCACACAAATAGTAAAGAACATCCTTGTGACAAATTTGAAGCTTCTACATTTGTTTCAAGTTGCTATCTTTATTAATTGTATAGATATGTTTTAAGGTCTTCGGAAATGTGTGGCTGGTCCCCGACCCACTACTCCAAAAATCAAGGACACTAAAGAAATAGGAATGGACACCTGGATACTAAATTTGCTCGTTTGCTCGGATTTACGCTCGTTTGTCCTAAATTCGATCAAAAAGTTCTAGGTTCCGAACCCATGGTCGAATCTCCCAGTATACCCACATGACCCTTACCGACCCAGTATACGTACTTTATTCTTTATTCTTAATGAAACAAAATGAAGACTATCATAAAAATTTTTATTTACAGCAAGTAGTAAATCAAAAAGTAGTAGAAAGCGTAAAAGGCATTCCGAATTGTGTACAAAGGTTCACTAGTATTAAAGGTATGGCGGGAACTACATATTGTCGAAATCGGGCCATGCTTTCGGCATCAATTCAATTACAAAAGTGAAAAATTCTGAAATATTAAATTTTGTGATAAAAAGCTAATCAAAGCATAATATATTTAATAATTCAAATTTTTCAAAATTGCAATTATTTTAAATTGTTAGTTTATGTACCTATTAGAAAAGCTTATAAACACAAAATACGCTATAAATATATTTCTAAATTACAATTACAATTTTAGAACTTTTCATATAATTCATTTAAATATAAAAATAAATTTTACATAAATGCAGGAACTACCTTTGAATATAGCTTAAGTATTGTACACAATGTCTTAATTATATATCACCATTGGTAATAATTCAATAAAATATATGATATGATTAACATTAAAAAAAAGGAATTTAACCGTTTATTAAAAAAATATTTTGTTTTTAATTTATAAAATATTATACAAAATATGTTTTATTGTAAAATTCTTAGCCTTTCAAAAATATAAAAGTGTTAAATATAAACGGAAATAGGAAAGAACGCTCGTGTATCAAATTTAAAGATTATATCTTCTTGAATTTCTAAGATAAGCTTTTTAGTTTTGGGATTTCTTAGGAGGCATCTGAACCAATACTACAGTTACGTCTAAATTTCGGGGACACATAAGAAATAGGAAATATATTCTTTGGCTTCGAAATTATACTCGTTTGGCCTTAGATCGATCAAAAGCTTCTAGAATCCGAATTCATTGTCCGAACTCGACCAGAACCAATTCCCATGGTACTTTCATTATTAGTAACCTAGAGTTTAAATTTCATCAAAATAGCGGCTTTATTTTTTGAGTTATACTGCTTTTAAGATATTTGTTCGTTAACCTTTGAACTTTTAAAGGTTCTAGAACCCGAAACCATGGTACGATTTCACCCATAAGCAGTCCCCGTCATACTTTCAATACTAGTTAACCCTTGTACACAATTGGATCGTTCTATCTTAATTTTAAGTTAATTTTTTTTTTATTTCGATGATGCTTTTAAACCTTGGGGGGTGTAAGAGGGGTACTGAACCACCACTCTGATTGATCAAAAATTAGGAGAACGCGCAGGAAATAGTAAAGAGCACCCACGTACCAAATTTGAAACTTCTAAATTTGCTTGAAGTTACTATCTTTATTAATTTCGAAAATATGCTTTAAGGCCTTTGGAACTGGTCCTCACCCACTACTCCAATTGCGCTCAAATTTCAAGGAGACTAAGGTAATCGAAAGCAATACCCTGAAACTAAATTTCGAGGTTCTATCTTCATTGGTTTCGGAATTATGCTAGTTTGGCCTAAATTCGATCAAAAAGTTCTAAGTTCCGAACCCGTAGTACATTACCCACCGTACGCAATCCCCGCCGTAGTTTCATTACCAGTACCCTACACCACAAATTTTATGCAGATAGCGTCATTAGTTGTTGAGTTATCGTAATTTTTTATATATGTTCGTTAGCCCTTAGAATGATTAAATGGTCCAGAATCCGAACCCTTGGGTCGAGATCGCCCATATGTAGTCCGCGCTGTACTTTAAATACCAGTTCATATATTAATTTTAAGTTACTATTTTTAGTAATTTCATTTATAAGCTTTTAAACCTTGGGAGGCCTATGTAAGGGTACTGAAGCACCACTCCAATCGATCCCAAATTAGGGGGATACACAAGAAATAGTAAAGAACACCCTTGTGCCAAATTTAGAGCTTCTAAATGTTTTTTCAAGCTGCTATCTTTATTAATTTTAAAGATATTCTTCAAGGTCTTCAGAAATGTGTGGCTGGTTCCCAACCCACTACTACTACGACCCAAATTTCAAGTACACTAAGGAAAAAGAAAGAGACACCCTGTTACCAAATTTGGAAATTCCATCTTCATTGGTTTCGAAATTATGCTCGTTTGGCCTAAATTCGATCAAAAAGTTCTAAGTTCCGAACCCATTGTACATTACCCACCGTACGCAATCACCGCCGTAGTTTCATTACCAGTACCCTACAACACAAATTTTATGAAGATAGCGTCATTATTTATTGAGTTATCGAGATTATTTATATATGTTCGTTAGCCCATAGACCGATTAGAAGGTCCAGAATCCGAAAACAAGGGCCGATTCCGCCCATTTGCAATCCCCGCTGTACTTTGAGCCGTAGTAACCTACAGTTTAAATTTCATCAAGATAGCTCCTTTATTTTTTGAGTTATCGTGTCTACGGACGGACGGACATGGCTATATTGACTAAGGAGGTCACGCTGATCACAAATATATATACTTTTCCATATCTAGCTCGCTTCCTTTAGGTGGTTACAAACACCATACCAAAGTTAATATAACCCTTTACCTATTCTATAGATGTAGGGTATAATAAGGATAACTTAACAACTAACGGCGTTACAATCATGCATTTTGTGACTTAGGATACTAGTCATGAGGCTATGGCGGAGACTGCGTACGAACGAGTTCGGACCATGGGTTCGGATCCTAGAAATTTTTGAACGAATTTAGGCCAACCAAGCATAGTTCCGAAACCAATAAAGATAAAACCTTTGAATTTGGTATCAGTGTGACTCTTCCTATGTCCCTAGAGTCCTGGAAATTTTTGAAAACTAATTGGAGTAGTGGGTCGGGGACCATCCACACTGTTCTTAAGACTTTAAAGCATATCGTTCAAATTAATAAAAAAAAGTAGCATAAAATTAAGATAGAATGTTCCAATTGTGTACAAGGGTTCACTAGTATTAAAAGAATGGCACGAACTGCAAATAGAGGAAATCCGATTATGGGTTCGGATCCTGGATTTTTCATCGAATTTGCGCCAAACGAACATGATTCCTTTCGATACTTGCTATATTTAAAATGCTGGTACAAAATTTTCAATAAAATTCTTTTTATTTATAGAAAACTTCATGGCGTCGTCGGGGAAAACGGGTTAATAGAACTTAACTTAAACTTTTTGCAGCCTCTCTTTTGGACTGAAAAACCGCTCTGTAAAATTGAGCACAATTCGGAAACACAAAATTTTTTGGAAGCCCGCCAGGCCAAAATGGATCAATTCATTCTAACCAAATATATATAACTAGCTCGAGTTGCTAAGAGCAACATTTGTGGAAAATTTCAAGTCAATCGGTCAAACCGTTTTGACTCGACATTAAAAAAATTAAAATTGGCTTGGGAAGCTTGGAAATTGTAAAAAAGCAAGTTGCAGCCAATTTTTTGTAATACTACTTTGCTTATAAATGAAGCCACAAAAAAATATGTGAGGAGTTCAGTTAACCCATTGTGGCCCAACAGCTTTTTATAGGTTTATTAGTTGCTTTGCTATATATTAGAAATGATTTAACAGATTAACTTCACATTTTGTATATGACTTGGAACTAACAGATTTGCAATTTGTTAACCCCTGCCGACCAGACGATTGTTCAAAATAAAATATGTAAGTAAATTACGTCCAATCTTTGAAAGTAGGTACAACTTCTTTGAATTAGGGGAATGCTTAAAAAAATGTTTTGTCGAGTTCTTTTAACCGATTGCGAAACAAAAACTTTGAAAAACAGTTTGCAAAACAGTTTGAAAGATTATCTCTAATATTTATACACATGGTGCTTCTTGACAATTTGGTGCTCCCTGACAATATAGTTGAGCATGGTAGGTTTCCGGTGAATAGTGTTAACTGATTTAAAATGACTATAGGGCAAAAGGGTATACTAAATTTGCCATTATGTCATTATAGTATGTCAATAGTAGTTTTCTTGAATTTCCAGCGTTTGAATAAAATAGATTCGATGGTTTAGAAAAAGTTTAAGAATCTCCATTTCTAGTTACATTTTGTTTAGTACTTATCTGAAAGTTGTACTACGCTCTTCCTCGTTTTTTTATACGTTTTTAGAGAAACGTAGGCTTCTTTTTTGGAAAAACTGTTTTAAAATACTATGTATTTAAGCCTTATATATATGAAATTAAATTTTTTGATTTTTAGATTTCATTTGAATAAAACTGCAATTGCACACTGAAATCTATTTATAAAAAAAAAAAACAACTACAAAGTAGATAAAAAACAAAGACTTACGAAAAAATGTGGAGAAGGGAAATTTTAATTTTAAAGATATTTTTATTCGGCTTCTTTATTAGCTATATTTTTTTTATTATTAATATTATCTCATTTAGCTTTTAACTGTTTGAGACTATTTAAGAAAAAAATTAGTCTTATTAATTAAGTGAGCTTTGGAATAAAATTTAACTTGCGTTCATACCAAAAATTTAAAAATTTCATTGAATCTTTGTCCAAAACGCGCAAACAGGTCAAAACAAATTAACCCTGTGGGTTTTTATAATTAAAATGCTGGTACAAAATTTTCAATAAAATTCTTTTACGTGTTTAAGAAAATAAAATGTATAGAAAACTTCATGGCGTCGTCGCGGAAAACGGGTTAATCGAACTTAACTAAAACATTTTGCAGCCTCTCTTTTAGACTGCAAAATCAGCCTGTAAAATTGGACACAAATCGGAAAAAAAAAATTTTTGGGAAGGCCACAAGGTCGAAGTGGGTTAATATATTCCAACCAACTTTATGCGACTACTTCCACTAGATAAGATGAACATTTGTGCAAAATTTAAAGTCAATCGGTCAAACCGTTTTGACTCGAAATCAAAAAAACGAAAAGGCTTAAAACGGCTTTGGAGCCGCAACCTGTTGACTTAAAAAAATGTGACATATTCTATGTCACTTCCCGGACTCTCAGAATTATTCCAATAAAATTTTGTGACAATTGGACTAGTGGTTTCCACGTGAATCCTGGACAAACAAACAAACAAATTTTCTTCCTTAGATATTAGAAGATTAACGGTAATTTAAACAAACAATTAGAAGAATTCATCTGTAGATTGATTTTTTTGGTGAAGGTTTGATAATTGGTGTTCTAAAGATCGTAAATCTCGCTTATCCGAATAGTGCAGGGACAGGCAATCTTTAATATTTTCCCCGCTGGCATCAAAAATGTTATATGATATTAAGAGTGAGAAATATTTTCAAATATGTTGTAATATTGACCTTTATATGGGTTTATTCCATACTATTTCATAATCTTGCAAAATGTTTTCTACATTATGCGCCCACGATACATAATGCCGAGGATTTCCATCAAATGTTTGTAGTTCTTTTACTTTATCGGATAGCTTCCAAATATATTTTACATCATGTTAATTTCTTGGAAGCTGCGTCATTGCTAGTTACTGCTTGTGCTGATTGTACTGCTTGATTTAACCTTATTTCTATATTTTCTAAGCGAGCTGTTAAATTGCTGATAAGCTCGATTTGGGCATTACTTGCGTCAGTGAGTTATCTAATAGATTCTTTAATTTCTTCCTTTGTAAAAAATTTGTTCTTTTTCGTTATAATTTTAATTTTTTATACCCGTATGACTATATAGTCAAAGGATATAATAAATTTGCTATTACGTTTGTGACGCAGAGAAGGAGGAGGGGTATATATAGACTGAAGTGTATGGATCGGATCAGAATCAAAAAATAAATCGATTTAGCTATGTATGTCCGTCCGTCCGCACGATAACTCAAAACTAAAAGAGCTAGGATCTTTAAATTTTCGCAAATTCATTTTTTTGCAATAGCCGTCATCGCTTTTTAAATCCAGCCATTTTGGTCCATGGGTTCGGCTAGCTGCCATACAACTCTTTTTTTTTATATTGCAGAGGGTTCGAGTAGCTGTCATACAATTTCTTCTTGTTTATGAGTATTCCACTACACTTAATAAAGCTGTATGTTTGAAATTTTGCCAAAAGTAATTAACCAAATGATATAATGTATACGTTACGGTCATTCGGGTATACCAGAGTTGACACAGTCCACTCTTTTACACTCTTCCTCGTTTTTTTTATATGCTTCTTATTTTTTTTTTTTGTATTTCTTCTTTTATATATGTTTTACGTAAGTTATAATTAGAGTAGTTTGCATTTAATCTAATGATTAACGTTTCCTTACTTATTAAGAAGGTCAAGCTTCTTTATATGGTTTTTTGAAATATAACGTATCATTCCTGTTCAGCCCTAAGCTATTCGCAAAGGACCTGCTGCTGTTCGATTTTATTTACTTTGTATTCTGAATTGTGCTGTCACGGTTACAATAACTGAATACTAGTTGTTCTTGGAGTTTAGTTATGTTCTCACGGGGATAACTTTACTTTCCAAGGTGCTGACCACTTTGCTCTCACGGTTACAGCTGCGTCTTTTTGATGATCAAAAAATATTGGTTGACCACTATGTTCTCACGGGTATAGCTGTGTCAAATATTTCTGGACCTATCCCTGTAGAATATCTAATATTACCTAGTTTTTCTGCAGAGTCCTGTCACGGTCGCCAGTTTAGAATTTTAATACAAATTCTTTTAATTTGACTAATGTCAAATTTATTAATTACTATTAGATTGAAAAATTTAGACTAAACTTAACTAATAATTAACAGCATTATTATACCCGTGCATACATATATGACATCGGGTATATTAGATTTGCTCCTCCGTTTGTAACGCATCGATCTAGACGAGCTAGATATAGTGTCAAGGGTACGTATCGGCTCAGAATCGAAAAATTAGTCGATCTAGCTATGTGTGTCTGTCCGTCCGTCCGTCCGTCCGTCCGTGTGTCAGCACGATAACTCAAAAACTAAAAGGGCTAGAGTCTTGAAATTCACACAAAGTGATTTTTAGACAATTTCTAGGTTCCCTATTGTTTTTGGTTAAAATCGGACCAAGTCTTCGGGGAGCTGCCATACAACTTTTTTGCACCAATATGAATTTCTTCAAAAGTAATTATACTACGAGAATGAAAATTACACACGGTTAGTTTTATAATGACTCCGGCACTTATATGAAGTTTCAAAATGTTAGGGCCCCATTTTCGGCGGGCTGCCATACAACTTCCTTGCACCAATATGAATTTCTTCAAAACTATTTATACTACGCGGATGAAAATTACACACGGTTAGTTATATCATGAATCGAGCACTTATATGAAGTTTCAAAATGTTAGGGCCCCATTTTCGGGGGGCTGCCATACAACTTCTTTGCACCAATATGAATTTCTTCAAAACTAATTATACTACGAGGCTGAAAATTACACACGGTTAGTTATATAATGAATCGAGCACTTATATGAAGTTTCAAAATTTTAGGGCCCCATTTTCGGGGGGCTGCCATACAAAGTTTTCGATTCAATAACTTTGAATCTAATGAAGCTACAAGGTTAAAATTAAAATTGGGCAGATAAATTAATAGGGCAAGTTACTTGGCAAAGTTGGACATCACTCGGACCTTCGGACTTTTAGGGTGGGCTAATTTTTTTTTTTTTTGTTTTTTTTTTTTTTTCTTTTTATTTTTTTTTTTTAAGCTGAAGTTATGGGACAATGAATGAAAATTTTGTTTTTTGTTTTGTGATTTTTTTTTTTTTTGTTAATTTTTTTTTTTTTTTTTTACGTCAAAATTATGGGGTAATGAGTTAAATGTATAAGGGAAGAAAATTACGGTTTTTTTTTTACACCATAGTGGGTATGCACGGGTATCTAAAAGTTGACAAGGGCAACTATAATCTTCCTCGTTTTTCATTAATTTTTATAGCTATTAAGATGTGATCAACTAAATACGATTAATAATATTTTTTGTTTAAATATTTGTTGTTCATTATAGGCTTTGAAACAGTTATATAAGCAGTTATTCTTCTGATGTGATGTTCTAAACAGAGAAAGGTAGAAGCTAGATCTATTCTTAGTATTATAGTTGGTTATGTCTAAGTTCCAATTCAGAATAAAATTTTGTTTTAATTGGTTATGAATGACTTAAAATGCAGTGTTATATAGTTCTAAATAGGAACTAAAATTAATATCTAATATTATGTTATTCAGGCTTACATATTTATCAGTCCATATATAGTCTGTGGGGTGTAGCATGGATAAACCTTCGGCAAACTTAACACATTTTTTATGCATCCTATCAAGTTTGTTTAGATAATTTTGAGGAGCTCTACTCCAAATGGCTGAAAGGTAAGAAATGTGAGATTTAATATATGATGCATGTATTGATTGTTCAGGGAGGAATTTCCGTAGCCTTCTCATTAAGAATATATATGGAATTATATCTTTAATCACTTTTTTTATAGGTTTACTATAGTTTGAATTAATTATTAGTTAAGTTTTATTATTATAAAATGATACGGTTTTATTTCGCATTTGAATTGGAAATGAAGCCATACGCGAAAAAATTTACGATACGGCTTTATTTCTCATTCGTATGGCGTTATTACACGGCTTCTTAATAGCATATCCTGTTTATAGTAAAAAATTTGAAAAGGTGTATTATTGTTTGTGTTTTAAAAATTAGCTAAATTAACGATGTTATTTGTTTGTGAGCTAGTTAGATTATTAATTAGTAAATTGTAAATAAGAATTCCTATTTGTTTTATGTGTAATATTATATGTAATAAGTCGCTAAAAAATTAAAAAGAAAATAGATAAAAAATTTAAATCTGAAACTAGGTTAATTAAATAAAAATATTTTTTAAAAAAATTTTGAAAAAACAAAAAATTTGAAAAAGTGTATTATTGTTTGTGTTTTAAAAGAATACTTGTATCGCCCTGTGCAGGAAATTTGAGCTTTTATTGTGTTTGAATCTCCAAAACATTTCCAAAACAAATTTATTTTTCTAATTTTTATTGAACTAATATTACACGAAAAATTATTATTCTTTTCCTATACGTAATAAAAATTATCGCAACAATTTTGTCAACAACTCGAGCTCGATTTATGTATTTTTAGATTCTAAGATACTTAATTAGTTTTTTAATTTTTGATTTTTATTCCTATGGCTTAAAGAGAGCAAACTTAGTAAAGAAAATTAAAAAATTAAATTCTGGAATTTAGGAATTTTTAAAAATATCACCACTCAATTAAAAAGGTTTACTTCAAAAAATTTAATTTCCATTTTCATTCATAATAAAAAACTTGATACATTGAAATTTCATCTATAACCTTGTAATAAACTAGAATAGCGATACCGCTACATGTACATATTGATGTTACTCGTAAAATGAATTTTTGAATAATTGAATTTTGTGTAAAGGTTTTTCCACAACCTGCACTAGAAGTCAAACAAAAAACATTAGTAACAGTACTGAATTATTTGTAAGACTTTAGCTATAATATTACGTTAGAATCTAACGATTTAATAGTCCTTCCGTTATAGGACTAAAATATTGATTTTGGAAGTTACAAGCAATGACTTGATTTTAATTAAGACTTGTAGTTGATAAGCCTGTTATTAATAGAACAGGGACCAAATAATGAAAATATCCTCATTAAAGTCCATAAGAAAATTTTTATATAAGAACTATTTAAATTAACTCCAACGAAAAAGTAAAGTACGTTTTTAAATTCATTCAAACTGTAAATGAAATTAAATAACTGTCGCAATTAAAATGGACTTTATCTGCTTCATTTAAACATTCCCGCCATTCATCTCCATTAGTAGCTTGTCATTAGCTGTAAATATTAGTTTATGTTTGCAGATGTTCAAATGATTTTGCACCTGCGACATGTTATAAAAGCAGTTTTAAATGGCAAAGTTAGACCATAATATAAAATAAAATTGTATACCGCAAAATACTTTACCATTTTCATGCATTCTTTCCGTCTAAATTTCACTTTCTCCACTCCACATAGTTTTCGAAACTTCGATAGGAAGTTTGGAATGCAATAAATGGTTGAATTGAAAAAATGCTAATTTTGCACGTTGAGGTTTATTTACGATTTGCTCTCCATTTACTTCTATAAAGGCAACCAAATAACGATTAGATAAATGGAAATCAAATCGAATTATTTTATGAATTCGGCAATGCATTCTTATTCAAATATATGGCAAGTAACTTTTGTTGAACCAATATATCTATACCATTCAAAAATGGAAAATTATCTTCATACCTAATCAACTTTTCCTTCATTCTCATTCGCTTTAGAAAAGCGTAGGGTAGAGGGTCCTGTTACCAGCTTTTTAACCATTTTTGGAGATTTAAATCCTTATAAATAAGTTATTTAACACGATTCAAAAGAAAAGTTAAAAGCAAAAGAAACTTTGAAATTGTGTAGATTTGAAAATGATTTAAAATTTTAAAATTATAAGTATTATGTTACTATAAACGCGATTTTAGCAAAACAGTCTTTTTACCGTATTCTTGGCTTCGTGATGCCCAACTCCAGCCTATTAAAGTCATTAGCCAGCCGTTTATTAATACAATTTTAATGTGGTGCAAGTTGAGAAAATATGTAATAGAAAATATTGTTTTTATACAAAAGAGTATACTAAATTTGCCCTTACGTTTGTGACGCCGAGACGGAGGCGGGTAGATATAGACTCAAAGATATGGATCGAATCAGAATTGAAAAGTAAATTGATCTAGCTATGTCCGACCGTCTGTCCATCCGTCACCACGATAACTCAAAAAATAAAGGAGTTAGGATTTTTAAATTGAAATTTTGCCAAAAAAAAGGTTTAGTTTTATGGCCAAAGTTTGTGCAAAATTTGGTTGGTCTATACTGTTTTATTTGTCAATAAAGTTTTGTCAATAATAGTTAACTTTAATGGCCAATGTTTGAATAAATAAAAGTTTTTGTAGTTTGGAAGAGATTCGAGGAGCTGCCTTTGAACTTATGTATTCTTGTGGATTATATATGAATTTTTAGCCGGATGATATAATGTCGATATTACGGTCATATGAGTATCCTAGAGTTGCCACAGTCTACTCTACTACACTCTTCCGCGTTTAACTTACAATTGAAAAACCATTTGTAACTTTTATATATTCTTATTTTATGATATGAGAAGGGTTGTTAAAATTTTTATAAATTATTAGCCGAAGGCTTAGCAGGGAGTCTTCCACAAATTTTATGAACCTAAAACCCAGCTACTAACAAATTAATATCTTACAAATATTTTTTTAATGAAAAATTACAAAAAGTCCAAAACAACAACAAAAAGACATATAAATTTAATGGATTTACCAAGTTATTTTTCTAGTAGTTTTTCGAAATAGGTCCATGTTTATAAAACCCACCAAACACTATATACACAATATTTGGTGAAAAGAGCACTGATTGCTGGGCCAGGCTTGATTTAGGTGTTTCTAACCTACCACCTTACTATCAAAATCTTTATGTATAAGTTATTTCCTGCTGCAAGTGAAATTGTAGTTATGTAATAATTGAAATAAAAAGACCTTTTTCTTCTTATAAAAATTAAGTGTTTATTACACCAAGCGAAAATTATAAATAAAAATACAATTTTAATTTTTGTACCTCTACTTGAAAGCGTCAATTTATAAAAATACTTACAAAGCGCATTTTGTATTTTTTGTATTGATAAAATAACTAACAGAGTTCATTGTTCTAATGTAATTTTATAAGCATTTTAGCTTATCATGCATTTTGCAATAAAAGAAATATGATTATACTTTATAAAAAATATAATAAAAAAATATTTTATATTAGGAGATTATAGTTAACTTTGGTAACTCTTCCCCTCTTAGATTCAAAAGTCCTCATTTGATTTAAAATACTATGCTGTCGTAGAACTTCCTTCTTGAAACTTCTGGCTTGTGATATAGTGTTAGATCTATAGTAGTATTTGTAGAATTTTCCTTTTCAGTATGATTGTCCTGTGAAGATAAAGATGGGTATGATTGTAATGTCGGTTTTGATGATGATTTACTGGAATCTTCTTGCTCATTAATTGGTATGGTGTTTTCTATTACGGCTGTATTTTGTGATTTATTTTTAATAACAAACTTGACTTTGAATCTCGTGATCAGAATTATTATGAAGAAAATGATTATGATTACTGTTGTTGAGCTGTAGCTTATGAGTTGATCAGTATTATTTTTGGAGCGTAATGTTTTAATTTCCTTGGTGTTATTCATGTGGATATCCCTTAGAAATTCTAATGATAGATGTTCTCTAAATTGTTTCTTGATTGAAAGTGGTTGAAGTACAGGTGGTAGAATTCTAACTGATGATTCTTCCTTTGAGGTGAATAATTTGTCACCAATTGAAATTGTAGAATTATGAAACTTAATGAGATAAGTACCTGAAAGAGTTTGTTGATTGTCATCGATTTTGATAACGCCTTTGAATTGATTTAGAAGTAAGATGCCTTCAGATATTTCTCCCACAGTGGGAATATGTTGATTATTGATTACATTACACGTTGAATTTTTACTGTCTAACAAATTTGCAAGACAAGTAGAGGTATTTAGATTTACAATATTATTCTTATTACAAATTGATATAGAATTAATTATTTTACAATTCTTTAAGATACCATACTTTTCATTTTTATTTAACAGAATTTTTTCATATTCAATTTGATTTACAATATTATCAAATTTTACAACTTTTATTAAAAATTTTTCATAAATTTCCTTATTAGTTAGAGGTATCTCTATAATATAAAATAAGTAGTACCCGTTTGTAATTACCTTTACTTCAGAGAAGTTTAGAGCTTCTTCTGGAGTGGAATATGCAAAATTTTCCTAATCTAATACGTCTGTTAAGACCTTTATTTCGTCTTTGGAAAGTAGCATAGAATTTATAATGCCTAGTTTTGCCCAATGTATGGCGTATTTAATATTAAAGATTTCTTCTTTTAATAATTTCAATTTATACTGTAATTTAAATCCCAATGAATTATGGAGAAAGTTTTCTTCTTTAATGATATTTAGAATTTCATTCGTGATTTTAGTTAGATTATTGATTCTCTCATTATGAACATTATTGATGATCACCTGTCTATTAGTATTTTCTAAAATGTTTTTAATTTTTCTTTTGATCATGATAAGATCATCATGATCTGGTATACCAGCGATCCATTTCCAGGTTGTTTCTAGAAAATCAATGGATCTTTTTTTTCGATTCGGATTCAAGTTCAATTAATAAATCTTGTATTTGTATTAATTAATGTTTTAAATAGGGATAGAGTGGATGAGAAGTAAGAATATGAGATTTGAAAGCTTCGTTAATTTCATCTACTGCATGTTGGAAAGATGATAGTTCAGTAATATGGATTAATTTAAATTTCCCTTCCTGAATTTTTGCCTTTCCTAATTGTATGCTGACTAGCTGCGATTTTGACTATACTATTTCTTTCCTATATCTTATTGTTAGTTTACTACCTAATCTTTTGTTGTGTTTTACGTAAATTGTTTGGCCTCTCTTATAATTCTTTAATTTTTTCCTTTTAAGATTATGAAATTTCACATCCTTTAATTGTTTGTTTCTAACCTTTTCTATATTAGAGAGTCTAGTTATCTCGAATTCTGCAGGTGTAATATTGGGACTTCTACCTAAGAATAGTTCAATAGGTTTTTTTCCTGTAGTAGAATGGATGGTATGATTGTACTCATTTACCGCTCTTTCGAGAAGTTCTTCGAAAGTGCGATTAATTTGTTCTGATTTTAGACATCGCATTATTTCCGAGAGGGTGAAATGAAATCTTTCTACCTGCCCATTTACTTCGCTCCTATAAGGAGTTGTGAATACTTTAATTTTTAGCTCATCTTCCATCATTGATCTTATTGAAGCTGAGTTAAGAGATTTTTCATTATCTATGACAACCCATTCAGGTATACCATAGTAAAATAAGATGTCTCTCAATGGTAGTGTGATATGTTCAATTGATCTATCTTGAGTAATTATTGTTTGTGCGAATTTAGTTAATTTATATATTGCAGTTAAGACTAATTTTCGTTCTGTCGAAAAGATATCGATATGAAGTGTGTGTTCTCCACAACTTGGAATAGGGGTACTTTGTATATTCTTCGACTATTGCTTTCCATCTTTTCATTTTACTATTACTGTTTTTGTTGCTAAGAGCATATGTGAGAGGTTGATGGTCTGTAAAAATCGTTACTGTCCTTTGTGGCATATCCTTCTTCTGTTTTGGTAAGTGTTCTTGAAATAAAAGTGATAGGTTTTTTTTCTTGTGAAAGTACTGCACCGATCGCGTAATAGGACGCGTCAGTTGTAAGTTCAAAATCTTTAGAGAAATCAGGATAAGTCAAAAGAACTTCTTTTGAGATTAGAGAGTTGTTTAAGGTTTCGAAAGATTTTTTTGCTTCTTCATTAAGAATTATAGATATATTTTTTGATTTATTTTCTGATACGCGTCCTCCTTCCGCTCTTAAAAGGGATGTCAGAGGTTTGGCTATTCCTGCATAATTTTGGATAAATCGCCTATAATACCCTGACATACCAAGAAACGATCTCAGATCCTTTAGTGTTTTCGGGAATAGTAGATCACATATAGATTGTACCTTTTTAGGATTAGTTTTTATTCAATTTCATTTTTCAAGAATTCGCTCTTATCAAGTTGTATTTTCATATTGGCCATTTCAAGAGTTTCAGAGATAGTTTTGAGATTTTTAAAGTGATCTTTTTCATTTTTACTAAAAATGATAATGTCATCAATATAGACATAGCAACGTATTACTATATAGTCTCTGAGAATATCATCCAGAGCCCTTTGAAAAATAGAAGGTGCATTTTTCAATCCAAATGGAAGTCGAGTGAACTCATATTTCCATTATTCACTGAAAATGCAGTATTCTCAATATCGCACGATTTTAAAGGTATTTGATGAAAACCGCTTTTTAAATCGATGATTGAGAAAAAATTGTTTTGACCAAGCTTGGCAAGAACCTCATTTATTTCTGGAATCGGGTATTTGTCAGCTATAGTAATTGTATTTAATTTTCTATAGTCTATTACCATTATGTATTTTTTTCACCGGATGCGTTCTCTTTTTTTGGAACGATCCATACAGGTGAGTTATATGATGATTATACCGACGTCTAGAAGTTGCTGAATTTGTTTTTCAATTTCTTGTTTCAAACACATAGGACAGGGGTAACTTTTTGAATATACAGGTTCGTTAGTAGTTGTTCTAATCTCACCTTTGTCTATAGTTGTTTAAGTGAGACTTTCATTAGGATCAGCGAATAAGTGTAGATTATTATTTATAAGATTATGGTTAAGTTTTTCTTCTTGCATTTTATTAAGATGAGATGCCCTAATATTAATGCTATTTACTGAGTTAGAGGTAAATTGTTTTAAGTAAATTTATTTGGTTTAATAGTTAAGAAATTTTCATTTGCATGAATTATGGCATTCAAGTCGTTTAGACTATCATTATCTATTATCCCGTTAAAGGATGTTAGTTTTGGTAAGATATAAAATTTAAGTTTAGAAGTGTTAGGTTCAAATAAATTTATATAAGAGTGGTGAGCGTAAAAATTTTGTTCATTTGGGATAGGTTTTTTGACTAATTGTGGCTGAATGTAATTTTTATTCGAACCTGTGTCAATTAAGAATTTTAAAATTTCTCCGTTCTTCGTTTGATGTTCTATGTAAGGTAACGAAGAACAGTTTAATCTAAAAAATTGTCATTATTACCGTTATCGACTGACGATGATTGACGATGATTTGAGTGGAAGCGATTCTGAAAATTTGGTTTTTGATAATGCTGAGGATTTCGATAAGATTGTTGTTGAAATTTGTAATTCGGTTTTGGATGAATCGTGAGTTAACTTTTCCCTGTGGGTGTGAAGTAGTTGGTTGGTGCCTTTTCATATTATTTTAACTATGATTTATTCTATAATTTACATTATCTAACTTTAGGCACAAATAAAGAGCCTTTGGTAAATCTTCAGGTTCACGTGTACTTAAAAAACGTGGAAGATCTCCTTTAAGACCCTGATAAAAGTATCTAGAGCTTTATCCCCATATGCTTGTGTCATTGTTTTTAAAGATTCTGGGCCTAATTCCATGGAAGAAATTCTATTCAAGATTAGTGAGAGGTGGTGATAAACCTCCTGATGAAATTCTTGAATACTATTACTCTTCTGTGTTAACATAGTCATTTGGTATTCTAAAGTACCCAAGTCTCGTTTGTCAGAGTAATGCATATTAAGATATCTTACAATTTGTTTCCAATCTAGTGGGGTGTTATAAGATTCAATGTCAGCGCTTCCGATAATTTTATTACGGACTACACTGAGAATGCTAAAATATTTCGAAGTAACTTTCAAGTGGTCATATGTTGTTAGTATTCGTTCAATACTTTTCTTCCATGACCCGAATTCACCGTTATCCCCGGAAAACTCCCTTAAACTTTTAACAACATCTGGTATTTTATCTATACCAGATAAATTTCTATCATCGATACTTATAGTTTGGTCTATCTGTTCGTCTGTTTGAGTTCTATTTGTGAAACTTTCACTTTGTTTATTTTCAAAAATTCTTTTGAGTTCAGATTGGATTATTCCAGAGATAGTGAGTCTTAGTGACACTTCTTCCGGAATTGCAGGTAACTGGTTAGAACTTGTGCTAGCACCTGTTCTTGGTAAAGGGTTTGATAGTCGAATTAAACTGTTGCGTCATGTTTACAAACAGTGAAAGATTTTTATTATCTTAAAGTAAGATTATATTGTAAAACAAAAATGTATAAATGGGTATTATTGGTATTGTGGAAACTATAATGTTATATCACAAAACTTTCGAAAAATTAGTGAATCAAGACAAAAGGGAAAAAGAATAAAGTTTTATAAAATAAGGCGAAAAAACAAACAGGACAAATATTGTGTAAACCCCTTTTGTAAAGGATAAAGTTTTTTTCTTTTTGAATTGAAAATAATTATCAAAATTAGAATCTCAAAATAATTCAGAGATAAAGACGATGAACAAAATATTAATTTTACCGCAACTTGCAACTAAAGCGTTTAAAGTATAAAATAAAGAGTTAAGTAACGTAGAATTATGAAAATTTTTAATTTCGTTCGATTCAATCGTAAGCACTTTAAACACCAAAGTCAGTAATAAAACTAATTTTTGACTTAATAATTTTTTTAAATATAACGACAGTTTTTATAATCCTAACAGATATTGTTTCAACAATAACAAGTGGAGATCCAAAAAACTTCAATATCGGAAGTCAATAATAAAATTAAGTTGAGCGAGAAAAGAGAAAAGAAAATAATTTAAAAAAATAATATAGAAAATATATTATTAAATTAAATTGTATAAATAACTTTCAATTATTTGGCAATAACTTTCTTCACACTTGGCGATATTATGGAGTAAAAAAGGATTTTAGTATAATAAGGGATTTCAAATGAAAATATTTAATTTAATTTAAATAATTGAGATGGTTTTAGTAAAAGTAAGAAAAATTTTATAAATTTTAATAAAATTTGTTTAAATACTAACATGCGTTTTAAAAAAAAAATATTTTTCTAACAGTAATTGCTCAAAAAGAATAAATATTTTCAGTCGTAACGATTTCAAGAATATTTTAGAATGAAGAGATAATAAAAAAAAAGGTATTACAAACGGATGTTAAGCTTTCACAAATTATTAAAAATGTTTTTTTCCTTTTTTTTTGTTTTCATAAAAATTTAGAAAAAGAAAATGTTTTTCACAAAAGTTTTTAATTATTTCCAAAGGAAAAGAAAAATATACAAAAATGTATGAACAACACAAAAGGTTCGGATATCTTTTTGAGGAAATTCGACAGATATCCAAATATTACAAGAGGTTTGAGTGTAAATTTGTTTTTCAAATTTAGTAAAAAACAAGTAAAGAAACAGGCAGTCGGTGCAACCGACTTAGAAATACCCTACACCTATTTGGTTCAAATTAAATGGGAAGTCCATAAGTCATTTTAAAACCATTAAAGCTGTTATCAGTTTGATCGTAAGACTTAGCTAACCAAATTAACTTTATCATACTAAAAACATTTTCTAATTACTTTTCTAATTTATTTACAAATTCTTACTAATTTTTCTATTTAAAAATATTAAAAAACAAAAAAACTTGAAATAAATGAAAATATATTTATTTAAATTCAATTACTAAAGAAAAAATTTGAATTATTAAATTTTGTGACAAAAAGCTAATCAATTTATCATAAGCATAATATATTTAATAATTAAAATTTTTCAAAATTGCAATTATTTTAAATTGATAGTTTATGTACCTATTAGAAAAGCATATAAACGCAAAATATGTAATAAATGTATTTCTAAAATATAATTACAAATTTAGAACTTTTCATATAGTTCATTTAAATATAACAATAAATTTTACATAAATCCAGCAAGTACCTTTGAATATAGCTTAAGTATTGTACACTATGTCTTAATTATATATCACCTATGGTTTTTAATTTATAAAATATTATACTAAAAATGTTTTATGGTAAAATTCTTAGCCTTTTGAATATATGAAAGTGTTAAATAAAAACGGAAATAGGAAAGAACACTCGTGTATCAAATTTAAGGTTTCTATCTTCATGAATTTCGAGGATTAGCTTTTTAATTTTGGGATTTTTTAGGAGGCACCTGAACCACGACTACAACTAAGTCTAAATTTCGGGGACACATAGGAAATATATTCTTTGGCTTTGTAATTGGAAATAGATACACTTAGGAAATAGAAAGAGACACCTTGATACCAAATTTGGAGGTTTAATCTTCATTGGTTTTGGAATTATGCTTGTTTGGCCTAAATTCAATCAAAAAGTTCTAAGTTTCGAACCAATTGTCCATTCCCCTCCGTACACAATCACCGCCGTAATTTCATTACGAGTACCCTACAACACAAATTTTATTAAGATAGCGTCATTAGTTGTTGAGTTATCGTGGTTTTTTATGTTCGTTAGCCCTTAGAAACGATTAAAAGGTCCAGAATCCAAACCCTTGGGCCGACTTCGTCTATATGCAGTCCGCGCTGTACTTTAAATACTAGTTAACCCTTGTACACAAGTGGAACGTTCTATATTAATTTTAAGTTACTATTTTTAGTAATTTCGATTATAAGCTTTTAAACCTTCGGAGGTTTAAGAGAGTTACTGAACCACCACTCCATTAGATCCCAAATTGGGGTGACAAACAAGAAATAGTAAAGAACAACCTTGTGCCAACTTTAAGGCTTCTACATGTTTTCAAGTTGCTATCTTTATTAATTTTAAAGCTATGCTTTAAGGTCTTCAGAAATGTATGGCTGGTCCCCGGCCCACTACTCCAAAAGGGCCCAAATTATAAGGACACTAAGGAAATAGAAAGGGACATCCTGATACCAAATTTGGAGGTTCTATCTTCATTGGTTTCGGAATTATGCCAGTTTGGCCTAAATTCGATCGAAAAGTTCTAGGTTCCGAACCCATGGTCCAATCTCGATCGTACGCAATCCCCGCCTTAGTCTCATTACTAGTAGCCTACAGCACAAATTTGATGAAGATAGCGTCATTAGTTGTTGAGTTATCATGATTTTTTATATATGTTCGTTAGCCCTTGGACCGATTAAAAGGTCCAAAATCCGAACCCATGGGCCGATTTTGCCCATTGGCAATCCCCGCCGTACTTTCAGTCCTAGTAACCTACAGTTAAAATTTCATCAAGATAGCTCCATTATTTTTTGAGTTATCGTGCCTACGGACAGGGATGGCTATATCGACTTAGAAGGTGACGCTGTTCACAAATATATATACTTTTCCATATCTAGCTCGCTTCCTTTAGGTGCCTACAAACACCATACCAAAGTTAATATACACCTTTACCTATTCTATAGGTGTAGGGTATAAAAATTTATAAATATTTAATAATTTTTAAATACTATAGTTCTTTGACTGTAAAAGATAAAAAGAAAAATAATTATTGTCATTTACATATAAAAATTTTAGAGCATATGCAAATGTTACTTAAAAGTTACAATTCTAGTAATTTTTACAAACTATTAAATTGCTATATAGATATTTATAATTGCAATTATAATTTATAAGTGATTTAATAATAATTCTTAAATACTAATAAAAAAAAATTTTTTTTATGTAATTTTTCAAAAAATTTTACATATGATTTTTTTTTATTTTTGAATTTTATTAATTCTAAATTTCTGTCGATATTTCAATTTTTAAAGTTAATTTTAGGTTTTTGGGATCCCTTTTTAAAAAATATATTATTTATTATAACTTATTTTATGCATTTAATTTTTTATTATTTTTTCTTTTTTTTATAATCTTTATATTATTTATTAACATTGAGAAATTTTTATTTTAAATATTTGAAATTTTTTCGTTTTTGCTTTATAAGTTTTTTTTTTATTTATACAAAAAATATTTTTAATTTCCATTTTTTTTTTTTTTTTTTTTTTTTTTTTTTAGCTTTATAAGCTTTTTAATTTTTCTTATTGAAAAATTTTCTGATTCGATACTTAGATGTAATAAAAAAAAAGGTAAAACTTACAGTTTCAACAAGATCAGCATTTTTTTTTACAGGTAGATGACCGTGGTCTTTTAAACCCTGGCTAAACACGTAGCTGCTGGTTACAGGATCTTTACACAGCTCCTTTTTGCTTCCGCTACTAAGTGTCCTCTTTTCCTGTTGGCTATCACAGGATTTAAATTCTGGTAGGGTAGTTCCTATCTCCCTACTTGCCGATTGCAACCACAAAAGGATCCCTTGATCTTTTTGAAATATTTATTTTATGAAGCTAAAAGAATATAAAATTTTGTTTTAGTTTTTTTTTTTTTTAATTTTGTATATTTTTGTATTTATTAGATGTTCTCGTAGATTTGAATAATAAAAAAAAATTTCTCGGAAAAAAAAATTTCAATTTCTTGTATTTGTTTCTTTCTATGCTTTCTTTTTATTCCTAGATCATCACTCGATTGTGATTGCTGGTTCGTCTACCTGTCCCTGCTCGAGCGCCAGTTATTTCCTGCTGCAAATGAAACTGTAGTTATGTAATAATTGAAATAAAAATACCTTTTTCTTCTTATAAAAATTAAGTGTTTATTACACCAAGCGAAAATTATAACTAAAAATACAATTTTAATTTTTGTACCGCTACTTGAAAGCGTCAGTTTATAAAAATACTTACAAAGCGTATTTTGTATTTTTTGTATTGATAAAATAACTAACAGAGTTCATTGTTCTAATGTAATTTTATAAGCATTTTAGCTTATCATGCATTTTGCAATAAAAGAAATATGATTATACTTTATAAAAAATATAATAAAAAAAAATTTTAGATTAGGAGATTATAGTTAACTTTGGTAACTTATATATTTAAATACAATAAAATTTAACCTATCATAATTCATAAAAAAGTATCTAGTACGTAAATTCTGTTATTTTAAAGGTGCCAGATAATACAGTAAAATTCAAAAAGTCAAGCTTTTCAATTTTTTTTTTTTTACCTCATTTTAGGATTTTATAATATATTCACACCAGAAATTCCAGAATAAAAATTCTTTAAGAATAATAAGAATAAGTATATACTATTATTTAACTACTAATTATTTACTAATTCATAAATAATTCGTTTCAGTAAAAAAATATAGATATTTTTTCTACAACTTGGTTATGATATCTACGTTCTGAAAATCGTACAAAACGGTTCTGAAATATTTGGTTTATAAGTTTAAATTTTTTAGTAATAAAAATAAGATGTTTCAACGTATGGTCATGAGGTTCGTGAGAAAAAAATAAGATTACTACAGAAAGGTTTGTTATGTAAAACTAAGAATAGTTTTATTAGAATAAAATTAATGTTTAAATATTAAATAAACAAGTGAAGAAAAAAACCAAGGGTTTTAAAAAGCACATTTTCAAAATTATATAGGGTATCTTACTGAGTATTTTATCATTTATTTTTATAGAAATATATATAAAAACGAGGAAGATTATAGTTGCCCTTGCCAACTTTTAGATACCCGTGCGTATATTAAATAAATGAGAATTTCATATATTGTAATTGAACTGTTTGACAGAAAATTCAAAATATTTGTTTTTATACCCGTATGACTGTAGGTCAAAGGGTATAATAAATTTGCCATTACGTTTGTGACGCAGAGAAATAGGGGGGGGTAGATATGGACTCAAGTGTATGGATCGGATCAGAATCGAAAAAAAAATCGATTTAGCTATGTATGTCAGTCCGTCTGTCCGTCCGTCCGCACGATAACTCAAAAACTAAAAGAGCTAGGATCTTGAAATTTTCGCAAATTCGTTTTTTTGCAATAGCCGTCATCGATATTTAAATTCAGCCATTTTGTTCCGTGGGTTCGGGTAGCTGCCATACAACTTCTTTTTTTATATGAGTATACTACTCGAACTCACTGCACCAGACCAACTAAATTTTGCAAAAACTTTGGCCATAAAACTAAACCACTTTTGGCAAAATTTCAGACGCGCAACTGTAATAGGTACAGAGAAATACTCATATAAAAAAAGAAGTTGTATGGCAGCTACCCGAACCAAAATCACTGAATTTAAAACGCGATGACGGCTATTGCAAAAAAACGAACTTGCGAAAATTTCAAGATTCTAGCTCTTTTATTTTTTGAGTTATCGTGCTGACGGACGGACGGACATACATAGCTAGATCGATTCACTTTTCGATGCTGATTCGATACATACCCTTGACACTATATCTAGCTCGTATATTTCGATGCGTTACAAACGAAGGAGTAATTTTAATATACCCGATGTTCATATACGTATGCACGGTTATAATAAATGATAATATTATAATTTAGTTATTTCATAAATTTATTAATTATGAAAACGTAATAGTAAAACCAATACTTAGAATACAATCCGTGTTAACAAGTGCGAAATATAATGTTGAAACTTCCATTTTAAAGTTTAATTTAGGAAAAACATGAACTGGTGAATAAGTTACTGTTTTATAAAAAAGTTTTAATTCTTAAGATCTAGTAGCACTTTAATAGGGAATGTTCCTAAATTTTGCTTAGCAAACTTATGATGGATCTGCCTACCCCCCCCCCCCCCTGTCCCCACTCTACCATTTTTTTAGGTTCTAGGAAATCAATTGTGAACTCCACTAAATTTGGAATTTCAGCCCTAATTTATTATCTAAGGAAAAATGGCTAAAACTAAGAGACAATTTCTTCAATTTAAAGAATCCCATTTTTCAAACCTTTAACATATGTTAAAATATAATGCTGCATAAATTTTAGTATCGTATTGCAACCCTAATTATTTGCCTTTTAAAAATTTATAAATTTTGTAAAACCAGCTATCTTTTGCCATTTTCAGATTGAAAATACACCTAACAGAACTCTTTTTATAACAATTTCAAAATAGGGCGTTTTCCAACTTTGGGGGACTGTAGCTCCGTAACGGGTGGGGCTACAGAAAAAAGTTTGTTACGAAATTATTTTTTTTTGAACACCATCCGTGGTTAAAATTTCTTTACTTTATTTCAAACGGTGTAAAAGTTTTGTAAACATACGAACGGACGGACAGTGTGAAGCTATATAGGCACATTTTTACAAAATTTTTTGAAAATGTGCTGAAAAGGTCTATTAATATTAAGGAACAAATTATTTTAATACCTTAGTTTTTGTATTAAGAAAGATAATTTTTTAAACTTTTTTATCATAACATACTTTATTTTTATCATAACATACTTTACTTATGTTACAAAAATTGATTATAACCACTGAGCCACATAATATTATTACAAAAGTCAAGTCTTCTTTTTTTATTTAAAAAAAACAACAACAATGCGTAGTAGGTATGCAAAAAAATATTGTAAATCACGATGTCACAAAAATTTTTTTTTTTTAACAAAAATAATAAAAAAATACACAAAAAAGAATTGTATTGCCTTCTCGAACATTATTTTTTCATTAGAACTTTATTTCTTCTTAATTCTAATTCCCTTTTTTTCTTAAAATTCTAATAATATGAGGAGATTATAGTTGCTATTGTCAACTTTTAGATACCCGTGGATATCAACTTTGATGTTTAAAATAAAATAAACAATTATTTAGTTTAATTTTACCCACCCTTTGCGCCATAATTTTTTTTAAAAAAATTATAAAAACACTTGTTAACAGTTATAGTATTCTAAGTATTAATTTCACTATTATTCATAAATTGATGGATAACTAAATTATAATGTTATCAATATATATATTTTTAAAAAAATAAAACATAAAATAATCAGAAACAAACCCTATATAATTTTGAATTTGTGCTTTTTTTTTTTTTTTTTGTTATTTTTTTTATTTTTAATTCAATATTTTTATTTTGATTTTCAATATACAATAAAATTACATTGTAGTACAAAATTTTTAATAATAAAAATAGTTAGCTACCATTCTTTTGCAAAAGAAGAGACAAGTATCGAATGGCGCATCATACAAATCATTAACTAAATGTAAATTTACTTACTTTAATATGTTTTTCAAATTATCAAAAAATTTTTATTTTAATTTAAACATTAGTGGGGAAAAGCAAAAAAATAAAATAAAATGAAAATAAAAAACGTAGAAAACAAAATAAAAAATAATTAATTTTATCTTAAAAAAAGCGAAGGAACTTTACTCATTTAGTTAATTACCTTTAGTAGGTCTTCACAAATTACAAAGTTAATTTCTAAAAGCCAAGATTTCAAAAGTTTCAAAAACTTAGTTAAAATTCTAGTAAGTCTAATATAAACAGGTAGTTTGTTAAATATTCTGGGAGCTACTATAAAATAGAAATGACAAAAATGGAATTTACGGAAACGCGGAACTTTAACAATATTTCTAGAATTAATTCTTAAATTGTAATTATTAATATACCTTAAAGCTGAATAGCCTGATTTCAAGAAAAAAACTTTTAGGGTTTTATAATAATACAAGTTTCTTATGGGAAGTATTTTTAACTTATTGAAAAGCACAAAAGAAGGATAATTACGGTTTTTCTTGCAAATAATTCTGATAGCGTGCTTCTGTGTTATTAATAGAGGATGTATTTTGTTAAAATATGCCCCACCATTCTAAACTTATACACGATATACCGTATTGAAGTTTAGAATGAAACATTGCGTAGTGCACTGTGCATGAAATTTTCTGAGAGCAATATAAACTAACGTGATAAAGATTTGTGATAATATTCTTAAGATACTTATTAACGTAGGACGTATGATCTGACCAACATAATCTTGAATCAATTAAAATACCAAGATATTTAAACGAATTAACGTTTTCAATCAGGAAGCAGTTTGTATCGCAATGGTGGTTCATATAGTAACAACTTAAAGAATCAGAATTATACGCATTAATTAAAAACTTTGCACACTTAGGAGCATGATAGAAAATATCTAAGTTATTATAAGCCGGACCATGGATACTAAAATTCATATATTTTGTTTTAGGACTAATTATTAATTTATGCTTATTAAACCAGTGTCTGATAAGATCAAGATCATAGTTCAAGTTGACAGCTACATCAAAACTATTACTACAACTATACGTAAAAGCAGTATCATCAGCAAATGCAGTTATTGATCCTTTAAATTGTTGTAAGAACAGCGAATTTATAAAAACTAAAAACAAGATAGGCCCTAGTACCGACCCTTGAGGAACACCATAAGATATTAAACTAAGGTCGGAACTTAAAATCTCTCCAATCTTTACTTTTTGCCTTCTTCCTGCTAAATATGAATTAAACCAATTAAGAATAAAACCTCTGAATCCAGCATTAAACAACTTTTTTAAAAGAATATTGTGGTCCACAAGATCAAAGGCTTTAGTAATGTCAATGAACAACGCAGTTGTAGTGTGACCTTTATTTACTGACTCATATAGTTCCCCACAGAATTTGAGTAAAGCATTCTCTGTGGATCTGCCTTTCAGGAAACCAAATTGATTCGAGCTAAAGAAATTAGTTTTGTCAAGGAAAGCTTAAATTCTACATTTTATTGCTTTTTCAAAAATTTTTGAGAAAGAGGATAAAAGAGAAATAGGCCTATAATTGTTGACATCAGTTCTATCACCTTTTTTAAATAGAGGAATAACTTCAGCATTTTTTAATTTTTCAGGAAATATGCCTGAAATTGCAATATTATTAAAAATATGAGCCAAAATATCAATAATTTGATATGATATCTTCTTTAAAGTATTATTAGAAATATCTTCTGAAGTAGTAGAATCTGAGCTTTTTAGGCCATTTATTATTTTATGAATTTCATAAGCTGAAATATGGTCAAAAAAGAAACTTCCCAATTCAAAACTTTCCTCGACTACTTTATCGGATGAGTATACACTAAAATAATTATCCGTATCAAGTTGCTGGGAAATATTAACAAAGTATTGATTGAAATGATTAGCCACTTCTAAAGAATTATTTGTAATATCGTTATTGATATTAAGATTAATTATATTATTATCATAAGTAGAATCTTTGTTTAATATACTATTGACTATATTCCATTCTTTCTTAATATTACCCCTATTAGAATCAAACTTATTAATATAATAACTATTCTTACAGTTGGTGATATTTACTTTTACATCATTGCGAATTTTCTTATAATAGTTGAGTAGACGAATTTTTAAAATTTTTTTTAAATTTTTCTAATTTTATCCCTTCTTTTAATATTATTCAATAACGAAATTGTAATCCATGGTTTAAGCTTACATTTCTTACGACTTCTAGTGACAATAATATTACAATCCATAATATAATTATTTAGGATTTTTAAAAATTTGTCAAATGCTGAAGAGGGATTATTTTCAGAAAAAACATCTTCCCATAACTCTAAATTTAATAAATAAATTAATTTATCATAATCAATATAATTATAATTAAACCTTAAAGTTTTAGATTTTGGCAAACACGTGTTTAATTCAAATTTGATAATAATCATAAC
The DNA here is from genome assembly GCA_963082915.1 of Dolichopus griseipennis. NCBI lineage: Eukaryota > Metazoa > Arthropoda > Insecta > Diptera > Dolichopodidae > Dolichopus > Dolichopus griseipennis. Next base: position 144,192,389 of record OY720441.1, read on the forward strand.
ATGGTCCGTAATTTGAATATCATAAACAGAACTTTTAATTTTATGATTATTATTTTTTTGAGTTCTACAAAAAACATGATCAATACATGAAAATGAAGTGGTAGTAGATCTAGTAGGTTCATTAATAAGAGATTCAAAACCGTTTGAAGCCATAAGAAAAAGATAATCATCACTACTTTTTGATTTACCAAGAATATCAATATTCAAATCACCTAAAATAATACAATTTTTGTACTTAACATTATTTAAATAATTAGAGAATTCAATAAGAAATTCATTAATTTTATGTTCTTGAAGTCTATAAACACATACAAAGCAATAAGAAATATTGTCAATTTCACACACTACATTTATAATATCAGCGCTAACAAAATTAACTTCTTTACAAACACATTTAATGTCATTACTAACGTAAACAATAACACCACCTGATGCGTAATTATTATTACAACGATAAAACATTTCGAAATTAGGAATTTTATAGTTATTAACTTCATGATCAAAGATCCAAATTTCACTTAAAAAAATTATACTTGGCATTATTTCTAAAGATTGTAAATGAACTAAATAAGAGTCAAAGTTACTTCGCATACTTCTAATGTTTTGATGAGAAACGAAAAAATTATTTACAGAATTATTTACTGAATTATTATGGCTTACATTACTAAACAAATTATTTAAGTTAAAAGAAGGCAAATTATCAAAATCAATATAGTTATTAATATTATTATTTAGAGACATTTGTCAAAATTTTTATGCAAAAAAAAAAAAAGAAAGAACTATTAATTAAGATTAAAAATATCATTATAATTACTATTTATTGCCTTATAGCCTTCTTTTTTCTTTATTAATATTACAGAATTTTGCGTCCATAAATACCTGTATTTCTTTTCCTTTCTAACTTCTAACGCTTTGGTAAATAAATCTCTCATATGTTTAGTGAGCGTATTATTAATATAGATGTTATTAGTATTAGTATTACCAAATATGCCAGCAAAAAGATTTTTATGTAGTCTGTTGTTCTTCACAATTTTCTCTTTCATAGCAGCCGAGTGAAATTTTATACTAACAATATTTCTATTTTCAGTAGAAAGCGTGGGAGAGTTAGATAGATTTTTCTCTGAAAGAATTTTTGAATAAGTTTTTGGTTTCTTGATGTAGTAGTTATCGATGTCACTTACAGAAAAATCTACATTCAAACCTTCTTTAAAAAGTTTAACAACTTTCTCTTTTGCATTCTCATGAGAAATATCTGGAATACCAATAATATCAACACAGTTACGGTTTTCTTTTTGCTCTAATTGATTTATTCTCATTTTAAGAGAGTCAACTTTTTTTAACAGTGTTGCATTTTTATTTTCTAATTCTTCCATCTTACTCACCATTGCTTGTAGAATTTTAATCTCATTAAATAGTGTGAGTAGAGTGATCTCTTTTTCATTTGCTTGCACTGGTGAAGAAATACTTGAATGCTGAGTAACACCACCACAAGTAGAAGTAGACGCAAAAGAAGAGTCATCAGGTGCAACTACTAAAGCAGATGAAACTAATGTTGATGTTAATGTAGAAGAAGTTGGTATAGATGTCGATGTTGAAAAAGTTGATGTAGATGTAGTTTTAAAGTTCTCAGATACAAGTGAGAATCTTCTAATACACGTACTGCACTTAAAACCCTGCTTACTCTTTTTATAATACTCAAAATCATTTTTATTGATTTTGGCGCATTTTGCATGTAAAATTTTTTTACAATTTACGCAGTGAATTTTTAAATCCAATCTTTCCACTTTATAGGAACACATATTACATTTAGACATTCTCAAAAAGTATATTAAAAAATTTATGAAGTAATATACTATGTATTTTAAAAATTTATTATAAAAAAAAAAAAAAATAAAAACTTTTAAGCAAGAAAAAATTCGCACTTGTGTTCCCCACTAACACATGATTGATTTTTAAAAACCTTTTGGTTTTTTTCATCACTTGTTTTATTTGCTGTGACCACTCTAAATGTCTTCCTTCGATAGCTTTTAGTAATTGTATAACATCTTGTTCATTTTTCTTTAATGCACATTCAAATTCAGCCTTGTATTCTTTTAGGTAATCACTATTTTTGTTGACTGAGCAATCTATGTTTTGAACAACCATATCAAAATTTTGGTTGTATAAAACACACTCATCACATATAAATTTAACTCTGCCATTGCCGGTCCCAAGCCCGGATGCAAAAAGAGGAACCTCGTTAAAAAACCTTGGTTCAGCTGGCCCGGCTGATAGCACCTTTTAAGGGCTCCTGGCGAGGGTACACGTGAACAAATGGAGATGTCAGAAGAAGAAATAAAACTTACGGGACAGGGATTCGGATACCCAGAACCGGCACGTAGGGAGCGAGCGAGCGGGCTCCCACGGGTCGATATCATGCAACCGCTCAGTACATCGGTGAGTAACCAGGCTGATGTTACAGTTTATACTACTGGAAAATCACAAGCAGATTTTAGCAATAAGAGCAAGCTGACGGCTAGAACTCCGCCTAAGGTAAGGAAGCCAGAAACAACTACATTGCAATCTGATCAATTACCAAATAGTGAAAAAGAAATTGACCTCGAAAGCACACCAAAAATTCAACAAGTAAACACGGCAGAAGAAATGAAATTAATATATGAAAAGTGGCAAAGTGAAAAAAAAGCAAGAATTGATTTAGAACAAGCAGTTCAAAAATTAAATCAACAAATTATAGAACTCCACAACAAAATTAGTTTGTTATCTTAAGACCAGAAGAACGAGATAAATGAATATTTTACAGATGAAGAACAGCTAGATAAAGAAATCAACCATAAAAAAGATCGAAAGAAAAGAAAAATGAAAAATTCACCTGAAATAATACAAGATAATAGTCCATTACAGGCAAAGAAAACAATAGAAACGAAGCAAGTAGACAAAGCAAATAACGAGGGTGGGGGCATAAATAAACCTGCACCTAAAGAAAAGAGAGAGCCATTACCACCTCCAATAACTGTTAGCAACGTAGCAAATTTCAACATATTCAGAACTAACATATTGAATATTACACAACATCAAGTTACTTTCAAAGCCATAGCTAACGAAGATATAAAGATATCAACAACAAATAGTGATGATTACAGACAAATCAAAAATTATCTGAAAGAAATAGTTTCAAACCAAAACATTCCAAAAAATATAGAATTTCACACATATCAGCTTAAGGACGATAAATGCTATAGATTCGTTATAAGAGGATTACCGGCTTCTACAAGTCTGGAAGACATTAAAAGTGAATTAGAACAAAAAGGCCATCAAGTGATTGCAATTTCAAATGTCATTAAAAAATCTATCGTAGAAGGTAAAAAAATTACAAAAACTTTTCCGTTATTCTATGTGGATTTAATATCAAAAAACAATAATAAAGAAGTATTTCAAATGACAAATCTCCTACATTGTAAGATAAAAGTAGAAACACCAAATAAAATTAAAGGTATTCCTCAATGCACGAATTGTCAAAGATTAGGACATACCAAAAACTTTTGCCAAAGACAACCCAGATGTGTAAAATGTGCCGAAGATCATCACACTAGCAAGTGTAAAAAAAGTCCTGATACCCAACCTAAATGTACTCTATGTGGAAAAATCGGCCACCCGGCTAACTACAAGGGATGCGAAGTTTACCAAAAAGCTGCAAAAAACCAAGCACCGAAAAAGAGATCAGCAGTTCAAACTGTACAAGCTAAACCGGCAGAGAAAGTGACTGCTAATAAAACTTTTGCGCAGGCTATAAAAATTGTAGAGGATAAACCAAATGAACAAACACAAAATCCTACAACAGAGAATGAAACAACAATAAATGACCTTATAAAGTTAATAACAAAGTTCCAGTCTGAAGCTAAACGAAACTTCAGGCAGTTAGCAAGGCGTGTAGATAAAATACAGAAAAAAACATCGACGCCATACCAGATTATAGAAAATAAAAATGACAGATAATTCTTTACGAATGATAACATGGAACGCAAACGGCTTAAACCAAAGAGCTCGAGAACTAGAAGTGTTCCTTAACACAAATAATATAGACATAGCACTCATTTCAGAAACGCATTTTACAAATAAAAACTACATAAAAATTCAAGGGTATAAGAGTTACTGGACCACACATCCAAGTGAACGTGCCCGAGGAGGAACTGCAGTTATTATTAAGAAAAACATCTCACACTATCAACAAGATGACATAAGAGAAAATTATATACAAGCCACAATAATAACTGTGAACCATAATGATGCAGAATTGAACATTGCAGCAGCATATTGTCCACCATCTCACAAAACTGATAAAAAACAGTACATGGAAATCTTTAAGCAGCTGGGATCACGATTTATTATTGCCGGTGACTTTAACGTGAAGCATACAGCATGGGGTTCTGGGCTAGTTACACCCAAAAAGGGCAATGAACTCTTAAATGCTATTAAGTTAGCATCTTGTGAATACCACTCATCCAACAGTCCAACATACTGGCCAACAGATTCCAATAAAATACCAGATGTGCTTGATTTTTATATAACGAAAGGTATAGCGTCAAGTTATATTAAAGTAGAAGGAATGGCAGATTTGTCATCAGATCATTCTCCAGTTTTAATGGATATAAGCTCAAAAGTCATCAAAAAGCAGAGGAAACAAACTTTGACTAATAAGCACACTGACTGGGATCTATATAGAGACAATCTGGAAAAATTAGTGAATCTCAAAATAAGAATCAAAACAATTGATGATTTGGAATCACAGGCACAGAGATTTATCAACAACATACAAGATGCTGCCAAAAGTGCAACTCCTGTCCCTGTAGAAACTGCTGCGAAAAGTATTTGTTATCCTCTTGAAATTAGGGAACTAATCAAGGAGAGACGTCGAACGAGAAGAGTTTGGCATAGATCCAGACATCCTACTGACAAAACAATATTTAATAGCACCAGTAACAAATTAAATAGATTAATCAAAAATTATAAGCAAAGTGATATTGATAATTTTCTTGTAAATCTAAGTCCTAAAGCTGATAAAAATTACTCTTTATGGAAAGCAACACGATGTTTTAAAAGACCGGATACGCATGTACCACCTATAAAAACTCTACGAGGAACATGGGCGAGACGCGATGATGAGAAGGCAGAGTTATTCGCTCAACACTTGGCTTCCGTATTTAAACCTCATGATATGCAATCAGACATCAATACAACAAATATGTTTCTTGCTGAAAAAACTTTAAAAACAATTACACCTCTTGAAATTGCACAAGAAATAGATACAAATATAAATCCAAAAAAAGCTCTTGGAATTGATGAAATTTCACCTGGTCTTCTTAGAGAATTACCACGAAAGGGTATCGGCTGTACCAAGCAAAAACACAGTAACTAACAATATGATCAAATTCGAGTTAAGAGCAAAAAACAACTTACTATGTTGTTTCCTAACATTGTACATTGTCACTTTTACGATCTGAACCCTCAGTGAGTAAAAATGATGCTTCCAAAACACAGTAAGTGCATTGTTTACATCACGATTCCTAGTTCAAAACACAGTAACAAACAAATCCCAAATTAAAACACAGTAATTTCAATGAGTTACTGTGTTCTAATTTGGTGTTTGTACTTACTGTGTTTTAAAAGTGAAAAATAGTTCGGTTTTGTGTAATCACAAAACGGCTGTCCCAAGCAAAAACACAGTAACTAACAAAATTAAACTGTTTTTTGTTTAATTCTCTTTTTTCAATGTTTACTTGCTTTTTGTACTCTATTTTTAATGTAATAAATTGTACAGCGCAAAACAAAAACTGGGTGATTTTCTCTGCGCTGGTTAATATTGTAAACCAACCAAACGGTCCAGATGAAGTTCGATTTAAATTCCTTACTAAAGGTCATGCCCTAATGAGTGCTGATGGAGTACATGGGAACATTGAAAAAAAAAAATAGGCAGGAAGCGAAATATTTATGATTTCCAAGAGCTATGCGAGGCAATAGAAAGTTCACGTAAAAATTTACGAATTTTAAAATTGGAACAGTTTCATCAAGGCAGGTAAACGGTCTTTAATGAAAAAGAAAAATATTGAAGATTCTTTGACAAATTTTAAATTGTGCAATTTGGTGGAAGTAAAATTTACAAAAGGATACCGAACAATTGAATATAAAAACGATTTCGATGATAATTTCAAGTTACTGGACTTTCTAAAGAAAAAAGAAAATATAAACAACGTTCCATGCTTAATCGAACACCGTGGTGTGCAGAAAAAAAAAGAAAACAATAATCAAAAAGCTTGTTTAATTTGGAATAATCTAAATGAGTCTGAAACATCAAAAGACTTAGTTACTTCTGACACCAATAACGTAGAAGAATAACAAATTACATAATATTTTGTACTAATTAATCTAAATTACATTTTTTATAATTAATTATTTTTTATAATTTCTTAGTAGATAAGACTGAATTATATTTGTTAAGTTTTAATTTTCAGATGAATTATTTTTGTCTAGTTTTAATTTTTATTTTAATGAATTTTTTATATTTTAATAAAGTGTTTTATTGTTATAGTGATTTAAAAATTTTAATAATTTTTCTTTTATGATAATGTAAAAGGCAATACCTACTGGGTTTTTGTTTTGAGATTTAATTATTAAATTAATACTTGCTTTACTTTAAAAGCACAGTAAATTCAAATACTGTGTTTTTACCTGGTTTTCTTCGCTTAAATTTTCAATAATACCCATTTAAAACAAAAAAGCTTTTCGGAATTACCCAAAATTAAGAGTAATCGAATCGAAATGGTATTAAAAAGAAGCATACTTATTCAATTTATAAGAAAAAATTACATAGACCACAAATTTTTAAGAGATGTTGTGAGGCTTCAAAATTTAGTGTTTTGCTTAATTTCTCGAAAGTATATTTGAATCAATTACTGTGTTTTTGCTTGGGACAGCCGGTATTATTTTGATGACATACTTGTTTAACGCCTGCTTTAGACTCAAACATGTACCATTATGTTTCAAGGTAGCCCAAATCATTATGCTGAAAAAACCAGATAAACCGCCGAATGAGATTTCATCATATCGCCCAATATCTTTGTTAACAGCTATATCAAAATTGTTTGAAAAATTAGTACTGAAACGTATAAGACCATTGATTAACATACCAGATTTTCAATTTGGGTTTAGAAAGAAACATTCCACCATTGACCAAATACACAGAATCACTTCAGTAATTGAACAGGCTTTTGAAGAGAAGAAATATTGTCCATCCGTATTTATTGATGTATCACAAGCATTTGATAAAGTCTGGCATGAGGGTCTCATTAATAAATTAAGTAAATTATTACCGAATAACCTTTGCCAACTCCTCAAATCATACATATCTGAGCGTAAATTTAGAGTAGCACTTGAAGAAGCTCGCTCTGACTTATATCAAATTCTAGCAGGTGTACCACAAGGAAGCGTCCTAGGACCATTTTTGTACCTAATTTATACCGCAGATATACCTACGTCAAGCGAAACTATTATCGGAACATTTGCCATACATTTGCCATTTGATGATACAGTGATAATGGCAGTCAGTGAAACACAACAAGATGCAACAGGAAAACTTCAACGTGCTTTAAATAAAGTAACCAAATGGACAAATGATTGGAAGATTAAACTTAATGAACAAAAATCGGTACAAGTAACATACACATTAAAAAAGAACAAGTGATGAAAAAAACCAAGGGTTTTTAAAAAAGCACATTTTCAAAATAATATAGTGTTTCATACTGAGTATTTTATCGGAATATAATGTTGAAGCTTCAATGTTAACGTTTAATTTAAGAAATATATAAGTTGGTGACTAAGTTACTACTTGTAGAAACAGTAATTTTTTTAATTTTTAAGTCCTAATAGCTCCTCTATGGGGAAGCTTGCCCAATTTATCAAGTATCTAATACTCACTACTCCCCTTCTCCAAACTTTTTTAGGTTCAAAAATTAAACGTTATTACGAACGAATTAAATTGTAAATCATACCAAAATTTGGAATTTTACTTAGAATTTTACTGTTTAAACAAAACTGGTTAAAACTGAGAGACACTTTCTTCAATATAAAGAACCGCTTCCAAATTTAAGAAAATCTTTTAACATATGTTAAGGTATAATGTTTGACCATCAAATTTTGTATATTAATAAAAAAAAATTTCAACACGTATTCAAGTTACAGGTGTTCAAAAATAGCAAAATTTCAATTTTCGAACCCTTATAGCTGCTAAACAGGGGACGTGACAAAAAAATTTTGTTAACCGACTTCTACTTATTTCTAAAGATCTAACTACTCCCAAAATTTCAAGAACCTTGATTAGCCCGTTTAGAAGATATGTGGGGCCAAAAATATTGCAAAAATTGAGTTTTGCATAATGGTAAATTTTAGTACCGTATGGCAACCCTATACATTACTACGCCATATTTTTGTAAGGCCTATAAAAGCAGCTGTCTTCTACCGTTGTTCGATTGAAAATAAACCTAACAGAACTCTTATTATACTAATTTAAATATAGGGCTTTTTTGGAATTTGCGGGGGCTGCAGCTTCGCCACTCTTCAAAATTAAGAAAAACCTTTGACACATGTTGAAATATAATTAAAGAGCTTTATATTTTGTAAATCACAAAAAAAAAATTTGAACAGGTATTCAAGTTACAGGTGTTTAAAAATAGCAAAATTTAATTTTTCGGGGCCTTATAGCTGCAATACAGGGGACGTGACAAAAAAAATTTGTTAACCGACTACTACTTATTTCTAAGGATCTAACTACTCCCAAAATTTCAAGACCGTAGCTTAGCCCGTTTAGAAGATATGTAGGGCCAACAATTTTGCAAAAATTGAGTTTTGCATAATGGTAAATTTTAGTACCGTATGGCAACCCTAAACATTTGTCTTTTAAAAATTTATAAAGTTTATAACACCAGCTATTTTTTGCCGTTTTCAGATTAAAAATACACTTAATAGAACTCTTGTTATAACAATTTGAATATAGGGCTTTTCCCAACTTTGGGGGGCTGCAGCTCCGTAACAAAAGGGGCTACAGAAAAAAATTCTTCTACGAAATTATTTTTTTTGTAATACCTACTCGTGGTTAAAATTTCTTTTCTCTATTTCAAACGATGTAAAAGTTTTTGTAAACATACGGACAGACAGACGGACGGACGGACGGACAGAGTGAAACTATATAGGCACATTTTTACAAAATTTTTTGAAAATGTGCTAAAAACGATCAATATTGCATTTATTTAAATGGCATTCAAATACCACAAGAAAAATCAGCAAAATATTTGGGGTTACATCTAGATGAACGGTTAAACTGGAAACATCACGTTAAACAAAAAGCACTACAAATTAACTTAAAACTACGTGAAATGTGGTGGATTATAGGCAAACATTCTAAACTCAAACTTTCATCCAAAAGACTCATTTATTTGTCAATAATTAAGCCTATATGGACATATGGTATCCAGATGTGGGGATATACAAAATCATCAAATAGAGCAATTATTCAGCGTAGTCAAAATAAATGTCTTCGTACGATTACCAACGCGTATCGTTATGTAACCAATGAAGAAATCCATAATGACCTTAACATAAAGGTAATCGAAGATGTAATAGGTGAATATGCCACAAAACATCAAAACAGACTTTCGCAGCATGTTAACATAGAAGTTTTAACACTGATGAACAACCGCAACAACACAAAACGATTAAGAAGATTAAAACCATATAATCTAATTAAATAAATAAATACATGTAATGTAATGTAATTGTAGAAGTAGTATAGAGAATAGGATATTTATTCTATAAACTGACACAAGTTTTGCTTAGTAATTCTAAGTACATTGTTAAAAATAGTAATAATTTATATAATATTTTATAAGATTTACTAACCATATCCAGAAAGGGATGTTTAATAAAAAAAAAACATATAAATTTGATATTGGGATTCACATTTAATACTCCAACAACTCGAAAAAAATATAGTGGTTTTTGTAAGTAAATAATTTAATATAAACTTTTAATTAAGACTTTTAAAATGTTATTTTCAAAAATTTCAACAAACATTTTTACAAATATGGCAGTGGGTAGTGCGGTATGTGTAGGTAATATTAGTGTTATGTGTGGGTAATGCTATGTTTAGGTAGTAATGTTACCATTTAATTTTGGTAAATTAAACTGCACGAGTAAGAGTATGGTAGAGTAGACTGTGTCAACACTGAGATACCCGTATGACCGTAATATAACCATTATATTATCCGGTTAATTACTTTTGGCAAAATTTCAAACATACAGCTTTATTAGGTGTAGTGTAATCTAATATATAAAGGAGAAAATTTGTTTGTTTGTATATTTGTCCAGGATTCACGTGAAAAACACTGGTCCGATTACCACAAAATTTTAAAGGAATAATTCTGAGAGCCCGGGGGGTGACATACGCTATGCAATTTTCCACAAATGTTCCTCTTAGCAAACGGAATTAGTTGCATACATTTGGTTAGAATAAATTATCCCATTTCGGCAAGGCGGGCTTCCCAAAAATTTTGTGTTTCCGATTTGTATCCAATTTTACAGGGTGGTTTCGCAGTCGAAAAGAGAGGCTGACACACATTTTTGTTGAGTTCGGTTAATCCGTTCGGGCAAGACGGCGCAAAAGAGCTTTTTCAATGTTTTTAATGTCGAGTCAAAACGGTTTGACCGATTGACTTGAAATTTTGCACAAATGTTCCTCTTAGCAACCGTAATTAGTTGTATAAATTTTGTTGAAATGAAAATACCCATTTCGGCCTGGTGGGCTTCCAAAAAAAATTGTGTTTCCGATTTGTGTCCAATTTTACAGGTTGAGTTTGCAGTCCAAAAAAGAGGATGGAAAAAGTTTTAGTTAAGTTCGATTACCCGGTTTTTCACGACGACGCCATGAAGTTTTCTAATTATTTTATTTGCTTAAACGATTCAAAGAATTTTATTGAAAATTTTGTATCAGCATTTTAATTATAAAAAGCCACAGGGTTAATTTGGTTTTGACCTGTTTTCGCGTTTTGCACAAAAATTCAATGAAATTTTCAAATTTTGGTATTAATGAAAGTTAACCTTTGTTCCAGAAGCTCACTTAATTAATAAGACTAATTTTTTTGCTCTCAAATAGTCTCAAATAGTGCAAAAGCTAAATGAGATAATATTAATAATAATAAAAATAAAGCTAATAAAGAATCCGAATAATAATATCTTTATATTTAAATAACAAAACATTTTCCTTTTCCACATTTTTTCGTAAGTCTTTGTTTTTTATCTACTTTGCAGTTGTTGTTTTTTAAAAAAAGATTTTAGTGTAAAATTGCAGTTTTCTTCAAATAAAATCAAAAAAACATAAAAAATGAATTTCATATATATTATGCTTAAATATATAGTACTTTAAAATAGTTTTTTCAAGAAAGAAGCCTACATTTTTCTCACAAAATCATAAACAAACAATGAAGAGCGTATTAGAACTTTCAGGTAAGTAAAAAACAAAATATAAGTTAAAAAGCAGATTTTTAAACCTTTTCTAAACCTTCAACTATATTTTATTCAAACGCTGGCAATTCAAGTAAACTACTATTTAATTAGTATAATGACATAATGGCAAATTTAGTATATACTTTTGACCTATCAATTGAGTTTTAATTTAAGTTGATGTTATTGAAAAAAGTTAACACTAGAATGGTGTACATGTTAATTTTAAAATGTAATAAAGCTATTTTTAAATGAGTTTTTTAGGGATTATTCTAGCAATTTTTCAACAAATTTATCAAATTTCATTTGAAACTTTTGATAATTATTATATAATCTTCTTCTGTGACTCTACAGCTAGGTGTGAGCCTTGGCCTTCATAACAATTTGCCTCCATATCTCCCGGTCTTTCGCCGTTGTTTTCCAATTTCTCACTTGTATTTTTGAAGGTTAGAAAGCGATCGATTATAGTTTTAGAAGACCTACCAATTCTTGTTGCAATTCTTCACACATGTAACATACTTCTATAATTACAAATACTTACATACAAAAGAGAAAGAAAAAATTAAACTGATAAAATGTAAATTATAAACAGAAAGAAAAAAAAATCACAACGTATAAGAGATCTGTTAACAGGTAGATACAGAAAATTATAATAAAAACGTACAAAGCTATTTTTTACATTTCAGTGTGTATACTTTTAATTTAATATCACTTACAGAACTAATAACTAACTACAATTTGTAGTTTTTATTTTTTATAAGGAAAAAAAATCAAAACGTATAAGAAGTCTTTTAGAAAACACATACATCTAAATATAATAAAAGTCAAACTGCTGCTACTGTTGCATTATGTTAATGTTATGTTAAACTTCTAATTACAAATCCTTACATACGAAAGAGAAAGAACTTACATACGAAAGAGAAAGAACAAATGAAATAGATAAAATGTAAATTTTGAACTGAAAGAAAAAAAAATCAAAACGTATAAAAAATTTATTAACAGATAGATACAGAAAACTATAATAAAAACTTACAAAGCTATTTTTTACATTTCAGTATGTATAATTCTATTTTATTATCACTTACAGAACTACAACAAACTATTCTAATGTTAACTTAATGTTCTTTAGTTAAAGAATTTCCTTTTATTAATTCTGTAGCGCAATAGTAGGAGAAAAAAGAATATTATATATTATAAAAAGAGAAATTAAAATTATACCTATCGTCCGACAGGCTTTTTTACTAGTATTGTTCTAAATCAGAAAACCATTAGTACTAATAGTATTGATATACGATTTTTCTCGATTGAGAAGTATGGAGTGAAATCTTCTAAATTAAAAAATTTGTTTTCAGATTTTTGGAACCAAATTTCAGTTAATTCAATTACATGTATTCCACACGAAAAAGAATTGAGAAATATTCCCAAATTATTGAGCTTATTTTTTAAACTTTGAATATTTAAGTACAAAACATTTAAGTTATTTTTATATTCACCACACTTCTTTTTGTTCAACCCTATAACATATTCAACATTAATGCCATCTTGGACATTTATGAAATCATCTGTTTGCATTTTGTAAACAGTAAATGTCATTTTTGATATGTAGCTTGCTTTCAATTAGAAAGTAAATACGTAAGTTTAGAAATTGTTTGTATAAAAAGAAATTGTTTGTATAAAAAGAAATTGTTTGTTTTGTTAATAATTATGTACTGTGAAGTTAATACAATGTGGTTTTGTGTTATTTAAAGTGATATAAATAATTCTGTTTATTATATAAAAATAAAAATAAATTGTTCGTGTGTATATTAATGTTAAGATTAAAAAATTGTATTTGGTGTAATTTAGGTTATATGAATTAATTTAAATATAAAAAAAAATTTGTATTACATGTAAATAATATGGTTATGAAGTAAGCTTTTTGTGTAGTGGTTGATTAAAATTAAATATATGTAATTAACGTAATTTTTTATTTTTTTTTTTTTTACGAGGGAATGGAAAGCTCGAAAGCCACCCATTGAAACTGTACGGTGTTTCGCTGGGTAGTGTATGATTTTAACACACCAAAACCACACCCTTTTAGAACCAATTTTAGGAGGGAACCTTAATACAAATGTACAGTTTGGTTACAGGGATGAGGATATGGAAGGATTTAGGATTATGGTGGAAGTTATTTGGAATATCTGAATTATGGGGGATGGGGAAAATCGGATGGGATATTAAGAAGAAAGATGTTAATGTCCTAAATTTGGTTAAATCTTACATATATACATTATCAACTTTTGGGAACACATTTGGTGGAAGATGGTTCCATAAACAAGATGAGCGCATGACAAACGAATTTCCATAAGCCGTGTTACGCCATCTGGTTAGTTCAAATGTGTAGGGATGAGCATCTATTGACCTCCTTGTTTCTTGTTGAAAAATCTTGAATGGAGGCATAAGTTGTTTGATTTCTTTAGAACAGGTGTTAGTCCCTACAAGATATCTATAAAACAAGGTCAGTGACCCAACAGTGCGACGATGGCTGAGTGGAGTGAGCGTTCAAGTAACACTGGGATCATTTATAAGACGAATAGTTCTATTTTGCACTTTATAAAGATATCCCAGCGCCGTAATAGGAGCACAAGCCCAAATATGTGCATTATACTCCATTTTGGGCCTAATATAAGTTTTATAGATGTTTAGGAGATCAGAGGATGAGAAGTAAGTTTTGCAGTGATACAAGAAACCCAAACATTTAGCAGCGTCCTTAGCTACTCCAAAAATATGATTTGACCAAGTCAATTTTTGGTTTAGCTCAATCCCCAAAATGTTCAAGTCTTCCGAATGGTGCAAAGCCTCTCCTTGAAAAGTAAGGTTCGGAATAGTTGTAGCTATTTTTCGCGAGACTAGACAGCATTGGGTTTTTTTGGTGTTAAACTCAACTCTGGTCAGTTCACCCCATTTTTGGATTTTAATTAAATCTTTGTTTAATTCACTTATAGTGAAATTTTTTGCTGTTGAATTAATCTGGTGATTAATGTTACAGCGGCTATGAAATTCATAGGAAGCAACAAGGGTACTGTCGTCTGCGAAGCTATGGATTGGATTGGAGGTTATTGATTGTAGGTCATTTATAAATATTAAGAAAAGACTGGGGGATAAAACAGACCCCTGAGGGACACCAGCATTTATTTTGAAATCTTTGGATGAATATCCATCGACAAGAACACGAATCGCACGATTCGAAAGGAAATCTCCAATCCATTTAACGAAAACCCTACCTAGACGTAAAGCCCTGCATTTTGCCAATAAAGCATCATGCCAAACTCGATCGACAGCTTTAGAAATATCCAAAGCCACAACATCAGACTCACCAGAATGGTGAAGACTGATATTAAGCTTTTCGCACAGGTAGGTCATGAGAACGAAGTAAAGGAAATATGGAAAAGGTTGCGCAGAGGTTTCAAAATGGAGTTATATGTGTTTTTGAGGACGGTAGTTGTAATACCGTCCGGACCGGCTGATTTTTTTGTATCAAGATTCTTCAAGATTTTCATCACTGCTCGCGTCCTAAAGTATATTCTACCATAGAAGCAGCCAACTTCTGGAATAGATAGGGGTCTTTGAGTTGACTGAGGCAGTGACGAGTTAGAAGCGAACTGTTTGCCAAACAAATTCCCTTTCTGTTTTGAATCTGACACGATGTGGTTGTTTATATCAACAAGTGGAGGAAAAGAAGACCCGCTATTGTCTCCTTTTAAATTTTTTGCAAAAGTCCAAAAGGACTTGCTATTCTTGGGCATGTGTATTTTTACAAGAATTTTTGCTTATTGATAACTCTCTTACATCTGTTCCGAACCACTATATAGTTGGCCCTGTAAGCCTCCAAACCACTGTCCCGGTACCTTTTGAACGCCTCCTCTTTTTTTAGAATGGCTTCTTTGGAAATACGATTAAACCAAGTTTTGGGTTTCCGCTTAATATATTTCATGGAGTGAGGTATAAATAATCTCATTCCAAGTAGAATAGTTTCACTAATCGCATTTGCAGCAAAGCCAACATTCCTACCACGGAAGCACAGTGACCAATCAAAGGTTTTGTAAAAATTGTTCAGACCTTCCCAGGTAGCATGGTTATAACGTCATACCAATTTTTTGAGAAGAGACCTTTGGTTGGACATCGGGCCTGCCTGGAAGCTTGTATTGACCAAACAGCGATCGGAGCCCCCCAGGGGGCAACTAAAAGTCTTTGTTATGAACATTAAAATCCCCCGCCAGAACTGTTTCAGTCTCAGGATAACATTTGAAAATTTCATTGATCTGGTTTGAAAGGTTTTCAATTTCCATAACAGTTTCCTGTTCATTTGAATTGGGTGATCTGTATAGAAAACAGAAATGTATAACATGCT
Source organism: Dolichopus griseipennis (assembly GCA_963082915.1). Taxonomy (NCBI): domain Eukaryota; kingdom Metazoa; phylum Arthropoda; class Insecta; order Diptera; family Dolichopodidae; genus Dolichopus; species Dolichopus griseipennis. The sequence continues at coordinate 144,208,323 of OY720441.1, forward strand.
TTCCGACATGGATTTTGCCCCAACGTAATTGAAAGTTGGGCAAGAAGATTTATATTTGACAAGAGTGTTGAAAGCAATGTCTTTTTTTATATAGATGACGATGCCTCTTTTGGGAACAAAGTGTGAAATGAGTGAGTAGCCGTTAATATCGAAGTTAACATTTTGGCCACTAATTTGCGTTTCACATAGAGCAAGGATTGCCGGTTTAATTGAATTAAGATGGCCCTCAACGGCATGGAAATTCGTTTGTAAACCGCGAATATTACAAAAATTAACGTTAAAGTTGATAATTTTGTTAAAATTAGAAAGAACAAAAATAAAGAAAAAGAACAAAAAAAAAATGCTTATTGTACGATTTATTCAACCTAAATCGATGACACCTTAAAACAAAAAAAAAAAAAAAAATAGAAAAATAAAACAAAAAAAAATTTTATTCTCAATTTTAATTTTTCGATTTTAATTTTAAAAGTCTTATTTCGAGCGAGAGAATGGCTTAAAACTACGTCCAACAGTTTTTAACCTGCACGATATAGAATCTATATAGAAACTATATGTGCCCTTATTGTAGTAGGTACAACCAAAAACTCAATCAAAATAAAACAAATACACAATTACATCTAATTAAAAAAAAAAAACAAAATTTGTAATTGTGACAATATAAATAGCAAAATACAAAAAAAGAATGAAAGTTTATTGATAATATTGGACATATACCATCAGAATTTATTAATTAAGTTACGGTGCTCTATGATGGTATATTGAGAGCGGTGAGAATTGTTTCGAACATTAACATCTATCAATGGGAAGGAGGGAGATGGATATATTGTTTTGTTTACCACTAGGAGAAGATTAAAAGAAGTATTACTTCAAAAAAAAAAATATTATTATTTTAATTTAGTTAAATGTAAACAAAACAAACCGGCGCGTGATATTAAAATTTATAATAATTTTATCTTTTAAAAAAAAAATTCTATATAAACAAAAAAATTAATTAAATAATTAATAGCAAAAATAGAAAAGTAAAATTTATAGTTATAAAAAATAAAACAAGTAAAGAAACAGTCAGTCGGTGCAACCGACTTAGAAATACCCTACACCTATTTGGTTCAAATTAAATGGGATATCCATAATTTATTTTAAAACCATAAAAGCTGTTATTAGTTTGATCGTAATACGTAGCTAATCAAATTAACTTTATAATACTAAAAACATTTTCTAATTACTTTTCTAATTTATTTACAAATTCTTACTAATTTATCTATTTAAAAATATTAAAAAATATAAAATCTTGAAATAAATGAAAATATATTTATTTCGATTCAATTACAAAAGTTAAAAAATTTGAATTATTAAATTTTGTGATAAAAAGCTAATCAAAGCATAATATATTTAATAATTCAAATTTTTCAAATCGATCAAAAGCTTCTATAATCCGAACTCATTAACCAAACTCGACCAGAACCATGCTTTTAAACCTTGGGGGGTCTAAGAGAGGTACTGAACCACCACTCCAATTGATCCAAAATTAGAGGGACACGCAGGAAATAGTAAAGAACAATTGGTCCCAAATTTCAATAACATTGAGGAAATAGAAAGAGACACCCTGATACCAAATTTGGTGGTTCTATCTTCATTGGTTTTGGAATTGTGCTTGTTTGGCCTAAATTCGATCAAAAATTTCTAAGTTTCGAACCAATTGTCCATTCCCCTGGGTACGAAATCACCGCCGTAGTTTCATTACGAGTACCCTACAACACAAATTTTATAAAGATAGTGTCATTAGTTGTTGAGTTTTCGTGACTTATTATATATGTTCGTTAGCCCTTAGAAACGATTAAAAGGTCCAGAATCCAAAACCTTGGGCCGACTTCGTTCACATGCAGTCCGATCTGTACTTTAAATACTAGTTAACCCTTGTACACAAGTGGAACGTTCTATATTAATTTTAAGTTACTATTTTTAGTAATTTCGATTATAAGCTTTTAAACCTTCGGAGGTTTAAGAGAGTTACTGAACCACCACTCCATTAGATCCTAAAATTGGGGGGACACACAAGAAATAGTAAAGAACAACCTTGTGCCAAATTTGAAGCTTCTACATGTTTTCAAGTTACTATCTTTATTAATTTTAAAGATATGCTTTAAGGTCTTCAGATTCAGATACTACTCCAATAGGGCCCAAATTCCAAGGACACTAAGGAAATAAGAAGGGACACCCTGATACCAAATTTGGAGGTTCTATCTTCATTGGTTTCGGAATTATGCCAGTTTGGCCTAAATTCGATCAACGATCGCACGCAATCCCCGCCTTAATCACATTACTAGTAACCTACAGCACAAATTTGATGAAGATAGCGTCATTAGTTGTTGACTTTTCATGATTTTTTATGGACCGATTAAAAGGTCCAGAATCCGAACCAATGGGCTGATTTCGCCCATTGGCAATCCCCGCCGTACTTTCAGTCCTAGTAACCTGCAGTTAAAATTTCATCAAGATAGCTCAATTATTTTTTGAGTTATCGTGCCTACGGACGGACGGACGGACGGACATGGCTATATCGACTAAGGCGATCACGCTGATCACAAATTTATATACTTTTCCATATCTAGCTCGCTTCCTTTAGGTGGTTACAAACACCATACCAAAGTTAATATACCCCTTTACCTATTCTATTGGTGTAGGGTATAAAAATATTTAGTGATAGGTAAAAATAATTTTAGTTGAGAAATTTGTTATTTTAATAGAATGAATAATAATACTTATCTAAAAAATGCCGCCATTGGAAATGCGGCAATGTGGTCCAAACCGATTCACAAAAAAAAAATTTAATTTAAAAAAAAAATAAAAAAACCAACACAAGTTTCAAAACAAAACACTAAATTAAAGTAAAATAGAATTGTGTGAAGTGAAAAAGTTAAATTAATTTGAAAAGTTGGTATTTAAAAATTTTATTCTTTATTTGGATTTAAAGAAATTATAAAAAAAATTTTTAAAGAATCCGAAACCGGTGTTATTGCAACGAAGGTTGACGACCAACTTGATTAAGGTTATGTAGATAATTTTGCAAGGAAAAAGATATTAAATATGTAAAAAATTTAAGTAATATGAATAAAAGTAAATTTATGTATGTGTATATTAATGCTAAAATTGTATTTATATTTAGTATAACTTAAGTTATACAAATTATTTAAAATAAACGTAAAAATTTTAAGTAAAATGGAAATAAAAGGGTTATAAAGAGAGTTTTTTAGAAAATAAAAATATAAAATATGTAAGAGTTTTAAGTAATATGAGTAAAAATAATTTTTTGTATGTGTATATTAATGTGTTAGTTGAATTATTAAGAATAACTAGAAATTCATTTAATAAAAAAATTTTACTGTATATAAATGGTTTTTAATTTTATCAATATCGTTATATGTACACATTACTTGAAGCATTCTGCCGCAGTGGATTTGACTATTATTGAACCACAGGTATTGAAAATTATGCGAACTTTTAAATTGCTTTGCAATGTAGTAGAGCTTTGATTGCAGCGGTGACAGATGGTATCGAAAAAATATTTCGCGGTTTCCTTCACCTCCAAAGTTCAATACACTGGAATACAGACGTTTGTGTAGTTTTTTGGCCCATAAGTTCCATTTTTGTTGCTTCGGATCTCAGCTTCAGTATACATAATTTATTTTTGGTTTTTCCTTTTGTTGGTCAATTATTTTTATACTGATGATTTCATCTTCTGTTAAGGTGCAATTTATGTGTTGAGATATTTTTAATACTGAGTCCTTAGCATTTGAGATACTCATATCGAGTCCTGGTGGTAGCCCGGCAATCACAATATCATTTTTGCTTTCAATCTGTTTCGGTTCATCTGTTATGACTTTTAATTTATTTATCTCTTCTTCCAAAGACTTAGTATAATCCTCAATATAACTTACTCTCTTACTTAATTTTTGGTTTTCTTTTTTTAAAACTGCATTCTCATTAATCGTTATATCATTTTTTTCCGCAAAAAATGGTATTGATTTGTGAATGTCTGAAATGGCATAACCCACTATTTTCAGATATTGTGCCATTTTTAAAAAACTTTTATAATTTTTGCTTAAAAAAAACAAAAATAAAACCAAAAAAAAACAAACAAAATAAAAAACATACCAAAAAACAAACCAAAAAACACCATAAAAAACAAAAAAAATTTTCAATTCGTTATCCCATAATTTTGCTAAAACAAAAAAAAAAAAAAAAAAAAATTTTATTTAATTATCCCATAATTTTTGCTTAAAAAAAACAACAACCAAAACAAAAACCAAAAAAAAAAAAAACGGTCAAAGTGATGTCCAACTTTGCCAAGTAACTTGCCCTATTACTTTATCTGCCCAATTTTAATTTTAACCTTAGATTAACAGTTATTGAATTGAAAACTTTGTATGACAGCCCCCCGAAAATGGGGCCGTAACATTTTGAAGTAGTCTTAATTGTGATATACACGCTAAGGCATTAACTGAAATATGGATAATTGATTCCGAAAAAAAATTTTTCAATATACCAGGATATGACGAACCATACGTTGCCACCCGTGATGACTCATACGGCGGTGCGGCTATATACATAAAAAATAATACTGTACATAATTTTATTTTTAACAAGGAGTTTGGAAATACTAATATATTAGCAGTGAAATTAGTAAAAGAAAATATTAATATTATAGGTGTGTATAGATCTCACCATACTAGTATTTCAAATTTAATTAGTAGACTTGATGAACTAACATATAATTATAAAAGATCAATTGTAATAGGCGATATGAACCTTAATTTATTAAATATTGATAACCCAGAGATTCAATCGTATTATACTATGTTTTTAAGTAATGGCTTCTTAATTGGTAACAAAATCTCAGAAGAGTATGCAACCAGGATCGGTAATAGCTCTAAAACAGTTATAGATCATTTTATTACAGATAAGAAATATTTCTTTCACGTGTTAGATACTGATTTGTCGGACCATCAAATGTTTTTTATTAGTTCCACTGGTAAACCGGTAATAGCTTATAAAATTCAATATAAAACTATTTTGAATTACTCAAATATTAGTCGTTATAATATTTGGGCGAACATTGATTCATATGATAATTTTGATGAGGTCATCGATAAATTGAATTTATTAGTAAAAGACAATACTCAGCGTATCGAAAATAAAAAGAATAGACAAAAAACTACGGAAGAGATTTTTAGAATAATAAAAATTAGAGATTCTTCTTACAAATATAGGAAAAAATATCCAACTGATCTTCAGTTAAAAATCGGTACGCTCATTATAGGAATAAGGTTAAACAATTAATAACTGAAGCAAAAAAAAAATATTATTCTGATAAATTATTACAACAAAAAAGCAACACGGGAACACTATGGAATTTATGTAAACAAGTTATGTTTAACTCCGACTCTAAAAATAAAATCAAAGCTATTTGTCAGAATAATAAAATGATAGAGAATGAAAATGATATTTCGGAAGCTTTTAATAACTATTTTATTAATGTTATTAAGGAAATTAATATATCGAATCAAAATATTGACTACTCTTACTTAAATCTTTTCGGTCGCAACATCTTCACTAACTTCCATTTAAACCCAACTAATGAAGAAGAAGTCAGATTAACAATCAATTCATTAAATGTTTCGGCAGCCACGGGATATGATAACATCTCAACAAAGTTTATTAGAAAGTTTTCTGATCAACTGACTCCAATATTAATAAAATTCATCAACAAATCATTTCAAACTGGCATTTTTCCAGAAAAACAGCCATTGCAATTCCAATCTTCAAAAATGGTAGCAAAACTAGTTGTTCAAATTACCGGCCTATATCTATCCTGTCAGCTTTCTCAAAAATATTTGAAATTTTTGTTAAAAACCGACTAAACGACTTCATGTATAATAATAATATCTTAAGCGAAGAGCAGTTTTGAAAAAATTTCATGGGTTTGAAAAGACATCAAATACAACTGCTGCTTGTCTCAGTTTAACGGATTTTATTTAAAAAAATGGAGATATGGGAAAATATTTAAGCTGCATTTTCTTAGACTTACAAAAAGCCTTCGATTGTGTAGATTATGATATTTTATTATTTAAACTTGAAAAGCTTAATTTTACAAATATTCACTTAGAGTATTTTAAATCATATCTGCGTAATCGAAAACAAATAGTTCGTATAGGAGACTTTTGTAGCTCGAAAAAATATATTGTGAAATGTGTTCACCAAGGCTCCATTCTGGGTCCAGACCTCTTCTAGATTTACATTGATGATTTAACTCGTCTGAATTTAAAAGGTAGTCTACAACTATATGCAGATGATGCTGTTCTTAAATATGCTGAAAGTAATGAAATTAATTTTAATATACCCGATGTCATATATGTATGCACGGGTATCATAAAATGAATGTAGCATCTCAATAACTTTTTTTTACTTTTTATACCCGTGTATACATATATGTAATCGGGTATATTAAAATTACTCCTCCGAAATTTGAAATTCACACGGTTAGTTATATAATGAATCGAGCACTTATATGAAGTTTCAAAATGTTACGGCCCCATTTTCGGGGGCTGCCATACAATTTCTTTGCACCAATATGAATTTCTTCAAAACTAACTATACTGGATGATAAATATTTACGGTTAGTTATATAATGAATCGAGTACTTATATGAAGTTTCAAAATTTTTTTTTTTTTTGTAAATAACTTGTCTGTATTTTGGCACATATTTATTATTTAAAATTATTGGATCAGAAAGTGTAAACTATAATCGACACAAAAGAAATTTAACTGTTATTATATAATGTGCAATAATTACATATAGGAATATATTGTAATTTTGTTTACTTTTTTCTTTTTTTACGTTTTAGAATTTAAGAATTTTTTTTATATTTATACGAAAAATAATTTTTTTTATTTTTTTTTTAATGATTTTTTTTTTGTTGTTTTTTTTGTTTTAAGAAAAAATTTTGGGATAATGAATTCAAATTTTTTTTTTTTGTTTATATGATTTTTTTTTAAGCAAAAATTATGTGATAATGAATTAAAAATTTTTTTTTTTTTTCATTGTTTTTTTTTTTTTTGTATTTTTTTATGGTTGATTTTTTTTAAGCAAAAATTATGGAATTAACTATCTTCCTATTTTAAATTTTTTTTGTAATATATATAATAGCAATATGCATAATAATATTGTATGTATCATGTGGGTTTGCACGGGTATCTAAAAGTTGACAAGGGCAATTATAATCTTCCTCGTTTTTTAAGAAAATAATAACAACATAAAGCATGTGTAGGATGAGAAAGGTATATGTTTTAATGTATAATATCGGTTTTAGTCTTTCGTTTGGCATTGGATTTCACAAAATATAGTGAGAGATTGAATTGTTAACCAAATTTGGAGAAGTAAAATTGGATACCCAAAACAAAATTTGTGGAGATATACATAAACAAGTAATGAAAAAAACCAAGGGTTTTTAAAAAACACATTTTCAAAATTATATAGGTTTTCTTACTGAGTATTTTATAATTTATTTTTAAAAAAATACATATTAAAATAAATGATAATATTATAGTTTAGTTATTTCATCAATTTATTAATTATGACTTATAGTGATATCAATACTTAGAATATAATCCCAATGCACTCAAGAAAATCTTTTAAAAAGTGCGAAATATAATGATAGAGCTTCAATGTTAACGTTTAATTTTGGAAAAACATACACATGACGTTTAATTTTGGAAAATCATGGTGAATAGGTTAATGTTCTTTAAAAACATAAAAATTTTAATTTTGAAGACCTAGTAGCCCTTCAATGGGGTTCCTAGATTTTTGCTTAGCAAACTTATGATGGATCTTCCCACTTGTTCCCTGTCCCCACCTTTCCATATTTTTAGGTTCTAGGAAATCAATTGTGAACTCCACCAAAATTTGGAGCTTTACCTAGAATTTTATTATCTAACCAAAAATGGTTAAAACTAAGAGACAATTTTTTCAATTAAAAAAAACCCTTTTATATTAAAGAAAAATCTTTAACATATGTTGAAGTATAGTGCTGAAGCTTCAAATTTCGTAAATTTGTAAAAAAAAATTTGAACAGGCATTCAAGTTACAGATGTTTTAAAATAGCAAAATTTTAATTTTCGTGCCCTTATAGCTTCTAAACAGGGAACGTGACAAAAAAACCGACTCCCACTAATTTCTGAAGGACTAACTTTTCGGAATTTTCATGAGCTGTAGCTTCGTCACCCTTCAAAATTAAGAAAAACCTTTGAAACACGTTGAAATATAATTAATGAGCTTTCAATATTGTATATCACTAAAAAAATATTTGAACGACATTCAAGTTACAGGTGTTTAAAAATAGCAAAAATTCAATTTTCGAGCCCTTAGAGCTCCTGAACAGCAGGCTTGACAAAAAAATAGTGTGAACCGACTCCTACTAGTTTCTAAGGACTTAATTTCCTTAACTTTCCTTAACTGACTTAATTTAATTTTCATTAAAATAATGTAATGGTAAATTTTAGTACCGTATGGCAACCCTAAACATTTGCCTTTTAAAAATTTATAAAGTATATAAATTCAGCTATTTTGTGCCGTTTTCAGATTGAAAATACACCTAACAGAGCTTTTGTTATAACAATTTAAACATAGGGCTTTTTCCAACTTTGGTGGGCTGTAGCTCTGTAACGGATGAGGCTGAAGAAAAATGTTCTTCTATGAAATCATTTTTATTGCAATACCTACGTGTGCTTAAAATTTCTTTTCTCTATTTCAAACGATGTTAAAGTTTTTGTAAACATACGGACAGACTGTCGGACGAACGGATAGAATTAAACTATATAGGAAAAAATGAATTAAAGTTTAAAATAAAAAAATTTTTGGTAAATTTTTCTTTTTATATTAATTAATTATTATTTATGTTATATTAACTATATATTAATGTAAAAAATAATTTTAAATAAGTTAAAAACAAATGTTTGTAAATTATTTTAAAAAATATTATTTTTTTTACGCTATAAAAATATACGTCTCTCATAAGCAACGACCTTGACAGAAAAATTATGTATAAGTACAAAAAAATGTAAAATATATAAGTGTGTTTTTTTTAATAAAATTTTTTTTTGGTTAGAGCACTACGAGTATATATAAATAAATTTAATTATTGTAAATAATTGACAAAAAATATAAAAAAAAATATTAATAAATATAAATATTATTAAAAATAAAAAAAAAGCTTTTTGAGATGTAAGAAAAACAAATAATAAAAAGAAAGTTTTAAATGAAAAAAAAAAATTTTTTAATTTTACCACATGTTTTTGCAAATGTTAATGTTTATCAGTATTGAAAATTTTTATGTATATGGTTGATGTTATTCTTCGATAAAATTCCATAACCCGTTAATAAGTTAGCAGAAAAAGGTTCTTAAAAAGCTTTTTTTTTCCAATAGTTCTTTTTTTGGAATATCAGATTTCAATTTTACTATGCATAACTTGGTCTGAGAAGTATCTTAATTAAAATTTTTTTGGTTAATCGCCACAACTTCCAAAATATCATTTTGTCAGACATTTGCATTTATTTTAGCTGCGATTGCCATTTATAATCAAGATAATTTTACAGAACTGCTTATAGGAAAAACGCCCAAGTCTCCTATCTTCTCTCAAACACTGGAATTTATTATTTATTATTATTGATCTTATGATTATTCCTAACAAGGATAATTTTACACAACTTCTTAAAGAAAAAAACACACAAGTTTCTGGTCTTTTTTCAAACACTGGAATTTATTATTGTGGTCCCTTTGAATAAAAAATAGTAAAGGAAAAAAATTTAAAAAATTTACAATATATGCATAACTTTTTGTAGGCCATTCATTGAGAATTAGTAACTGATCTAACAACCGAAGGCTTCATTGCCGCACTTAGAAGATATACGTCCCGACGTGGGCTATGCAGCGATGTATACAATGACAATGGCACTAACTTTATTGGAGAAAACAAGGTGCTAACAAGGGAAAGGAAAATGATAATTGATCCAACAAATACTGAAATTGTAGAATCAATTGCAATACTTGGAGTTAACTTTTCGCAGGGATATTAATCTGCCATGCCACATTTTTGGGATTTGTGGGAAGTGGGTGTAAAATCAACCAAATATTATTTCAGGATAATTTAAAATTTTCAAACATTATGAAGAATTTACTACCACCTACATAAATTCAAAAAGTGTCTAAATTCACGTCCTTTATGTAAAACTAGTAATGATCCTGAAAATTTAAATATTTTTTAACTGACGATATAATTCTAACTCCACCTAAACCTTCAATACTAGCTATATAATTGAATTAATTAAAAAAAATGGCAATGTTTTCATTTTTTCATTTCGTTTATTTCCAAATTAAGAAAGTATAAAAATACATTATAATCTTAAAACTAAAATTATATAACTAAGATTTAATTAAATAAAATGTTAATTGTAGTATTCAAAAATAAGAAATAATATAACTGTCGATCTTGTATACTGATATATAAGTGGCAATGGATCTGCCAAATTAAAAACTCTAAAGCAATATATTACAATTTTATAATGAACGAGGAAGAGTGTGGTAGAATAGACTGTGTCAACTTTGGGATACCCGTATGACGTTAACATATACATTATATCACGCGGTTAATTACTTTCGGCAAAATTTTAAAATAACAGCTTTATTGAGTGTAGTGTAATGCTGACATAAGAGAAGGAGTTGTATGGCAGCTACTCGAACCCACTGCAGTAGACCCACCAAATTTTGTAGAAACTTTGGCCATAAAACTAAACTACTTTTGGCAAAATTTCAGACACGCAGCTGTAACAGTACAGAGTAATGCTCATATAAAAAAAGAAGTTGTATGGTAGCTACCTGAACCCGTGGACCAAAATGGTTGGATTTAAATAGCGATAGCGGCTATTGCAAAAAAAACTAACTTGCGAAAATTTCAAGATTTTAGCTCCTTTAGTTTTTAAGTTATCGTGCGGACGGGCGGACGGACATACAGAGCTAAATCGACTTATTTTTCGATTCTGATCCTATCCAAACACTTGAGTCTATATCTACCCCCGCCTCTATGCGTCACAAACATAATGGCAAATTTATTATAGCCTTGGACTATATAGTCATACGGGTATAATAAAACATAAGACAACATAAAACGAAAACAAAACATCGACAACATAAAACGAAATTTCCTTAAGAATTTTATTAGACAATTTGTCATAAGATATAGAAGAGCTATAATTCAAACTGTAAATTAACTTACACACTTCAAAAGAAGCAATAGTTTCATTTATGCTAATAGCTTCATTTCGTCAATGACTTTCCATTAATTTTTTGCATTACCACGATTAATGTTAAATTAAGAAATAAAATAATTATCTTAAGACTTAACCACATCAATTTTGATTTGTTTGCACAATTCTTTATAAGATAGTTTAAGAAGAATATTTTAAAGCAAGATTTTACTAAAGAGCTCATTTTTTTCTGCGCAGTATTAAGCGTAATAAGTAAGAAGTCATCCAAAGTTTTAATTTTTTTTGGAATTACGAAAAACTTTATGTGAACTATAAATATATGGCCAAATAGAATTTCAACGAATTTAGAATAGGTGAGAGAAGTGTCGAAGCACTATATATACTTTAACAATACTCCAGTTTTAACCTATCCCTAAGTACAGCAAAATTAATTTTAGGAAAAATATATGAAGTAGTTTTTCTATTTTGAACGTTAAAAAGAAATTAAGCAATGATCAGATATGTTCAAGTCTAAAACCTCACTAGAATATGAAAAAACATTATTAAACACATGACGAATAAAATGATGGTCAAGCGCAGGCTCAGAAATAACTGAAATTAGATCAAACGAAGACAAAATAGCTAAGTAACTATCAACATGAGTATTATTGTTCAATAAAATATTAATGTTAAAATCTCCTAATAAAATAAGATTTTTTTAAGGTAAATTTAAGAAGCTTGAAAATTCTTACAATTTACAATATTGGTATAGTTAACAAGTCTATAACAATGTCTAAAATGAACAAAACCGATTCAAAATATACAAATTGGAATTATATTTATTTATCCTAAAAGATGAAAATTTACCACCTTGTCGCTGACGTTTGAGTTGTTGAAATACACCACGGGTCGGATGGATTAATATTCGTCGTCACGATTTAAACAAAAAACTAGATTCTAAAACAACCGATAACTAAAATGTTATTAGCTGACCATCAACCAATGTGATACCGTTTAATATAAATAAATACTTTGCAACAACTTTTACCTAGGCGTTAATATCAAACAATTTGACATTTTGTAGAGATTTTTTCAAAAGTAAAAACGTACGGTAAAATGGATTCTGGCAGAGCGTTTTGTGTTGTACTCGGTAACATATATGAATAAAATGGCTAAATTAGAATGATATAAAAGATAAAAAAAAAAGAATTACTAGGAAGTGTATCAACAACTTTTGGTCATTTAATTTCAAATCAATTTTTATACCCTACACCTATGCACTAGAAAAAGGGTATATTAACTTTGGTATGGTGTTTGAAAACAAAGCTAAAGGAAGCCAGCTAGATTTGGAAAAGTATATATATCTGTGCTCAGCGTGACCTCCTCAGTTGATGTAGCCATGTCAGTCCGTCCGTCCTTAGGCACAATAACTCAAAAACTAATGGAGCTATCTTGATGAAATTTTAACTGCAGGTTACTAGGACTTAAAGTAAGGCGGGGATTTAATATGGGTAAAATCGGCCCATGGGTTCGGATTCTGGACCTTTTAATTTTTCTAAGGGCCGAGGAACATATAAAAAAAATAAGGATAACTCAACAACTAATGGCGTTAGAATCATGAATTTTGTGATGTAGGTTACTAGTCATGAGACTATGGCGGAGACTGCGTACGAACGAGTTCGGATCATGGGTTCGAATCCTAGAAGTTTTTGATCGAATTTAGGCCAACCAAGCTAAAACCTTCAAATTTGGTATCAGTATGCCTCTTCTTATGTCCGTAGAGTCCTGCAAATTCACGACCAATTGGAGTAGTGTTTCAGGTTCTTAAGACCTTAAAGCATATCATTAAAATTATTAAAACAAATAGTTTAAAATTAAGATAGATCATTTTAATTGTGTGCAAGGGTTCACTAGTATTGAAAATATGACTGGGACTGCAACCAACTTCGAAATACGCTACATCTATTTGGTTCAAATTCAATGGGAAGTCCATAAGTAATTTTAAAATCATAAAAGCTTAGACATGGCTAACCAAATTTACTTTATAATACTAAAAACATTTTCTAATTATTTTATCAATTCCAAAATATTAAAAACTCTTACTAACTTATCTATTTAAAAATATTAAACAACAAAGTTGAGATAAATGGATTCGTGCAATTACAAAATTACATATTTAAATCTTTTATCCAATTCAATAAAATTTTACTCACATGCAGCAATTACTCCTTTACAGGATTTTTAGCTGTAGTGCATTTACTGTTGAATTATTTAGTACCCTTGATTAATTATTTCAACACTCAATAATTTTTAAATTTATTCTCTTAATTTATTTATTTATTAATGTTTTATATAATTAAACTCAAATTATTTATAAGTAATATTAATTTGTAATAATATAAATATAAAAGTTTATATAATTTCATGGTTTTTAATGTTAGTTGCTTTTTATCACAAAATTTAATAATTAAAATATGCAACAAATGTATTTCTAAAATACAACGATAAATTTAGAACAATTCATATAATTACTTTTAATACAAAACAAATTTTACAACTTAAGTACCGCAAACAATTTCTTAATTATACGAGTATATTACCTATGGTAATAATTCATATGGATATGATAAAATAAAACAAGTAAAGAAATACCCTACACCTATTTGGTTCAAATTTAAGGACATATCCATAAGTCGTTTTAAAACCATAAAAGCTGTTATTAATTTGATCGTAAGACATAGCTAACACAATTAACTTTATAATTCTCAAAACATTTTCTAACTATCTATTACAAATTCTTACTAATTTACCTATTTAAAAACATTAAAAAACAAAAAAACTTGAAATAAATTAAAATATATTTATTCCAATTCAATTAAAAAATTAAAAAATTTGAATTATTAAATTTTGTGATAAAAAGCTAATATATTTAATAGTTCAAATTTTTCAAAATTGAAATTATTTTAAATTGTTAGTTTATGTACCTATTAGAAAAGCTTATAAATGCAAAGTATGCAATAAATGTATTTCTAAAATACAATTACAAATTTAGACCTTTTCATATAATTCATTTAAATATTCAAATAAATTTTACATAAATGCAGCAAGTACCTTTGAACATAGCTGAACCACTACAATTAAGTCAAAATTTCGGGGACACATAGGAAATAGGAAATATATTCTTTGGATTCGAAATTAAACTCGACCAGAACCAATTTCCATGGTACTTTCATTACTAGCAACCAAGAGTTTAAATTTCATCAAAATAGCGGCATTATTCTTTGAGTTATGGTGTTTTAAGATATATGTTTGTTAGCCCTTGAGTTTTTCAAGGGTTTCAAAACCTGAAACCATTGTGCGATTTCGCCCATATGCAGTCCCTGTCATACTTTCAATACTAGTTAACTCTTGTACACAATTGGAACGTGTTATCTTAATTTTAAGTTACTAGTTTTATTAGTTTCGATGATAAGCTTTTACACATTGGTTGGTCTAAGAGAGTTACTGAACCACCACTTCAATTGCTCCAAAATTAGAGGAACACACAGGAAATAGTAAAGAACACCCATGTGCCAAATTGACGCTTCTACTTTTGTTTCAAGTTACTATCTTTATTAATTTCCAAAATATGCTTTAAGGTCCTCGGAACTGAGTGGCTGGTCTCCACCCACTACTCCAATTGGGCGCAATTTTCAAGGAGACTAAGGAGATCGAAAACGACACTCTGATACCATATTTGGAGTTTCTATCTCCATTGGTTACGGAATTATGCTAGTTTGGCCTAAATTCGATCAAAAAGATCTAGGTTCCGAACGCATTGTCCAATCCTCACCGTGCGCAATCGCCGCCGTAGTTTCATTACCAGTACCCTACAGCACAAATTTCATGAAGATAGCGTCATTAGTTGTTGAGTTATCGTGATTTTTTATATATGTTCGTTAGCCCTGAAACCGATTAAAAGGTCCAGAATCCGAACCCTTGGGCTGATTTCGCCTTTATACAGTCCGCGCTGTACTTTAAGTACAAGTTAACCCTTGTACACAATTTGAACGTTCTATCTCAATTTTAAGTTACTAATTTTAGTAATTTCGATTATAAGCTTTTCAAACTTGGGTGGTCTATGAGGGGTACTGAACCACCACTCCAATTCATCCCAAATTAAGGGGACACGCAAGAAATAGTAAAGAACACCCTTGTGCCAAATTTGAAGCTTCTACATTTTTTCAAGTAGCTATCTTTATTAATTTTAAAGATATGCTTTAAGGTTTTCGTAAATGTGTGGCTGGTCCCCGATCCACCATTCCAATGGGGCCCAAATTTCAAAGACACTTAGGAAATAGGAAGGGACACCCTGATACCAAATTTGGAGGTTCTATCTTCATTGGCTTCGGAATTATGCTCGTTTGGCCTGACTTCGATCAAAAAGTTCTAGTTTCCGAACCCATGGTCCAATCCCGAACTTATTCAATACCCAAAGTAGTTTCATTACTGGTAACCTACAGCCCAAATTTGATGAAGATAGAGTCATTAGTTGTTGAGTTATCGTAATTTTTTATATATGTTCGTTAGCCCTTCGATCGATTAATTGGTCCAGAATCCGAATCCATAGGCCGATTTCGCCCATATGCAATCCCCGCCGTACTTTCAGTCCCTTAACCTACGGTTAAATTTTCATCAAGATAGCTTAATTATTTTTTGAGTTATCGTGCATACGGACGGACGGACGGACATGGATATATCGACTTAGGGGGTCACGCTGATCACAAATATGTATGCTTTTCCATATCTAGCTCGCTTCCTTTAAGTGGTTACAAACACCATACCAAAAGGGTTGGTGGTAATAAAGGGTTAATATACCCTTTTACCTATTCTATAGGTGTAGGGTATAAAAATATAGATATGATATAATAAAAATTAAAAACAAAAAAAAATTCGTCTCTGATTAAAAAAATACTAGCTGTGCTCGAAATTCGAGCTTTTTATGCTTTTATCTTTTTTCTGTTTTGTGTAATTTATATTAGACTAATACTACACGACACTTATTTTTTTTTCCTATATATAATAAAATTTATGGCAACAATTCTTGCTTCAGGAATTTGCTTAAAATAAAATTTATAATTTTTTTTTTTATATTTTTTAATTGAAATATAATGCTCATATAAAAGAAGGAGTTGTATGGCAGCTACTCGAACCCTCTGCAGCAGACCAACCAAATTTTGCAGTAACTTTGGCCATTACACTAAATTATTTTTGGCAAAATTTCAGACACCCAACTTCAATAGGTATAGAGTAATGTTCATATAAAATAAGAAGTTGTATGGCAGCTACTCGAACCCTTTGCAGTAGACCAACCAAATTTTGCAGTAACTTTGGCCATCACACTAAACTATTTTTGGCAAAATTTCAGACACCCACCTTTAATAGGTATAGAGTAATGCTCATACAAAAGAAGGAGTTGTATGGCAGCTACTCGAACTCACTGCAACAGACCAACCAAATTTTGCAGAAACTTTGGCCATAGAACTAAACTACTTTTGCCAAAATTTCAGACACGTAGCTGTAATAGGTACAGAGAAATACTCATATAAAAAAGAAGTTGTATGGCGGCCACCCGAACACATGGACCAAAATGGCTGGATTTAAATAGCGATGACGGCTATTGCAAAAAAACGAATTTGCGAAAATTTCAAGATCCTGGCTCCTTTAGTTTTTGAGTTATCGTGCGGACGGACAGACGGACGGACGGACAGACATACATAGCTAAATCGATTTTGTTTTCGATTCTGATCCGATCCATACGCTTGAGTCAATATCTACCCCCCCTCCTTCTCTGCGTTACAAACGTAATGGCAAATTTATTACACCCTTCGACAATATAGTCATACGGGTATAAAAAGCGATTTACATACTAAATATATATAGTGTTCTAATATAATGTTCTGAAAATTTTATGATTTTTCTAAACAAATACATACACATATTTAGTGAAGTCAAGTAGCCAAAATTCGAGTTATTGCTGTCCTACATATAGAAAACTGTACTTTTTATACCCTACACCTACAGAATAGGTTAAAGGGTATATTAACTTTGGTATGGTGTTTGTAACCACCCAAAGGAAGCGAGCTAGATATGGAAAAGCATACATATTTGTGATCAGCGTGACCCCCTAAGTCGATATAGCCATGTCCGTCCGTCCGTAGGCACGATAACTCAAAAAATAATTAAGCTATCTTGATGAAAATTTAACCGTAGGTTAAGGGACTGAAAGTACGGCGGGGATTGCATATGGGCGAAATCGGCTCATGTGTTCGGCTTCTGGACCTTTTAATCGGTCCAGTAGTAAGGTTTCTAGTAATGAGACTAAGGCGGGGATTGCGTACGATCGAGATTGGACCATTGTGTTCGGAACCTAGAACTTTTTGAACGAATTTAGGCCAAACTGGCATAATTCCGAAACCAATCAAGATAGAACCCCCCAATTTGGTAAAAAGGTGTCCCTTCCTCTTTCCTTAGTGTCCTTGTAGTTTGGGCCCCATTGGAGTAGTGGGTCGAGGACCAGTCACACATTTCTGAAGACCTTAAAGCATATCTTTAAAATTAATACAGATAGCAACTTGAAAACATGTAGAACCTTCGAAATTGGCACAATGTTTTCCTTAACTATTTCTTGTGTGTCTCCCTAATTTGGGATCTATTGGGGTGGTGGTTCAGTAAGCCTCTTAGACCACCAAAGGTTTAAAAGCTTATAATCGAAATTACTAAAAATAGTAACTTAAAATTAATACAGAACGTTCCACTTGTGTACAAGGTTTGATTAGTATTTAAAGTACAGCACGCACTGCATATGGACGAAGTAACTGTAGGCTACTAGGACTGAAAGTACGGCGGGGATTGCATATGGGCGAAATCGGCCCACGTGTTCGGATTCTGGACCTTTTAATCGTTTCTAAGGGCTAACGAAAATATATAATAAATTACCATAACTCAACAACTAATGACGCTACCTTTATAAAATTTGTGTTGTAGGGTATTCGTAATGAATCTACGGTGGTGATTGCGTACTGTGGGGAATGGACAATGGGTTCGAAACAAAGAACTTTTTGATCGAACTTAGGCCAAACAAGCATAATTCCAAAACCAATGAAGATAGAACCTCTAAATTTGGTGCCAGGGTGTTTCTTTCTATTTCCTAACTGTCCTTGAAATTTGGGCCCCATTGGAGTAGTTGGTCAGGGACCAGCCACACATTTCCGAAAACCTTACAGCATATCTTCAAAATTAATAAAGATAGCAACTTGAAAAATGTAGAAGCTTCAAATTTGGCACAAGGGGGTGTTCTTTACTATTTCTTGCGTGTCCCCCTAATTTGGGATCCATTGGAGTGGTAGTTCAGTACCCCTATTTGATCTCCCAAAGTTTTAAAGCTTGTAAGCGAATAACTAAAAATAGTAACTTAATATTAAGATAGAATGTTCCAATGGTGTATAAGGGTTAACTAGTATTGAAAGTATGACGGGGACTGCGCACGGGCAAAATCGTACCATGGTTTCGGGTTCTGGACTTTTTAATCGGTCCAAGAGCTAACGAACATATATAAAAAATCATGATAACTCAACAACTAATAACGCTATCTTCATAAAATTTGTGCTGTAGGTTACTAGTAATAAGACTAAGGCGGGGATTGCGTACGATCGAGATTGGACAATGGGTTCGAAACTTAGAACTTTTTGATTGAATTTAGGCCAAACAAGCATAATTCCAAAACCAATGAAGATAGAACCTCCAAATTTGGTATCAGGGTGTCTCTTTCTATTTACTAAGTGTCCTTGAAATTTGAGACCAATTGGAGTAGTGGGATGAGGACCAGCCACACAGTTCCAAAGACCTTAAAGCATATTTTCAAAATTAATAAAGATAGTAACTTCAAACAAATTTAGAAGTTTCAAATTTGGCACATGGATGCTCTTTACTATTTCCTGTGCGGTTCCTCTAATTTTGGATCAATTAGAGAGGTGGTTCAGTACCCCTCTTAGACTCCCCAAGGTTTAAAAGCTTATCATCGAAATTAATAAAAATAGTAACTTAAAATTAAGATAGAACGTTCCAATTGTGTATAAGGGTTAACTAGTATTGAAAGTATGACGGGGACTGCGCACGGGCAAAATCGTACCATGGTTTCGGGTTCTGGAACCTTCGAAAAGTTCAAGGGCTAAAGAACATATATCTTAAAACAGCATAACTCCAAAAATAATGCCGCTATTTTGATGAAATTTAAACTCTAGGTTACTAGTAATGAAAGTACCATGGGAATTGGTTCTGGTCGAGTTCGAACAATGAGTTCGGATTCTAGAAGCTTTTGATCGATCTGAGGCCAAACGAGCATATTTACAAAGCCAAAGAATATGTTTCCTATTTCCTATTTGTCCCCGAAATTTAGATTTCATTGTAGTCGCGGCTCAGATGCCTCCTAAGAAATCCCAAAATTGAAAAGCTTATCTTCGAAGTTCATGAAGAGAGAAACTTTAAATTTGATACACGAGGGTTCTTTTCTATTTCCGTTTTTATTTAACACCTTTATATTTTTAAAAGGCTAAGAATTTTACCATAAAACATATTTAGTATAATATTTTATAAATTAAAAAACAATAGGTGATATTAATTCAGATATCGTGTACAATACTTAAGCTATATTCAAGGGAACTTCCTGCATTTATGTAAAATTTATTGTTATATTTAAATGAACTATATGAAAAGTTCTAAATTTGTAATTATATTTTAGAAATACATTTATTGCATATTTTGCGTTTAAAAGCTTTTCTAATAGGTACATAAACTATCAATTTAAAATAATTGCAATTTTGAAAAATTTTAATTATTAAATATATTATGCTTGGATTAGCTTTTTATCACAAAATTTAATAATTCAATTCTTTGAATTTTTAGTAATTGTAGTAATTTTAGTAATTGAATTTAAATAAATATATTTTCATTTATTTCAAGTTTTTATGTTTTTTAATATTTTTGAATAGATAAATTAGTAAGAATTTGTAAATAAATTAGAAAAGTAATTAGAAAATGTTTTTAGTATTATAAAGTTAATTGTGTTAGCTATGTCTTACGAACAAACTAATAAAATCTTTTATGGTTTTAAAATGACTTATGGACTTCCCATTAAATTTGAACCAAATAGGTGTAGGGTATTTCTAAGTCGGTTGCACCGACTGACTGTTTCTTTACTTGTTTCTAAACATTTTGGTACGATTTGAACAGTGTTGTATGTATTCTGTATCCTAATTAAAAAGCTTCCATATTCATAGAGCATTATATGTACAACAAAATTTAACATACCTATCATAATTCATAAGTTCAGTACTTAGTATTATATTATATTGAAACTTTCAGAAGTACAAAGTAATAGTTAAGTTGACAGAAGCCGAGATTTTTTTAAAATCACAATTTTAAGATTTTAACATATCTACAAAGATATTATAAAAAATTGATAAATTTTTTCCGCCATTATTCCATTTTTAGCACATTTTCGAAAAATTTTGTAAAAAAAAATATAGTTTCACCCTGTCTGTCCGTCCGTCCATCTTACCGTTTGTCCGTCCGTCCGTCTTACCGTCTGTCCGTCTGTCCGTATGTTTGCAAAAACTTTTACATCGTTTGAAACAGAGAAAAGAAATTTTAACCACGAGTAGGTGTTACAAAAAAAATAATTTCGTAGAAGAATTTTTTTCTGTAGTCCCACCCTTTCCGGAAAAAGCCCTATTTTTAAATTCTTATAGCAAGAGTTCTGTTAGGTATATTTTCAATCTGAAAATGGAAAAAGATAGCTGGTTTTATAAACTTTATAAATTTTTAAAAGACGAATGTTTAGGGTTGCCATACGGTACTAAAATTTACCATTATGCAAAACTCAATTTTTGCAAAATTTTTGTCCCCACATATCTTCTAAACGGGCCTAGGTAGGGTCTTCAAATTTTAGGAGAAGTTAGATCCTTAGAAATTAGTAGGAGTCGGTTAACAAAATGTTCCTGTCACGTCCCCTGTTTTGCAGCTATAAGGGCTCGAAAATTGAAATTTTGATCTTTTCAAACACCCGTAACTTGAATACCTGTTCAAATTTTTGTTTGTTAATATACAAAATTTGAAGGTCCAACATTATACTTTAGCATATGTCAAAAGATTTTCTTAAATTTTAAAACGGTTCTTTAAATTGAAGAAAATGTCTCTCATTCTTAACACATTTTTGCTTATATAGTAAAATTCTAAGTAAAATTCCAAATTTTGGTAAAATTCACAATTTAATTCCTTGAACCTAAAAAAGTTGGGGGAGGAGGAGTAGTGAGGATTAGATCCTTGAGAAATTGTGCAATCTTCCCCATAGGGAACTATTAGGACTTTAAAATTAAAAAATTTACTGTTTCTATAAGTAATTAGTAACTTAGTCACCAAAGTATATATTTCTTAAACTAAACGTTAACATTGAAGCTGCAACATTAAATTCCGATAAAATACTCAGTAAGAAACACTATATTATTTTGAAAATGTGCTCTTTTAAAATCCTTGGTTTTTCTCATCACTTGTTTAAATTTAGTAGCTACATAGGCAAGTAGGCCCTACATTTCAATAATAAAATCTGACATTTTTACTACAAATGTATTTAAGCAAAAAATGGTTCTGAATTCTTTAGTTTACTTTATATTATACATATTTGTCTAGTTTATTTATTTATTTTTTTTCTATGTATGGTCATGAGTCAT
Source organism: Dolichopus griseipennis (assembly GCA_963082915.1). Taxonomy (NCBI): domain Eukaryota; kingdom Metazoa; phylum Arthropoda; class Insecta; order Diptera; family Dolichopodidae; genus Dolichopus; species Dolichopus griseipennis. Next base: position 144,230,385 of record OY720441.1, read on the forward strand.
GACTCATAAGTTTCTTCAAAAAAACAAATGTTATTACTTGCGCTCCTTTTGAGGAGTAAACTATACTTTTTTAGTCTCACCTACTGCCAGCTACACCACACCAGCTCTTGAAAAAGAGTAGATGAAAGGAGTAAATAATTAAATAATTTTCGGCAGATAGTTTTAAATAAATTTTTCATACTAGATGAATTTTCTCTTGAATAGGTTATGTTAAATCATATTTTTTATTTGATTACCAATAAGCACTCAACTCTTCCATTTTAAAAAATGGTCTTTATATATTTCAGCAATAAACCTTAATTTTTTCACTTTTTTTCATTATCTAAATATATTAAATATTATTACCTTCACAAATGACAGATAGTTTTAAAATGTCATACAAAAATGGATAACTAATCTGACGATTATAAATATTATAAATGATAATGGCACCACTAATCATAGAACTTCATTATTTTAAATAAATATAATTATTACTCATAGATTTATTTTGAATAAATCTAAAAACCTTTTAACAAAATCAGCAGCGTAACTTATTCATTTAATAAATCTATTTGCTTTAAATATTCAGATAAAATATTTGTTATCTTAATAAATTTTTTTCCCATAGATTTACTTTTAGTAAATCTACATGTTTAACACATTCCTGCAAATTATGCATTTTCAATATAATTATGAAGTACAGTTACTCATAAAATATCTTTTCAATTACTTGCAATATACATTCTAACGTTTTTTCAATTATAATTATGAACGCTTGCAATATGACACCTAAATCTTAATAAGCAAATATTACAATAAATGCCATAGAATAAACAAATTAGAAAAAGTTTATTTTTAGTTCTGTTTTGGATTTAAATTATTGCATTTTGAGTATACTAGCACTTTTATAGCTCAAAAACTTTGAAAGTTATAAAGTAAAAACTTTTTTGTGATACCTGAAATTTATTTCATAAATTTAACAAAATTTTAATTTTTTTTTTTTTTGTATGATAAAAATTACAATTAATCATTTATAATATTTTGTTTATTTAAAAACAAAACTGATTTTCCATGTACATAAAACACTTGAAATTTAAAAATATGATAATAACGTGTGATAACAAAATAATCAAAGTGCACTTTTGATATGAAGATAAAATAGTAACAAAAATTTTATTCTTAATAATTCATATAAAAAAAAATTCAAATTTAGTTAAATTTTAGGTATCACAAAAAAGTTTTTACTTTATAACTTTCAAAGTTTTTGAGCTATAAAAGTGCTAGTATACTCAAAATGCAGGGAAAGAGAAGGGTAATATTTTGAAGTAAAAAACTGTTATGTTAATACCGTTATTTTCTTGATAAAAGGGATTTAATTGATATTTTGTTAAAAATATTGGACTTTAAGCCCTTATAACCTCAGACTGAGAAACTTTAGAGTAATGTTTGATATTAATTTAGAAATCTGCATTAATAAGCATTTAAATGCTATACTTACTTTTTATACCCTACACCTATAGAATAGGTAAAGGGGTATATTAACTTTGGTATGGTGTTTGTAACCACCTAAAAGAAGCGAGCTAGATATGGAAAAGTATATATATTTGTGATCAGCGTGACCGCCTGAGTCGATATAGCCATGTCCATCCGTCCGTCCGTCCGTCCGTAGGCACGATAACTCAAAAAATAATGGAGCTATCTTGGTGAAATTTTAACTGTAGGTTACTAGTAATAAAACTACTTCGGGAATTGCGGAAGGTCGGGATTGGACCATGGGTTCGGAACTTAGAACTTTTTGATCGAATTTAGGCCAAACGAGCATAATTCCGAAACCAATGCAGATAGAACCTCCAAATTTGCTAACAGGGTGTCCCTTCCTATTTCCTAAGTGTCTTGTGAATTTGGGTCCCATTGCAGTAGTGGGTCGTGGACCAGCCACACATTTCCGAAGACCTTAGAGCATATCTTTAAAATTAATAAAGATAACAACTTGAAAAAATGTAGAAGCTTCCAATTTGCCACAAGGGTGTTCTTTAATATCTCTTGTGTGTTCCCCTAATTTGGGATCAATTGGAGTGGTGGTTCTGTACCCCTCTCAGACCTCCCAAGTTTAAAAGGCTTATATTCAAAATTACTAAAAATAGTTACTTAAAATTAGGATAGACCGTTGAAATTGTGTACAAGGGTTAACTTGTACTATAAGTACAGCGCGGACTATTTAAGGGCCAAATCAGCCCAACGGTTCGGATTCCGGACCTTTTAATCGATGTCAGGGCTAACGAACATATATAAAAAATCACGATAACTCAACAACTAATGAGGCTATCTTCATGAAATTTGTGCTGTAGGTTATTGGTAATAAAACTACGGCGGTGATTACGTACAGTCAGCATTGGACAATGGGTTCGTAACTTAGAACTTTTTGATCGAATTTAGGCCAAACGAGCATAATTCCGAAACCAATGAAGATAGAACCTCCAAATTTGGTATCAGGGTGTCCCTTCCTATTTCATAAGTCTCTTTGAAATTTGGGCCCCATTGGAGTAGTGGGCCGGGGACCAGCCACTCAGTTCCGAGGACCTTAAAACACATTTTCGAAATTAATAAAGATAGTAACTTGAAACAAATGTAGAAGCTTCAAATTTGGCCCAGGGTATTCTTTACTATTTCTTGCGTGCCCCCCTAATTTGGGATCAATTGGAGTGGTGGTTCAGAACCTCTCTTAGACCCCCCAATGTGCAAAAGATTATCATCGAAATTAATAAAACTAGTAACTTAAAATTAAAATAGAACGTTCCAATTGTGTACAAGGGTTAACTAGTACTATAAGTACAGCGCGGACTATATAAGGGCCAAATCAGCCCAACGGTTCGGATTCCGGACCTTTTAATCGATGTCAGGGCTAACGAACATATATAAAAAATCACGATAACTCAACAACTAATGAGGCTATCTTCATGAAATTTGTGCTGTAGGTTATTGGTAATAAAACTACGGCGGTGATTACGTACAGTGAGGATTGGACAATGGGTTCGTAACTTAGAACTTTTTGATCGAATTTAGGCCAAACGAGCATAATTCCGAAACCAATGAAGATAGAACCTCCAAATTTGGTATCAGGGTGTCCCTTCCTATTTCATAAGTGTCTTTGAAATTTGGGCCCCATTGGAGTAGTGGGTCGGGGACCAGCCACCCAGTTCCGAGGACCTTAAAACACATTTTCGAAATTAATAAAGATAGTAACTTGAAACAAATGTAGAAGCTTCAAATTTAGCCCAGGGTATTCTTTACTATTTCTTGCGTGCCCCCCTAATTTGGGATCAATTGGAGTGGTGGTTCAGAACCTCTCTTAGACCCCCCAATGTGTAAAAGCTTATCATCGAAATTAATAAAACTAGTAACTTAAAATTAAAATAGAACGTTCCAATTGTGTACAAGGGTTAACTAGTATTGAAAGTATGACGGGACTGCATATGGGCGAAATCGTACCATAATTTCGGGTTCTGGAACCCTTGAAAAGTTCAAGGACTAACAAACATATATCTTAAAAACACCATAACACAAAAAATAATGCCGCTATTTTGATGAAATTTAACACTAGGTTACTAGTAATGAAAGTACCATGGGAATTGGTTGTGGTCGAGTTTAATTTCGAAGCCAAAGAATATATTTCCTATGTCCTATGTGTCTCCGAAATCTAGACTTAATTGTAGTGGTTCAGCTATGTTCAAAGGTACTTCCTGCATTTATGTAAAATTTATTGTTATATTTAAATGAATTATATGAAAAGGTATAAATTTGTAATTGTATTTTAGAAATACATTTATTGCATATTTTGCGTTTATAAGCTTTTCTATTAGGTATACAAACTAACCATTTAAAATAATTGCAATTTTTAAAAATTTGGATTATTAAATATATGCTTTGATTATCTTTTTATTACAAAATTTAATAATTAGAATTTTTTCATTTTGTAATTGAATTGGAATAAATATATTTTCATTTATTTCAAGTTTGTTTGTTTTTTAATATTTTTAAATAGATAAATTAGTAAGAATTTGTAGTATTTTTTAATTGATAGTGTAATTAGAAAATGTTTTTAGTATTATAAAGTTAATTTGGTTAGCTATGTCTTACGATCAAATTAAAAACAGCTTTTATGGTGTTAAAATGACTTATGGATATGTCTTTAAATTTGAACCAAATAGATGTAGGGTATTTCTAAGTCGGTTGCACCGACTGACTGTTGCTTTACTTTTTTTTATCTCATTTAGTTCCAATTTTATCGAAATAAAACTAAATTATGATTGAAAAATAGTTAAGGCCCCATAACTTCTAAACTAATGAAAATAGACCCCCCCCCCCCCCCTTTCATACAATTTTTTGTTCTGCTCGATATGCCCGATCACCCATTTGAAGGAAGACCATCGAGTCGAGAACACCCTGTATATATACTATACAATTATATAAATAGTTTTACATTAGTATAAGTTTCTTAAAAAAAATAAAACCAGAAAACGTTATTGCAACTAATTAGTAATAATTTTTTTCTTTACTATTAAAATTTGTTCTTGTATATAAAAATTTATTTAAACAAAACTTTTTAAAAATGACTGAAACATTAACTCTTACTATTGACCCACTAAAATATCTAAATAAATTACCCGATTTTACTGGGAATTTTAAAGAATTACAAAATTTTACTGACTTAGTTGATAAGGTAAGTCCTTTATTAGGTAAATATGATGACATAAGTCAAAGCATATTTGCAGACTTAATTAAATCAAAACTTAAAGGAAAAGCTAGGGAAACAGTGGAAATAAATAACCACATTAAAACATGGACTAAAATAAAAGACGTTCTTATAAAAAACTTTAGCGACCGGTGTAGTCTTGAAGAACTTTTTGACCAACTGAGAGCTACAACTTTTAAAACCAATTCTGTTGATTTCTACAACGAAATCAAAAATATATTAAGAAGATGAAATATTAAAGTTAGTTTAGAATTAGGAGCTAACCCAACTGTTGCTCAACAAACAATCAATAATAATAAAAATTCTGCTCTGACTAATTTTATATTGTCGTAACCCAAAAACACTAGAATCTGCTATAGACATTTTACATGAAGCAGGTTACGCATATATTAATAATAAAAACTTTTCTGGTGACTCAGTTACCAAAATTAATTTCAATCAAACTTCTTCTAATCATAAAAACTTTAATTCGACTAAATTTAATAATAACAATACCAACAGGATTAATCAATTTAATAATAATTTTAATAAAAGTAACCAAAACAATTCGAATAGGCAAAATCACAGTACTAGTAATTTTAATAGGAATAACCAAACTAATTTTAGTAGGTACAACCAAAATAATAATAATGTTAATAAAAATTACCAAAATAATAATAATGTTAATAAAAATCACCAAAATAATAAAAGCAATTTCAATAGGAACAATCAAAATAATAATATTAATAGGAATTCTTTTCAAAATCAAAATCCAAACTATTACAATCCTAATACTAGTAACAACTACCCAAATATAAACAATCCATATGTAAATAATAGTAATTTTACAAACACCTATAACAAATATAATCAAATATCTCAATCTGCACCAATGGAAATAAACATTGGAGAAATTAGGAAAAATTCTGACAAAACAGAATCACCAACAAATTTTCTATTAACAGCCTCGAATTCCAATTACCACATATCTCAATTAGTAGGAATATTAGACCACTTAAATTTATAAGAGATACCGGAGCAATACATTCTATTATAAATCCAAACCTTTGTCATCCAATGTATTTAACAGAACTCCAAAAACCCACAAATATTAAAACTATAAATCAAGATGTAAAAATAACTCATAAAGCAGTTTACCGCTTTTCAAAGAATTGGGAGACTCAACAAAGAAGGTTGAAATATATGTCTTTCCTTTTCATGAAAATTATGACGGACTTATAGGCAATAATATATTAATGCCATTAAAAACAAAAATTGATTTAGGTCAACAACTTTTAACTACAATCTATAATGAAATCCAAATACATTTTGAAAATAAAAATAAAGAAACAAAATTTAATATCACTCAGAAAGGTGAATATGAATTAACTGTTCCAGTACTTCAAAAAGATGGTCTCGCTTATCTGAAGGAAAAGAAGTCCTCAGATGGCGAAATCACAATTCAAGAAGGAATATATGAAGTATAGAACTATACAGCAATTGTAAAATTAAACGTACAAAGTGACACTACTAAACTCATTAAATTCATAACTTTTTCACCGTTACAAACTGAAACTGTGAACCATCATAACTTTAATATAATTTCCGAACATAATAATAATTATAATGTCTTAAACGAAATTCTTAATGAACATTTATCTAATTTTGAAAAAAGGCATTTATCAAAAATTATTAAACAATACTCGCATCTATTTTATAATGAAAATTTAAATTTATCTTTCACAAATGCCATCAAACATCGTATTCGTACTATTAATGACGTTCCAATATTCACTAAGTCTTATAGGTACCCTCAAATTCACAAAGAGGAAGTACAAAAGCAAATTGATGAAATGTTGGATAAGGGTATTATTAGACATAGCGATTCCCCATATTCTGCTCCTGTCTGGATTTTCCCAAAGAAGGAGGACGCCAGTGGGACACAAAAATGGAAACTCGTCATTGACTATAGGAAACTAAATGAAAGTACCTTAGACGATAGGTACCCTATACCAAATATTGATGATATCTTAAGTAAATTGGGAAGATGCCAATATTTTACTACGTTGGACCTTGCGAAAGGTTTCCATCAAATAGAAATTGACGAACGCGACATTCACAAAACCGCGTTCACTGTCGAAAACGGGCATTATTAATTTATACGAATGCCTTTTGGACTGAAAACAGCACCAGCTACATTCCAAAGGTTGATGAATTTTGTTCTAAAAGATTACATAAATAAAATTTGTTTGGTATATTTAGATGACATCATCATCTTCTCAGCATTTATCGAAGAACACATAGATTCTCTAAATAAAATTTTTAAAAGGCTTGAAGAACCTAAGTTAATGAATTTTTTTTTTTTTTTTTTTTTTTTTTTTTTTTTTTTTTTTATTGTTTAAATTTACTTAGTGGTATAAATATTTTTTTTACATTTTTTTTTTTTCCCTTAAAAGTACAGCATTTATTTTTGTAATTTTATTTTTTGTTTTATTTTATAACTTTGATATAAACAAAACTTGTAGTTTTGGTATAAAACATCGCAGTTACTTCCTAATATTATTAACAAAGTAAATTTAAAATTTTACAAAAATATTCAAGTTTGAGCTTCTTTTTAAATCCATTGGCAATTTATTATAAATTCTTATTGATGACGAGAGACAGCTATTGCGTGATAACTCTATTCTTGATTTGGCATGATTTAAATTGTTCAACCTTCTTGTATTGTAATTATGAATATTATTTCTTTTGGTAATTATGACGTTTTTTTTTAAAACCCCTTTTTCTATTTTAAAAATTAGTTTAAATTTTTCCAAAATGATGAGTTCGTGTAACTTCAGATATCCGGTGCGCTTAAAAATTTCGTTTGTTGGGGTAAGCCAATCGTACTTATGTAAGCATTTTATGGCTTTGTTTATTAAAACACAAATTTTATTTTTCAACCGTAATGAACAGCTGGACCAATTACATAAATTCAACTTGACAAATCGGAATTCATGAAAAAAGAAACAGAATTTCTTGGTCACATTGTGACATTGGAGGGAGTAAGACCTAATCCTAAGAAAATTGAATGCGTCAAAAACTTTTCTATTCCCAAAACTCCAAGACAAATAAAACAATTTCTCGGACTATCAGGATACTACAGAAAATTTATTAAGGACTATTCTAAGGTTGCTAAACCAATGACAAAATACTTAAAGAAAAATGTGAAACTAAAAATCGATAATCCTGAATATGTTCAGAGCTTTGAAACTCTTAAAAGACTACTCATAATTCAACCAATTCTTATTTATCCTGAATTTAACAAAACTTTTACTTTATCAACAGACGCAAGCCAATTCGCTCTTGGTGCCGTACTATCACAAGACGGAGGACCTGTATGTTACGCTAGTCGTACTCTTAATGAGCATGAAGTACACCACACTACAACAGAAAAAGAATTATTGGCAATAATTTTATTCCCCTTATATTTTTCGAAGAAAATTTATAATTGAGACAGATCATAAGCCATCCGAATGGCTCTTTTCCATAAAAGAACCTAATTCAAAACTGGTTCGTTAGCGACTAAAGCTTTCCGAATTTGACTACGAAATTAAGTATAAAAAAGGCGTTCAAAACGGCAACGCTGATGCTTTATCACGTCTAGAAGTCAATCTTAATGAAGAAGAAATATCTGAAAACTACGAGACAAATGAACTTTTTGAAAATAATAATATAGCAATTAGCAAATCACCTTTAAATATATTTAAAAATCAAATTTCTATTCATAAAACAAACTCTTGTTCTCTTAGAATTAGAAACTTAAAAATATTTAATAAATGTAGGAAAGTAATCCACACAAAAAATTTTGATGAACAAACAGCCATTACTATGTTAAAAAATCATTTTAACCCTAAAACTATTAATGCAATTTATACAGAAGATTCTAATATTTTTGAAACTTTAGACAAAGTATTTTTTGAACATTTTTCATCAAGTGGCCAATTAAAATTAATTAAATGTAACAAATTATTAGAAGATATAACAAATGAAGAACAACTTGCCGAAACTATAGAAAAAGAACATTTAAAAAACAATCACCGTAAAATTTCGGAAGTATGTAATGAACTAAAATTACTATACAACCATCCAAAATAATGCGAAAGAGTAGCGCAATTTATAAATAACTGTGAGATTTGTAATCTCGAAAAATACGAAAGAAACCCCATAAAAACAAAATTTAAAATAACAGAAACGCCTTTAGGTCCCAATGAAATTGTCCAATTTGACGTTTTTTATAGCTTAGATAAAACATTGTTTCTAACCTTTATAGATAAATTTACTAAGTTTGCACAAGCAATTAGAATTAACTCTCGAACCTGGACCGATTTCAAAAGAGCTGTTTTACAATATTTATCTATTGTGGGAATTTTAAGAAAAATAGTAGTTGATAATGAATTAGGGTTCAAAGCCCTTCCTTTACGGGAATTTCTTCAAAAGCAATATATTGAAATTCATTATACATCTAACAATAATCATACTACAAACGCTGACGTCGAACGTCTCCACAACACTATTAATGAGCACATTAGACTACTTAACCATGACGAACGAGTAAATTTAGACACCGTTGAAGAGAAAATTCTTCAAATTATAGCAATGTACAATAATACTATTCATTCCACAACCAACCATAAACCTATCGACTTCATAAATGGTAAGGTTAAAGATACTGACTATCAAAATATTCGTAATAAAATTCTAAAAATTAAAGAAAAAACAATAAATACTCTTAATAAAAATAGAACTGATATTGAAATTTCTCCTGGATTAAATTTTGTAAAAGAGGAGGAAAAAACCACTCGAAATTCAGAAAAATGGAAATAGAAATATCAGACGAAGATCATATAACTAATAAAGATTCTGGTCAAAAGTATTATAGCTCTCACGTCAAACCCAAAAAGAAAATTCAAGATAATAATAACCAGTCAATCAAAGCAAAAACAATAAAAATTAAGAAGAAAAAACGAAATCAAAATCAAACTACAAATTTATAAATTAAAATTTTAATTAAATTTTTATATACTTCTTTTCAGATCTTTTCAGATCACAATGTTCAAATTCGCCTTCTTAATTACATTCATACCTTTAATACTACCACAAAAAATAGAAGTACAAAACATTGATAACAATAACGGCTATGTTACAATAAATCTAGGTGGGAGAAAAATCATCAAAGACTTTAAAAAGATAATACATCTTATTAACATAAAAGAATACGAAAACAGTAGAGAACTTATATACAAAAATATTGAACTAATACAACCAAATTTTAATAATCCTATGTACAATACAATCAAACATAATTTTGATTTACTAGACAAAAAGATAAATAATTTGAAACCACATAAAAGATATAAAAGAGGTTTGATTAACGGATTAGGAACTGGACTAAAATACCTATTCGGTACAATGGACTACAACGATGAACAAGCTATTAATGAACACATCGAAACATTATCTAAAAACTCGATATCTCTCATTAATGAGAATAATAAACAAATACTAATTAATAATCAAATTTCTGATCAAATCAAGAATATCACAAAACAAATTAAAAATCAACAAAAAACAATTTCAAAATACCTAAATTCTTTTAATATGCAAACCAATAACGAAATCTTGGCAATAGAAGACGAAAACAAAAACATACAAAATATGTATCAAATTAATTATGATATAGACCTGCTCAAAACTCACATTGACGATATAGAACAAGTATTATTGACAAGCAAATTAGGCATACTATCAAAAAACATTTTGACAGAAGAAGAACTTAATCTTCTTTCTGACTTTGAAAGCATTCAAGATATTAAAATTTTTGTAAAATTTCATTTAGAACAAATTGTTATTATATTACTAATTCCAGAATATAGTGCAAAACCGTTTTCTGATGTTCACATTGAACCAATACCAAATTTAAGTAATAAAACTATTTTATTAGAAAATTATAATGTTCTTATAGATGATAAAAATAACGTTTACAATTCAAATGTTGAAAACAACTTAAAGAAAAATCTAAATATTGTAGAAAATGAATGTATTAATAGTATATTTAAGTTTGAAAAAGCACATTGTAACATGCAAAAATTTATAAATAAAGAAATTAATGAAATAATACAAGGTATAATTATACAAAAAATATTGAAAAAACAAATATGGAACAAAATTGTAATAACTTTAACATTATAAAATTTAGAAAATAATAGAAAACATATTAATGAAATTGTAAACAAAAAATATGAAAATTATGTAATAAATATATCTATTAATATATTTCTTATGCTTTTTATAATCATCGTAATTTTAATAATAAAATGTTTGTACAACAAGCATAAGAAAATCATAATAAATACTTCGTCGGAACCTCAGAATAACAATGGGGGTGTTATAAATGATAATGGCACCACTAATCATAGAACTTCATTATTTTAAATAAATATAATTATTACTCATAGATTTATTTTGAATAAATCTAAAAACCTTTTAACAAAATCAGCATTTGTAACATTATTCATTTAATAAATCTATTTGCTTTAAATATTCAGATAAAATATTTGTTATCTTAATAAATTCTTTTCCCATAGATTTACTTTTAGTAAAACTACATGTTTAACACATTCCTGCAAATTAAGCATTTCCAATATAATTATGAAGTACAGTTACTCATAAAATATCTTTTCAATTACTTGCAATATGCATTCTAACGTATTTTCAATTGCAATTATGAACGCTTGCAATATGACACCTAAATCTTAATAAGCAAATATTACAATAAATACCATAGAATAAGCAAATTAAAAAAAGTTTATTTTTAGTTCTGTTTTGGATTTAAAAGATGATTGAAGCTCCGAGTAATAATAAAAAATTAAATTAAGTAATATAAAGAAGTGAAATTTAAATAAAAGTGTTTTACAAAATATCGGTTGTGTTTGATTATTTTGTTTTATTGATGGTTAAATCGATTTGACTCCTGAAGCAAAAATTAGCTTTCCATTTACAAACAACTTCTACCTACTCTTAATCAAAATTCGTGCGTTATGTCAAAGTAAAACTAAAATGAGTTTTTTATTATAAAAACAACATATGTTTAAATTGTAGAATAAAATTTTCATTTAATAGGGCCTAAATTAACCTAAATTAAAATATAGGACGCACAATTTTTATACGGCAGTACGTCAATATGTCTATCTACATATCCGAAATTCAATACGCGCGTACACACAAAAATATTTATTTGAATGTTTTTATTTACTACAAAATTTTTTTTTAATTTCATATAATAGGTATATTTTGAATTTTTTTCAATATAAGATATTTTTTAAAACATAATCTAGGAAATATAAGAAAAACCAAAAACAATATTTTTATAAATTAGGTCAATTTGTAAATTTTAAAAATCCGAGTTACAGTACATCGCGTTACGCGTATTTTGATTGCTCTTATGTAAATTCATGTATTTATTTATTTGTAAATATTTTGACAGAAATTATACGCCGAAGGCTTTTATTCAAGTTGAAGATTATTTTTTAGTTTTTTTTTTTGCGAACATAATAACAGGTATTTTCAATTATTTTCAATGTATGTTTTTTTAAAAAAAAAATATTATTTTATTTTGAAAACTTAATCGTAGCAACATAAGAAAAAACAATTACAATATTTTTATACGCTTTGTAAAATTTTAAAGCTTAAAATTCCGAAGTACAGTACATAACATACCTATTTATTTCAAAATTTTTTGACAGAAACTACACGCCGTACGTGTTTATTCTGGTTGATCCCTAAAGAACACATCAATTTTTTTAAGAAAGAATACCTCGGTATTTTAATTATTTTGAATATTATGTAATGTATTTTTTAAAAAAATATAAGTATTTTTAAAAACAATATTATTTTAAAATATTTTATTTTTAGAACAATAACAACCTAAGAAAAAACAATAACATTTTTATATGCTTTGTCAATGCATATAAATTAAATTTTAAAAATTCGAGGTACAGTAAGTTATTCTCATGTAATAATAATGTACTTAACTACTAATTTAAAAATTTTTGTTAGCTGTTATACACCATAAGCGTTGATTTTGATTAGGCCCTAAGGAACAAATCATTTAAATTACAAATTATTTTTTTAAGAAAGATTTTTAATTTTTAATTTTTAATTTTTATTGTTGAAGAAATTAAAGTTTAAGATTTTTTTAAAGTTGGAGATAGACCCCCCTTCCCATACAATTTTTTGGTCGTTTTGAACTCCCCTATCATCTGCTGTTCTATGGCACGTTATTCCCGGGACACCCTGTATTTCAAAATTCGTTTATTTTATTATTATAAAAAACTTAACAAAACGCAATAACAATATTTGAAGTAGCAAAATAATTTTTGTTTTCCAACCAAAATACATAATTACAGTAGAGCTCGCTTATAACGACCATGAAGAGACAGAAAATATTCGTCGGAATAAACGAATTTCGTTTTAAAAGAATTCTGTGAATTTTGAAAAATAAGTATAAGACTTGAACATTGTAGAATGTGCTGATTCTAGAATGGACACTTTGAACTCATTTGCTAAAATTTTATATGATGTTGCAGCTTCAAGTTTATGTATAGTGCTTTTTCTTCTAATGAAATTTTTTTTGTATTTTTTATGCGTTATTATGTTTTTTTTTATATTCAAAAATAAATATAACGAGGAAGAGTGTAATAGAGTAGACTGTGTCAACTCTGGGATACCTGTATGACAGTAACATATACATTATATTATCCGGTTAATTACTTTTGGCAAAATTTCAAACATACAGCTTTGTTAGGTGTAGTGTAATGCTCATATAAAAAAAGAAGTTGTATGGCAGATACCCGAACCAATGAACCAAAATGGCCGGATTTAAATAGCGATAACGGCTATTGCAAAAAAACTAATTTCCGAAAATTTCAAGATCCTAGCTTCTTTAGTTTTTGAGTTATCGTGCGGACGGACGGACGGACATACATAGTTAAATCTTTAATTATGCTTGTTTGGTCTAAATTCGATCAAAAACTTCTAGGATCCGAACCCGTTGTCCAATCTCGACCGCATGCAATGCCCGCCATAGTTTCATTACTAGTAACCAACGGCACAAATTTCATGAAGATAGTGCCATTAGTTGTTGAGTTATCCTTATTTTCTTTATATGTTCGTTAGCCCTTAAGACACTTAAAACTTCCAGAATCAGAACCCATGGGCCAATTTCACCCATATGCAATCCTCGCCGTACTTTAAGTCCTAGTAACCTACAGTTAAAATTTCATCAAGTTAGCTCCATTAGTTTTTGAGTTATCGTGCCTACAGACGGACGGACGGACATGGCTATATCAACGCAGGAGTTCACGCTGATCACAAATTTATATATACTTTTCCATATCTAGCTCATTTCCTTTAGGGGGTTACAAACACCATACCAAAGGTAATAGGTGTAGGGTATAATGATGCTATTCTACGATTTAAAACTACATAACAACATTAATAATATTAGTAACCAATATATTAACAAGTCCAAAAATTATATATTTTAACAAAAAGAAATTAAACGTTAAAGACCCATGCCTACACCATCAAAACAGCTGGGTGGCACAGTGGTTGAGTGCCGACCTTTCATGCGGAAGGGCCCGGGTTCGAATTCTAGTAAAAGTGAAAAAAAACTTTTCTGGTTTTCGACTCGACTCAGCTACCATTCGCCATTGGGTTCAAATTAATGGCATAATCAAACTTAACAGCAGTATCCACTACTCTGGTGAGTGTACTGTTGTTGCTCTGGATATTTCAAAAGCTTTCGATCGAGTATGGCATGCGGCTCTTTTGAAAAAATGCCAAGCTCTAGGTCTGGGTTCAACTCTATGTAAATGGATTGAAGGCTATCTTTCGAATCGTTGCATTCGTGTCTTGGTCGACGGCTACACGTCTGACACATATCAAATAAACGCTGGTGTTCCACAAGGATCCGTCCTTGCACCTACACTCTTTTTGATTTTTATCAACGATCTTCTATCTTCTACCCTCAATCCAATCCACAGTTTCGCCGATGACAGCACTCTGGTGGCATCCTACAATTTTCCGAGAAAGTCAAATGCCACAACCTTTGCAGTTGACACAGCTAGACTGTCTATGACCAATTCGGTTAACGACGATCTAGTTAAAGTCGCTAATTGGGGTTCGAAAAACAGAGTGGAGTTTAATTCTTCCAAAACCCAATGCTGTCAGATAACGCTAAAAAGAAACAATTATAACCCTAGTCTGAGGTTTCTTGGTGAAATCGTGCACCGATCAGAAAACTTAAACATTTTGGGTATGCAGCTTAATCAAAAAATGATGTGGAATGATCATATTTTTGATATAGCTAAAAATGCTGCCAAATGCTTGGGTTTTCTCTTTAGGTGTAAGTCGTATTTCTCTTCAAGGGACCTGTCCAAAATCTATAAAGCTTATATACGACCTAAGATGGAATATAACTCACACATTTGGGCTGGCGCCTCATTAAGTTCCTTAAACTTTCTCGATAGAGTTCAAAAACGCGCCATTCGTCTAATTAATGACCCCAATGTGAGTAATACTATATCTGCACTTGATATACGTCGTAATATTGGAGCTCTTTCTCTTTTTTATAGATATCTTGTAGGTAATGACACTTGTTCAGTTGAAATAAAATCTCTGATGCCTCCTCTCAAACAATTCCAACGTACCACCAGAGGGGCAGCAAACGCGCATTCCTACTATGTGGAACTTCCTAAGTGGTACTCTACTGGTTATAGTAATTCGTTTGTTGTTAGAACTGCAAAAATGTGGAATCTATTACCATCTTCTGTATTTCCAAAAGTTGGCAATTTTGATATTTATAATTTGCCCAAATTTAAGAAGAATCTTAACGGATTCTTCACGAATTTACCAGTTAACTCCCCGTTGTCCTCATTTTTTCCATCCCTATCCTATTCCATTCAATCACAACTACGTTAAGTACATAGGATCATATTCCTAGTTTGTGGTTTTAGAATAAAAAAAAAAAAAAAAAAAAAAATCAATAATTAATAGTTATAAATCTTTAATAAAAAATACTTTAATATAAAAATATAAATAAATGCAAAATATAAACAAATAATTTAATTAAATAATATAACTCGCAGATATAGAATACCATATAAGTAAAATATAAAATATTACAATATAAACAAAAAATAGAATTGTAAATATTGAAAATCTAAGACGTTTCTACATGTTATAAGGCCTAGTAGTACGATCCGTTCTTTTTTTTTGGGTTGATCGTTTATTTGATAGTTGAGTCAGCTCTTAACCTTGAAAAGCTAATATTTCGGCATTTACCAACGTGTAATACGAGATTGTTGTTCCTGCAATACAAACAAAATTGATTGACTTCATATTGTAACAATTCACAATCACGAGGTGTTGCTATAGTTTTGCAGATTTTGGTATCATCAGCAAAACTAAGAAGATAGGAGTAGGATAAACTTTGGGACTGTCATAGGTCGAAACTACGAAAATAAAAGAAAAGCTGATATAAAAATAGAAGTTGTATGGCAGGTACCAGGCAGGAAAATTTAAAGATCCTAGCTCCTTTAGTTTTTGAGTTATCGTGCGGACGGACGGACACACATAACTAAATCGATTTTTTTTTCGATTCTGATTCGATCCATACACTTGGGTCTAAATCTACCCCCCTCCTTCTCTGCGTCTAAAACGTCATGGCAAATTTATTATACCCTTTGACCTATAGTTATACGGGTGTAACAATATACGAAGAAGAAAATTTGTTTGTTTGTTTGTTTGTACAAACAAATGGGATTCACGTGAAAACCACAGGTCCGATGGTCATAAACTTTTAGAGGAATAATTCTGAGAGCCCGGGGGCTGACATTGGCTATGTAATTTTTTTGTAAATCAACAGGTTTAAAAAATTTTAGTTAAGTTCGTTTAAAGCGATTACCACGACGACGCCATGAAGTTTTCTATAAATTTTACATTTTTTTTACGTGTTTTGCACAACAATTCAATGAAATTTTCGAATTTGTGGTATTAACGCAACTTAACCTTTATTCCAAAAGCTCACTTACTTACTAAAACTAATTTTTTTGCTCTCCTCCAATAGTACAAAAGCTAAATGAGATACTTTGGTTGCGATATAATAACCCGTTTGGGCACGATGCCTAATGACTTTTTCTAAAGTTTTAAATATAAATTAAATATAAATTAAAAACCTTTTCCAAAAAAAAGCCGACACTTTTCCTTCAAAAAATCATAAAAAACGAGGAAGAGTGGAGTAGAACTTTCAGTTAAGTACAAAACAAAATATAAATTGAAAAGCAGTTCTTAAAACCTATTCCAGTAAATCGACTTTATTTTATTCAGCCGTTGGTCATTCAAATTAACTACTATTGACATAAAGTAATGCTCATATAAAACAAGAAGTTGTATGGCAGCAAACCGAACGCACTGCCCTACACCAAATAATTTTTGCAAAAACTTTGGCAATAAAGCTTAAATATTTTTATGGAAATTTCAGACACCCTGCTTAATTAGGCTATTGACGAATTATCGTGCGGATGAATTAACATACATAGCTAGATTGATTCACTTTTCGATTCTGATCTGATCCATATCTTTGAGTCTATATCTACTTTTCTTCTCTGCGCCACAAACGTATAGGCAAATTTAGTATAACCTTTTGACCTACAGTCATACGAGTAAATTAATTTTTACATGTAAAGTAGATAATACGTGGTTGAGCGTTTCTGCGCTTCTCAAAAGGTTTTTAATTGAAAGCAAAAAAACAGTTTGTAAATTGTGCCGGAATAAATTAACGGAAATCGACAAAAGTGTTTTAAAAATTTTTGTGGATTTTCTATCTGCGAGTGAACTGCATTGTCTAACAGCAACACTTGTATAAAATTTGCAGGCAATCGGCCACACCTATTTTATTTTACAAAGACGTTTGAAAACTGTTCCAACTTTAAGTCTAGAACACTCCCCGTACCCAAAAACCTTTATATACAAATTTTTATGATAATTGACTAAGCAAGTTTGGGACCTATACGCTATTAAAACAAAAAAAAAATTTTATACATACATAGATTATAAAATATAAATTTAAATTTTGAAAAATTCCGGGCAACGCCGGGTAAATCTGCTAGTGACATATGAATAAAATTTTTAAATATTAAACTATTTTATTCAATTCACACCAATATGAGCACTTATATCGAACGACAGAGACGAACTGATATTAACCGGATATTAAACTATTTCGAACCGAATATTAGTCCATTTTGCCCAGGTGCAATTCTAAAATAAATATTGTTTCCTAATTGGGTCCAAATTGCCAAATTTTTGTGAAGTTCGTTTAACTCGTTTGGCCATTAGAACGAAATCAATTTTTTTAAAGTTAAACGATTAAATTAATCGACCTGAAAATATTTTCCAAGCATTTATCTTCTTTACAGAAACTCACCGGGTAAATTTTGTTTTGAAACATTTCGGCACAAAGATTCAGTGAAATTTTTTAATTATGGTTGTCCTAAACTCTAACGCAAGTTGATCTTTATTCCAAAAGCTGACCCAATTAATAAAATTAATTTTTGTGTTCTCTTCAAATAGTGCAAAAGCTAAATTAGAAAATTTTGTTGCGATCTGTAAACCCGCTTAAGCACAACAGCCAAGTGAAGTTTTTTAATTTTTGTGTTATCCAACTCAATTCGTTTGACAAAATGAATTGAAAATTTATACAACTGCTACCACATTGTATAAAATTTATTTAGTAACTTTGGTTTCGCTATATTAATCCTTTGAGCACTATAAAATCTAAATAAAAGTCTTTTAAAATCATAAAAACTTATATTAGTTCTATCTATTATATTATGTATTATTTTATGAAATTAATTTTAATATATTCTAAAAAGTTTCACTTATTAATTTATCTATTTAAGATCTTTAAAAAATTCCGAGCTTTATAACTTCTTCTTACTAACCACTATATTTAAAAAACTTGTATGTTAAATGTAAATTTTCAGATCTTTATTAATTGGTTTTACTATTATAATAAATCATAATAATTTCTCAATTCTCCAGTGTGTCCCGATAGGTACATTAAAAACAAGACAGAACACCGTTTTACCTAATTTGAAATTTATATTTTATTTTAGTTCGAAGATATTCTAGTTAGATATAGGGAGATGTTTAGCAGCTCTCTCTAGTACCAAAAAAATAAAGAAATGGGACAGAACTCTCCAGAACTAAATTTTAAGTTTCTAACGTTATTATATATATGCTTAGATCTTGGGATCCCCAGTGGTAGGAAAATCATTGAAACGAACAAAACGCTCTTGTACCAAATTTGAACTTTCTATTTTTATAAATTTCGTATATATGCGAGCGGAGTGTGGGGGTACCCAAATTACGACCCGAATTCATTCCACATTCCGGGTCAATAACGAAAACATAGAAGAACACGCTTGTATCAAATTTCTTGTTAGATCTTGGGAGGTGCGTGAAAGATACCTGAAACACAACTCCAATTGTTCTCAAATTTCAGAAACACGCGAGAAATGGAAAAAAGACACCCTTGTACGAAATTTCTAGGTTCTATCTTCATTGGTTCCAGAAATATGCTCGTTTAACCTCAGTTCGATCAAAAGCTTATAGAATCCGAACTAATGGCTCAGTTTCGCCCATGTGCAATTCCATTTTCA
This sequence comes from Dolichopus griseipennis, assembly GCA_963082915.1. NCBI lineage: Eukaryota > Metazoa > Arthropoda > Insecta > Diptera > Dolichopodidae > Dolichopus > Dolichopus griseipennis. The sequence goes on from OY720441.1 coordinate 144,249,864, forward strand.
CATTTTTGCTAAAAGTAACCTACAGTATAAATTTCATCAAGATAGCGTTATTAGTTTTTGAGTTATCTTGTCTACGAACGGACGGACAACGCGAAATGGAACAAGAAAGTGACAGAGTTCAAAAAAATATATGCTTTTCATATCTAGCTTGCCTCCTTTCAGTGGTTACAAACACAATACCAAAGTTAATACACCCCTTTACTTATTTAATAGATGAAGGGTACAATAAAGTTAATCAAGAATAGTAATAATAATATGTTTTAACAAAATCGTTTAAGAAAATTTTTTTGTCGCGTTTTGGGGTTCAAAATTAAAATTTTGCAATTTTTAAACACCTGTAACTTAAATACACCTGTAAAAAATTTTTTTTCATAATATACATAATGTAAAGATCCAACATTATATTTTATTTCAATATATTGAAGGTTTTTCTTAAAAATTGAAGAAAGTGTCTCTTAGTTTTAATCATTTCGCTTTGGAAAATACAATTCAATTCCTAGAAGTAAAAATTCTGCGCGAAGAAGTAGGGTTAGATCCATCCATAAAATTCCACATTTTTATAAATATTCGAAACTAAACGTTAACTTTCAAGCTCCAAATTTTATTTACACACTTGTTTTTATCACATCTTCAAAAAATTTTGTAAAAATGTGCCTATGTAGTTTCACTCTGTCCGTATGTTTACAAAAACTTTTACATCGTTTGAAATAGAGAAAAGAAATTTTAATAACGCGTAGGAATTGGAAAAAAAATTATTTCATACAATAACTTTTTTCTGCCCCACCCGTTACAAAACTACAGCCCCCCAATTTTGGGAAAAGCCGTATATTTAAATTGTTATATAAAGAGTTCTGTTAGATATATCTTTAATCTAAAAACGGTAAAAGACAGCTGGTTTTATAGGCTTTTTAAATTTTTAAAAGGCAACAAATGTATAGGGTTGCCATACGGTACTAAAATTTCTCAAAATTCAATATTCGCAAAATTTTTGGTTTTGATCAATTGAATGCTCCTGGGCATAGCCGGTAAACCTGGTAATTTCTTATTAATTAATCTAATATATAAAGAAGAAAATTTGTATGTTTGTTTGTTTGCCCAGGATTCACGTGAAAACCACTGGTCCGATTGTCACAAAATTTCTAAGGAATGATTCTGCGAGCCTTGGGGGTGACATAGGCTATGTTTAATTTTTAAAAATCAGCAGGTCGCGGTTTCAGAGCCGTTTTAAGCTTTTTCCTTTTTTTAATGTCGAGTCAAAACTGTTTGACCGATTGGCTTGAAATTTTGTACAAATGTTCCTCTTAGCAACCGGAATTGGTTGTATGAATTTGGTTGAAATAAATTGACCCATTTCGGCCTGGCTGGCTTCCAAAAAATTTTGTGTTTCCGATTTGTGTCGTTCGTTTTCCATGACGACGCCATGAAGTTTTCTATAAATTTTATTTGCTTAACCGATTAAAAGAATTTTATTGAAAATTTTGTACCAGTATTCTAATTATAAAAACCCACAGGATTAATTTGGTTTTGACCTTTTTACGCGTTTTGAACAAAGATTAAAATTGATCAATGAAATTTTCAAATTTTTGGTAGTAAAGGAAGTTAACCTTTATTCCAAAAGCTCACTTAATTAATAAGACTAATTTGTTTGCTATCTTTAAATAATCTAAAATAGTGCAAAAGCTAAATGAGATAATATTAATAATAATAAAAATAAAGCTAATAAAGAATCCGAATAATACTATCTTTAAATTTAAATAATATAACATTTTCCTTCTCTACATGTTTTTCGTAAGTTTTTGTTTTTTTATCTACATTGCAGTTGTTGTTTTTTAAAAATAAATTTCAGTGTAAAGTTGCAGTTTCTTCAAATAAAATCTAAAAATCAAATTATTTCGTATATATTATGCTTAATACTTTATTATACTAAAATACATAGTATTTTTAAACAGTTTTTTTTAAAAAAGAAGCCTACATTTCTCTCATAAAACCATAAAAACGAGGAAGAGAGTAGTAGAACTTGCAGGTAAGTACAAAACAAAATATAAGACGAAAAGCATATTTTTAAACCTTTTCTAAACCATCAACTATATTTTATTCAAAAGGTGGCAATTCAAGAAAATTGACATAGTATAATGACAAATTTAGTATACCCTTTTGACCTATAGTCAAACAGTTAAAAACACAAAAATTGCACATATTAATTTTAAAATGGAATAAAGAGATTCTTTTAAAACGCTTTTTTTAGAAGTAAGTTTGCAATTTTCCAACAAGTTTATCAAATTTCACTTGAAACTTTCCATAATTATTAAATAATAATAAAAATATAATTTTTAATTCAGTTAACATTATTCGCCGGAAACCCACCATCTTCAACTCTATCGTCAAGGAGCACCAAATTGTCAAGAAGTACCACGTATAGAAAAATTAGAGATAATCGTTCAAACTGTTTTGCAAACAGTTTTTTTAAGTTTTTGTTTCGCAATAGGTTAAAAAAACTCAGGAAAACATTTTTTTAAATATTCCCCGAATTCAAGGAAGTTTTACCTACTTCCAAAAATAGGACGTAATTTACATAGAAATTTTTTTTGAACAATCGTCGGGTCGGCATGGGTTAACAAATTCCAAGTCTGTTAATAGCGTGAACTCCATTCTTAAAGAGAAACACATATTTTGAAGTTTGAAGACAATAGGTTAAACCGTTTCTAATTTATAAAATAAATAATGAAAAAACCTATAAAAAGCTGCTGGGCCACAATGGGTTAACGGAACTCCACAAATACTTTTTTCAGGCATTCTTTTTAACCAAAGTAGTACTACAAAAAATTGGCTGAAACTTGCATTTTTAAAAATTGCACGCTCCCGGGCAACGAAGGGTAAATCTGCTAGTAAAAATTAAAGTTAAAATCAGTAGAAATTTAAAAGAAATGAAGAAGAGTGTAGTAGGATAGACTGTTTTAACCCTGGGATACCCGCATGGTCGTTTTATAAACGTTCTATCATTATTGTTATAAACAATAAATACTTTTGGCAAAAATTCAAATATAACAGCTTACCTAGTGTAATGTTCATATAAAAGAAGGAGTTGTATGGCAGCAACTCGAACCCTCTGCAGTAGACCAACCATTTTAATAGGTTTAGAGTAATGCTCATATAAAAGAAGGAGTTGTATGGCAGCTACTCGAACTAACTGCAACAGATTTGTTTGTTTGAAGAAACTTATGAGTCATAACTCATGATCATATATAGAAAAAATTAATAAACTAGACAAATAGGTATAATATAAAGTAAACTAAAGAATTCAGAACCATTTTTTGTATATGTACATACATTTGTAGTAAAAATTTCAGATTTTTTTATTGAAATGTAGTGCTTATTTGCCTAAGTAGCTACTAAATTTAAAAATTGGAATAAGGGGAGGAAAAATTTATCAATTTTTTAATTGATCAGTTTTTTTTTTTTTATATATTTGTAGGTATGTTATAATTCTTAAAAATGTGATTTTAAAAAAAATTTCGACTTCTGTCAACTGAACTATAATTTTGTACTTCTGGCAGCTTCAATATAATATAATACTAAGTACAAAACCTATGAATTATGATAGGTATGTTAAATTTTGTTGTACATATTATGCTCTATGAATAAGCTTATTAATTAGGATACATAATACATACATAATAATCCAAATCGTACTAAAATGTTTAGAAAAAAGTACAGTTTATGCAGGGCAGCATTAACTCGAATTTTGGCTACTTGACTTCAGTAAATATGTATACATATGTATATGTTTAGAAAAATCATCAAATTTTCAAAACATTATATATTAGAACACTTTTTATATTTGAATGTAAATCGCCTTTTTTGTGTAATAACTGTACAAAATTATACTCTCCTTATAGCGCGTTAAGCTACAGGAATAAAATTCAAAAATACTTAAAAACGTTTTTATAATTGAAAAAATTATAAATTTTTATTTTTTAAGCAAATTTCAAACACAAGAATTGTTGAAAACATTATTGCCATAAATTTGATTATGTATAGGAAAAAAAATAAGTTTCGTGTAATATTAGTCTAATATAAATTACACAAAACGGATTTTTTTCGAATTTCGAGCACCGGGCGATTCTAGTATAAATATTATTCTAATAAATACATAATTCTATACATATACATATATTTATTGAAGTCAAGAACGCAAAATTCGAGTTAATGTTGTCCTTCATATAGCAAACTGTACGTTTTTCTAAACATTTTAGTACGATATGAACTATGTTGTACGTATTCTGTATCCTAATTAAAAAACTCTATGAATACATAATATGTGCAACAAAATTTAACAAATCATAATTCATAAGTTTAGTATTTAGTATTATATTATATTGAAGCTGCCAGAAGTACAAATAATAATCAAGTTGACCGAAGTTTTTTTTTTAAATCTCAATCTTAAGATTTATAGCAAAAAAAAAAGTTTTTCAATAAATCACAGAATAAATTTTTCCTACCCTTTTTTCATTTTTAAATTAAATAGCTACATAGGTAAATTTTTACTACAAATGTATGCCTATTTAAAGTTCTGAAAATATGCGAAAAATGATTCTAAAGGTGGTGTCGGGAGAATCAATTCAACTTGGTTGATTTTGACATTTTTTAATTCCACTCAAAAATTTCCTGGTGTCGGCTAAGTCAATTGAATTAGTTTCAATTAATTGAATCAAGCTGTTTCATTTTTGATTTTTTGACAACAGAAATGTCAGTATTATAAAAATAATTTAAACGAAAATTTTTTTTTAGTTTTTAGACGGTTTATTTTGTGCTGCATTATATTTACTACTAATAATTTTTGCAATGAGTTTTTTGTGGTTGCTTCCATTAGATTGATTAATTTTTCTTATTGTTTTCTGTTGCTGAAACATTTTTTCCTGAAAATAATAAATAAAAATTTTCATATTTATATAAATTATTTATCTTTATTTACCTTTCTAAATTACTCATTTTAATTTTTCTTTAAATTTTTAAACACAAACAACGCCAATAACAGAATAAATTTAACAGAATAGATTTAAACATAAACAACGCCAATGCCATAATGTAATTTCAAACACAAAAATGTATTTGAATTTCAAAGTCGACTCAGACGACTTTAAACAACACAAATAGATTTCCCCGACACCGATAGTTGACTCAAATCAACTTAAGTTGAAAGTCAAAAAAAAATTGATTCTCTCGAAACCACCTTAAATTCCTTAGTTTATTTTATACCTTTTTGTCTAGTTTATTTATTTAATATTTCCTAAGTTTTTTATTGACAAAAATATATTTCTATACATGGTCATGAGCCATGACTCATAAGTTTCTTAAAACAAATAAATATTATTGCTTTTATTCCTTTATGAGGAGTAAACTCTTTTCTACTCTCAACTATTGCCTGGTACTTCAGCCAATCAGCCCTTGCAAAAGAGTATATGACAGAGTAGATAAATAATTTCCGGCAGATGGCTTTAATTAAAAGTCTCTTGAATAGGTTATGTTAAATCATATTTTTTATTTGATAACCAATAAGCACTTACTCCCTTCCATTTTAAAAAATATTCTTTATATTTATATCAGCAATAAACCTTAATTTTTTCACTTTATTAATATTTAAATACTATTAAATATAACTAACTTCTCAAATGACAGGTAGTTTTAAAATGTCAATATATATATGACGATTAATCTGACAATTATGTACTCCTGAAACAAAAATTAGCGTTCCATTTACAAACTACGCCTATCTAATCTTCATGTACACTCTTTGATATATAAAATTCGTTCGTTTTGTCAAAGTAAAACTAAAAATAGTTTTTTTATTATAAAAAACCATTATTCGATGTTGAAAGTGTGAAGTGCGCGTACAATATTTAATTTATCAAAAATATTTATTTGAATGTTTTAATTTAGTACCTACAAAAAATATTTTTAATTTCATATTATAGGTATGTATTTTGAATATAAGATATTTTTTAATAAAAATTGTGTATATTGTAAAAAAATATTATTTTTTAAAACATAATATTAGAAATATAAGAAAAACCAATAATAATATTTTTATACAATTTTGTCAATATTTGTAAATTTTAAAAATCAAAAACCATATACAGTACTTTTCGGTTATAACGTCCATGATGGGACGGAAAATATTCGTCGTAAGAAACGAATGTCGTTTTAAAAGAATGCTGTGAATTTTGAAAAATTAGTATAAGACTTGAACATTGTAGAATGTGCTGATTCTAGAATGGACACTTCGAACTCATTTACTAAAATTTTATTGATGTGTCAGCCTCAAGCCTATGTAAAGTGCTTTTTCTTCTATTGAAATTTTTTTTGTATTTTTGATGCGTTATTATGATTTTTTTATATTCAAAACTAAATAAAAAACATTTAATTAATCGCCAAGCAACATATTAGATATAATAATTTTGAATAAAAGAAATATCAATGTAATAAAAAACTTCAATTTTTAGGTAAAATTTAATTCTTTGGCAAAAAGTGTAAAGTTTATTATAATTAAAATTGAACCGAGTTCGTTATAAATGAAAACTACTGTATAAACCAAATGTATTGCTTTCATTTCGAACAGAACTCATTTTTTTCACTTTTTTAGATAAAGAAAAAACAAAAACAAAACAAAAAAAATTTAAAAAAATTTTATTATCCTTGTTCATTGAACATTTGAACTAAACAAAAAAAGAAAGACATAAGTCGGCGCCTATAATGTATAGTTTGATTGAGTTGCGAGTTAAACCCGAAAATGAATTACATTTATATTGAAAGTCGGCGCCTAGTAATAGAGTCATAAGCCTCAACTTTTAACCGCGTGACCGTTAAATTCAAATTTATGTTAAATTAAAGATGGGTTTTCACCTGAAAAAATGCAATATTCTTAAAAAGAAATATCTTTGTCCTATGAAAACAAAAAAAAACCTTTCTTTTGGTTGTTGTTTCATTAAAATTGGTCTTATAGTTTACCCAGGAAAAGGGTGTTTATATTTGTTTGGAAACAATAAGCCGATTAAATATTATGATATTTATTGGTTCCTAATAAATTTATATCATAAGCTGATAATCCTATATACTTTTTGTGAAATGCCATATTGCATCCACTGCTACACATTATTGAATAATTTTTGAACGAGAGAAATTATTTCTGCAAATGATGCAGTTTTCTCTCATTGTTTTCTTAATTATTGTTATTGTACTTCAGAAATAATTTTTTTTATTTTTACATGATATATTATAATGATATATTTTATAATTTTTACACTGAGAGTTATTTCAAGCTATACAGTTAAATTTTTTGAGTTTTTAAATAAGATTTACTTTTTAAAATAGAAACTTTTTAATTTTTAAAAAATGAAAAATTTTAGTCTTTTAATTCATATTAGAAATTTAGTTTTTATAGAAAAATACCACAAATTCAATATAATTAAAATTTATATTTAAAAAATCTAAGATTATTTTATGTAATGTTTTTTTAATTCACAGATAAATTATAATCAACTATCTACTTTTCTTAATATTCCCTTTCGTTTTTGCCGCAAAGGATTTTGCAAACTAATTAGCTTTAGCAACTGAATCTGATATGATAGAATTATTGTTTTCAATCAGCGGCGGAAAGGATGATTCGCAAAAGTTATTTTCACTTTACACTTTTCGAAAAAGTCCAAAAAGAACGAATACAGTGAGGTAAATTGATTATTTCACATTTTAATCTTTGCTTATAAAGAAACTTTTGCTGATTGATAATCCTTTTGCAATTGTTCCTGGCAACTTTATAGCTCGCAAATGAGGACTCAGACGCATTTTTCTTGTACATTTTGAAATGCTCCTTCTTGGGTTGGGTTGCTTCCCTGCAGATGTCATTAAACCAAGATTTGGAATGGGTTTTTACTGATTTGTATGAGCTAGGAATAAAAAGTTTCATTCCTAGCATAATTGTTTTACTAATGGCATCAGCAGTAAAGTAAACGTTCCTATGATGGAAACACATTGACTAATCGAAATCTCCCAAAAAGGTATTCAGACCTACCCAGTCGGCCCAGTTATAGTGCCAGGATTTTGGTCGTCTCGGTCTGGAATTCGAGGTGGGCTCTTAACAAGTTGAGAAAGTTGAAATAAGTTTAAAAATAGTTTAACTTGCCTTCCGAGCTATTGTGACTTGAGAAATGGAGCCAGTTTTTGTTGTGGACATTAAAATCACTTGCGACAGCTATCTCACATTCAGGATTCTTTCCCAGAATTTTATTGATAGTGTCGGATAATTCTTCAATGGCCACCGCAGTTTCCAGCTCACTGGCTTGTGGAGATCTATATTAAAAACAGAAAAATATTGAGGCATTTTCAATACGGAGTTTGACCCAGAGATAATAAAAAATCGGGTTGGAGCTCTTAAGATCATGAAGGTTGTTGAAACCAACAAGGGCTTTAACTGAATGGAAGCTACATGCTAAGCCTCTAATATTACTAAATTGTAACAGAAAATACGACTACAACTTGCGGGCTGAAAAGAAGGAAAATTTGAAAATATTTAATATTAAAATTTCAGAAAACATTAATGACGCTTTCTTCATAAAATTTGTGCTGTAGGTTACTAGTAATGAAACTACTTCGGGGATTCCGTAAGGTCAGGATTGGATCATGCGTTCGGAACCTAGAACTTTTTGATCGAATTTAGGCCAAACTAGCATAATTCCGAAACCAATGAAGATAGAACCTCCAAATTTGGTATCAAGGTGTCCCCTCCTATCTCCTAAGTGCCTTGGGAATTTGGGTCCCATTGGACCACTGGGTCGGGGACCAGCCACACATTTCCGAAGACCTTAAAGCATATCTTTAAAATTAATAAAGATAACAACTTGAAAAAATGTAGAAGCTTCCAATTTGCCACAAGGGTGTTCTTTACTATCTCTTGCGTGTTCCCTTAATTTGGCATCAATTGGAGTGGTGGTTCAATACCCCTCTCAGACCTCGCAAGTTTTAAAAGCTTATAATCGAAATTACTAAAAATATTTAAAATTACTAAAAATTACTTAAAATTAAGATAGACCGTTTAAATTGTGTACAAGGGTTAACTAGTACTATAAATAAAGCGCGGGCTGTATAAGGGTGAAATCAGCCCATGGGTTCGGATTCTGGACCTTTTAGTCGGTGTCAGGGATAACGAACATATATTAAAAATCACGATAACTCAACAACTGATGAGGCTATCTTCATAAAATTTGTGCTGTAGGTTATTGGTAATGAAACTACGGCGGTGACTACGTACGGTGAGGATTGGGCAATGGGTTTGGAACTGAGAACTTTTTGATCGAATTTAGGCCAAACTAGCGTAATTCCGAAACCAATGAAGATATAACCTCCAAATTTGGTATCAGGGTGTCCCTTCCTATTGCGTAAGTGTCTTTGAAATTTGGGCCCCATTGGACTAGTGGGTCGGGGACCAGGCACTCAGTTCCGAGGACATTAAAGCATATTTTCGAAATAAAAAAAAATAGTAATTTGAAACAAATGTAGAAGCTTCAAATTTGGCCCAGGGTGTTCTTTACTTTTTCTTCCGTGCCCCCCTAATTTGGGATCATTTGGAGTGGTGGTTCAAGACCTCTGTTAGACCCCCAAATGTGTAAAAGCTTATCATCGAAATTAATAAAACTAGTAACTTAAAATTAAGACAGAATGTTCCAATTGTATACAAGGTTTAACTAGTATTGAAAGTATGACGGGACTGCATATGGGCGAAATCGTACCATGGTTTGGGGTTCTGGAACCCTTGACAAGTTCAAAGACTAACAAACATATATCTTAAAATCACCATAACTCAAAAAATAATGCCGGTATTTTGATGAAATATAAACTCTAGGTTACTAGTAATGAAAGTACCATGGGAATTGGTTCTGGTTGAGTTTAATTTCAAAGCCAAAGAATATATTTCCTAAGTTCTATGTGTCTCCGAAATCTAGACTTAATTGTAGGGGTTCAGCTATATTCAAAGGAACTTGCTGCATTTATGTAAAATTTATTTGAATTTTTAAATGAATTATATGAAAAGGTCTAAATTTGTAATTGTATTTTAGAAATACATTTATTGCATATTTTGCGTTTGCAAGCTTTTCTATTAGGTATATAAACTAACCATTTAAAATAATTGCAATTTTTAAAAATTTGGATTATTAAATATATTATGCTTTGATTATCTTTTTATCACAAAATTTAATAATTAGAATTTTTTCATTTTGTAATTGAATTGGAATAAATATATTTTCATTTATTTCAAGTTTGTTTGTTTTTTAATATTTTTAAATAGATAAATTAGTAAGAATTTGTAATATTTTTTAATAGATAATGTAATTAGAAAATGTTTTTAGTATTATAAAGTTAATTTGGTTAGCTATGTCTTACGATCAAATTAATAACAGCTTTTATGGTGTTAAAATGACTTATGGATATGTCCTTAAATTTGAACCAAATAGATGTAGGTTATTTCTAAGTCGGTTGCACCGACTGACTGTTTCTTAACTTGTTTTTTACTTAATTTGTGGAGCGGAAATCCACTTAGAAATTTTCACTTATTCAGAAATATAATATTAGGTTAAAATGAAAATTCTTGCAAAATGTAATAAAGAATCTAGTTTTTTAGAACGATAACGAAATGAAAAATCTGAATGCTCTGTTTTTGTGAAGAAGACGATGCTGAACTTTTAAATATAGACGATTTCAAGGATTCTCCATTAGAATAAGATGATTTAGAATCAATTTACTGATCAATCATTTAGAGGCAAATCATCACGCAAATCATTTGGAGGATAATCGGAGCGAATCGCTGTTATGGACATTGAAGTCCCCAGCCAGAACTATTTCAGCTAGTGTACATTACTCCAAAATTTAATTGATCTAGTTAGAGACATTTTCAATCTCCGTAGCAGTTTTATGTTTATGTAAATTGGAATAACAAGATTTGTATTTATTATTCTAATTATTTATTACAGTTCAGTGTACAAAATTCACAAAAAATTTATTAAATTTAAAACAAAAACTAAAATCTTCTTTCTTCTTTTCTTCTTAAATTATTTTCTTCTTAAATTTCTTTCTTCTTCTTATTCAACCGAGTTCAACTTAAAAACTGATTCCAAATTATGTAATAAAATCATATGTTTAAAGAAATTAATGTAAAACAACAACAAAAAATAAAATGCTGTTATTGCATTTTATGTCCTATGCAAATAGTAAAAATTAAGCAAATAGTAAAATTAATTATATAGTGATAAAACTTAATATACTAAAATTAATTAAATAGTAATAAAGCTAATTAAAGGTGATACATTTTACATTCGGCCATCCGACTCTTCTTCATCTGACCCAGATGAAAGTTCGTAATCTTCGGCTGCTTGTGATCGCCAAGGCTTCATATAATCGCAACTGGTAGATGTTTGATTTGGGCCTTCAAAATTTGCCGCTTTTTTTACATCAAAACGTCCATTTCTTTTCTTTTTTGTAATTTCATATGGTCCCATAAATTCATTTATCAGTTTCTTTCCTGCAACAAACTGAGTTCTTTTTATTGCTACTAAATTACCTACTTCAAATTGTATTTCTTCTTTTCGCTTCTTATCATAATTTTTCTTATATTCTTCTTGAGCTTTTTCAATTTGTTTTCTTGCCGTCTGTCACGATCATTATCAAACTGGTTTTTGAATTCTTCTTCTAATAGGTTATTTATACATATGTCATCTGGATTTTTCATTGAAATTCCGAACATTAATTGAAAAGGTGTCACCTTGGTAGATTTGTGTACTGAGCTATTGATTGCACGTTGGACTTTGCTAACATATTTGTACCACGTATATGATTTGTCAGATGAGACTTTTGATAATACTGATATTATTACTTTGTTTACTCTCTCTACTTGTCCGTTGCCTCTAGGTACTCCCGTTGTTGTTGTTATGTGCTCGATGTTTTCGTTTTTGCAAAATTCGGAAAAAACTGTTGACGTAAAAGCTGGACCCTTATCACTTATGATCCGCTTAGGATTGCCAAAAACCTCTTGCCAGATACTTAATTTTTTTAGAACTTCTTCTGCAGATGTTGTCTTGGTAGGATACATCCATACAAACTTCGAAAAGCTATCTACAATGACAAAAAAATACTTATATTGCTTACTTGTTGCATCCATAGGTCCAAGATGATCCATATGTATTGTTTCTAACGGCTGATTCCCTTTATCTATGCAATGTAGATATCCTTCAAGTTTTCCCGTTTTTTTATTATACAAAATACATTTGATACAATTTTTAATACACAGATTAACCTTACTACGAAGATGTGGAATATAAAACTGTTGTTGCAATAAATACATTGTTTTTTCAGTTCCAAAGTGGCTAATTTCATGTTTGAGTGTGATTATTTCTTTTTCCATTGCTTTTGGTACGACTATTAGATCTTGACCTTGTATATTTTTATATAGAATCTCTCCTTTTAATTTGTAGTCTTCATAATATTTTGTTTTTAAAATTTCTTTAATGGTGTTTATATGAGGGTCTAAATTTTGGGCTTTCTTTAGTCTAGTTGTTACCTCTGTGTTAATGACTAGAATCTGGTATGGATATCGGCTGAGAGCATCTACATGTCTCATTCTTGTATTTTTACGATGTTCAACTGTAAATGTGAAATCTTGCAAATATAAAATCCAACGGGAAACTGCTGGCGGTAAATCAAGTTTTGATATTGTTTGTTTGTACGCTGAACAGTCTGTGACGAGCTTAAATTCGATTCCTAACAAATAGTGTCGAAATTTTTTAATTGCCAAATAAGCTGCTTTTACTTCTAAAAAATAACTGTATAAGTTTTCCTCGCTTTCCGTTGTTTTCTTACTCCAATAGTAAATAGGATGTAATTCATTATTTGTTTTTTGCATCAGAATTGCTGCAAACTCATGTTTAGATGCGTCTGTATGTAGTTCAGTTGATGCTTCTCTATTGTAAATACTTAAGACGGGTTGTTTTGTTAGAAGTGTTTTCATCTTATCTATTGACTGTAGTTGTTGTTCTCCCATTTTAAACACACTATTTTTATACCCTACACCTATAGAATAGGTAAAGGGGTATATTAACTTTGGTATGGTGTTTGTAACCACCTAAAGGAAGCGAGCTAGATATGGAAAAGTATATATATTTGTGATCAGCGTGACCGCCTTAGTCGATATAGCCATGTCCGTCCGTCCGTCCGTAGGCACGATAACTCAAAAAATAATGGAGCTATCTTGATGAAATTTTAACTGTAGGTTACTAGGACTGAAAGTACGGCGGGGATTGCATATGGGCGAAATCGGCCCATGGGTTCGGATTCTGGACCTTTTAATCGGTTTCAGGGCTAACGAACAAATATAAAAAATCACGATAACTCAACAACTAATGACGCTATCTTCATCAAATTTGTGCTGTAGATTACTAGTAATGAAACTACTTCGGGAATTGCGTAAGGTCGGGATTGGACCATGGGTTCGGAACCTAGAACTTTTTGATCGAATTTAGGCCAAACGAGCATAATTCCGAAACCAATAAAGATAGAACCTCCAAATTTAGTATCAGGGTGTCCCTTCCTATTTCCTAAGTGTCTTGTGAATTTGGGTCCCATTGGAGTCGTGGGTCGGGGACCAGCCACACATTTCCGAAGACCTTAAAACATATATTTAAAATTAATAAAGATAACAACTTGAAAAAATATAGAAGCTTCCAATTTGCCACAAGGGTGTTCTTTACTATCTCTTGCGTGTTCCCCTAATTTGGGATCAATTGGAGTGGTGGTTCTGTACCCCTCTCAGACCTTCCAAGTTTTAAAGGCTTATAATCGAAATTACTAAAAATAGTTACTTAAAATTAGGATAGACCGTTCAAATTGTGTACAAGGGTTAACTAGTACTATAAGTACAGCGCGGACTATATAAGGGCGAAATCAGCCCAACGGTTCGGATTCCGGACCTTTTAATCGATGTCAGGGCTAAGGAACATATATAAAAAATCACGATAACTCAACAACTAATGAGGCTATCTTCATGAAATTTGTGCTGTAGGTTATTGGCAGCGAAACTACGGCGGTGATTACGTACGGTGAGGATTGGACAATGGGTTCGGAACTTAGAACTTTTTGATCGAATTTAGGCCAAACGAGCATAATTCCGAAACCAATGAAGATAGAACCTCCAAATTTGGTATCAGGGTGTCCCTTCCTATTTCGTAAGTGTCTTTGAAATTTGGGCCCCATTGGAGTAGTGGATCGGGGACCAGCCACTCAGTTCTTAGGCCCTTAAAGCATATTTTCGAAATTAATAAAGATAGTAACTTGAAACAAATGTAGAAGCTTCCAATTTGCCACAAGGGTGTTCTTTACTATTTCTTCCGTGCCCCCCTAATTTGGGATCAATTGGAGTGGTGGTTCAGAACCTCTCTTAGACCCCCCAATGTGTAAAAGCTTATCATCGAAATTAATAAAACTAGTAACTTAAAATTAAGATAGAGCGTTCCAATTGTGTACAAGGGTTAACTAGTATTGAAAGTATGACGGGACTGCATATGGGCGAAATCGTACCATAATTTCGGGTCCTGGAACCCTTGAAAAGTTCAAGGACTAACAAACATATATCTTACAAACACCATAACTCAAAAAATAATGCCGGTATTTTGATGAAATTTAACAGTAGGTTACTAGTAATGAAAGTACCATGGGAATTGGTTGTGGTCGAGTTTAATTTCGAAGCCAAAGAATATATTTCCTATGTCCTATGTGTCTCCGAAATCTAGACTTAATTGTAGTGGTTCAGCTATGTTCAAAGGTACTTGCTGCATTTATGTAAAATTTATTTTTATATTTAAATGAATTATATGAAAAGGTGTAAATTTTTAATTGTATTTTAGAAATACATTTATTGCATATTTTGCGTTTATAAGCTTTTCTATTAGGTATATAAACTAACCATTATAAAATAATTGCAATTTTTAAAAATTTGGATTATTAAATATATTATGCTTTGATTATCTTTTTATCACAAAATTTAATAATTAGAATTTTTTCATTTTGTAATTGAATTGGAATAAATATATTTTCATTTATTTCAAGTTTGTTTGTTTTTTAATATTTTTAAATAGATAAATTAGTAAGAATTTGTAGTATTTTTTAATAGATAGGGTAATTAGAAAATGTTTTTAGTATTATACAGTTAATTTAGTTAGCTATGTCTTACGATCAAATTAATAACAGCTTCTATGGTGTTAAAATGACTTATGGATATGTCCTTAAATTTGAACCAAATAGGTGTAGGGTATTTCTAAGTCGGTTGCACCGACTGACTGTTTCTTTACTTGTTTTTTAATAAATCAGTTAGTGGTTTCACCAATAATGCATAACCAGGAACAAATTTTCTAAAGAACCCTATTAGACCTAAAAAGGATTGTAAGGCTTTTATATTTTTAGGTTCAGGAAATTTATTAATGGCCTTTAATTTTTCTTCACCAGGTGCAACTTTTCCTTCAGAAATGACATGGCCTAAAAAACTAACTGATTTTTGTAAAAATTTGCATTTTTTCCATTTTATTTTTAAACCATTTATAGCAGCAACGTTTAGTATACATTTTAACTTACTTATACCTTCTGTATCATCTTTTGATGGTATAAAGATGTCATCCATATTATACCAGCATCATTTTTTGGTTGATTAATTCTCGAAAAATATGATTTATAAAGCGGATAAAAACAGCCGGTGAGTTACAAAGACCAAATGGTGCACGATTAAATTCAAATGTTCCTTCTTTCGTTACAAAACCCGTATATTTTTTAGAATCATCTTCTATTGGCACGTGGAAAAATCCATTTTCCAAATCCAATACCGAAAATACTTTCGCTCCTTGTAAATCATCTAACACTTCTTCGATTAGTGGAACAGGAAATCTATCTTTAATAATTACCTGATTTAATTTTCTGTAATCTATACAGACTCTGTGCGATCCATCCTTTTTCTTTACTACCACTACCCTACTAGTATATTCGGATGTAGATGGTCTAATAATATGTGCTTTAATCCAATCTTCAATTTGTAATTTAACTATTTCTTGTTGTGTCACTGGTAATCTACTTGGGCTATGGTAAATAGGTATTTCATTATGCAGTAATATTATCATTTTTATTGGTGGACTTGAATTTTCTACTGGGCTATAGGATTGAATAATATTGTTGATTTCCTCTTTATGTTTAGATGGTACATCGACTTCGTTGATATCACTTTGTATATTCATCACAAAATGGCTTTCGCTACCTTTTTTTATTTCAAAATTAATTCCATTTTCATCCATTATAACTTTAAATTTTGCAATGAAGTCGTAACCTAATATGCAGTCATAATTAATAACTCCGTCAGGTACCAACACGATCTTTTGTAAAGCTGAAACATTATCAATTAAAACTTTAGTTTGGAAAATACCTTTAGTACTTGAGCTTCCATTTCCTAGCCCTACCAACTTCGTTTGAAAATCCGTCACGTCTGCGTTTTTTATTTTGTTTTTGAAAGCACTTTCTTTCATTAAAGTTAATTCTGAACCAGTATCCACTAAAGCAGTAAATTCTTGATTTTGAACAAAAATTATTTTAACAGTTTTTGGACTGGATATAATATTCATGGCCGTATTTGAATTTTCATTTAAAATGCAATTCTTTGAGATATGTCCGGTTTTATTGCATTTAAAACATTTTGGTGGTGTCTTGCACTCTGATCTTCTATGACTTTTTGAACCGCAATTATAACAACGTTCTACTTTTGTAATACCTTGTCTACTTTTTGTATCGTTCATTTCATCGCAGTGTATTTTTTCATAAATTGTATATCTGTCTTTTAGATCTAAATAAGTTTTTGCCCTATACAGATCATATTTATTTTCTTTTTTCCCAGGGACTCCGTCAACAATATACTGGATTACTGAAAGTTCGTCTACTTTAGAGGAAGCTGCAATCTTTCTCATATGCAATAAATATTCATGAAAAGATTCGTTTCTTTGTTTTAACCGACTTCTCAATTTATTGTGTGTTTCGGCACTGCTTATGTTTTTATAGAATTCTTTTATCAACTCGTCCTTTAGTTCTTTGTATGAACCAACTGGTACAGATATTAAAAATAATTCCGCCGTTTTTTTCATTTTATTTCGTGCATACACGAATTTCTGCATTTCTGTCCAACCCCAGACCTCTGCTACTATTTCGAAATTTTCAAACCATATTTGGATTTCCACGTTTTCACCATCAAAATCAGTGATTGAATTTTCCACGTGGTCTATAGGAAATTTTACTTTATTTTCTTGTGTTTCTTCTTTTGTGATTTTTATGGTTAACAATCTAATCAGCTCACTCAAATCGTTAGTCCCTGAGACTCCTGCATCTTTTGAATCGACTGTATTTTTACTCATGTTCACGAGACAATTTAACTCAAAACTATCAATATTTCCTTTTAACTTTAAAATTTTTTTTGCGTTTTGTCTTGTAAAGTAAACTTTATTTTTAAAATCTTCCGTTTTACTACTTTTTTTTATTCTTGTTTTTTTCACTTTTGATGAAACAGTCATTTAATATTCAGTAACCCAACAAAAAAATTTTAATGCACCCACGTTTAGGTAAAACATGTGCTTTTACAGTTTTTTCTTTTAAAATTTAAATTTAAAAATAAAAAAAAATTGGTTGAGCCCCCAAATGTAAATTGGAATAACAAGATTTGTATTTATTATTCTAATTATTTATTACAGTTCAGTGTACAAAATTCACAAAAAATTAATTAAATTTAAAACAAAAACTAAAATCTTCTTTCTTCTTTTCTTTTTAAATTATTTTCTTCTTAAATTTCTTTCTTCTTCTTATTCAACCGAGTTCAACTTAAAAACTGATTCCAAATTATGTAATAAAATCATATGTTTCAAGAAATTAATGTAATTATTAATTAACAACAAAAAATAAAATGCTGTTATTGCATTTTATGTCCTATGCAAATAGTAAAAATTAAGCAAATAGTAAAATAATTATATAGTGATAAAACTTAATATAGTAATATTAATTAAATAGTAATAAAGCTAATTAAAGGTGATACATCTTACATTTATTTGAGTTAAATGATCTGTATAAGAAACGGAAATTTATGACTGGTATAGTATAGATATGTTTTCCAATGAGAATTTTGAACCACATATAATGAAAGGTTGGGCTCAAAGCTTAATATTTATGAAGGATGTTGAAAACGATGTCATTTTTAATAAAGATAACGATGCTCTTTTAGAGACGAAATGTGGAACAAATAAGTAGCATGTAACACTAAAATTATATTTTTGCCAATAACTTGTGTTTCACAAAATAAAAATTCGTCTGCAACCCGAGTATGTAACAAAAATTGATAATGGCAATTTTGTAGCTAAGTAGAATCTATTTTTTAAAGATCATTAATTATTGAAGAAAATAACAAATTTTAAGAATAGACAAGTTGTAAATTAAAAATACAATAAAATAAAAAACATCATATGTATAATATAAATTCTACTTTAAACAAATAAACCAAAGAAGAAGAAACATAAAAGCAAGAAAAGATATTTTTAATTAACTTAAAAGAGAAAGAAATTAATACCTGAATTTAAAATTAAACAATAACACTGCGATTACAATGTTCAACAGTTTTTATCTTGCACGATATAGGGGCGAAACACTATATTTGCTGTGATCTTATTTAACGAAGTTAATGTCGTACATTCACCTAAAGCCAAACCACATGTAAATTTGGATTTAAAAAAAAAAATTATATTAGAGAAAAAAAAAGAAAAAATTTAATGTTAAAATAACATAATGAGTACTAATCTTTTTTAATTTAGTAGGAAAGAGATATAAAATTATATATAGTAAATTATAATGTAATCACTAATTACTAATACAACTAAAATGCAAATTAAAAATATATAAGATTAAGAATCTATAAATTAGAACATCAATATCCACAAATGAGAGGAAGGGAGATTGATATAATTTGTTTCCCGCTAGGACATGAATTAATTAAGGGAGAAATACTCCGCGCCACCGCTTTTTGTTATCAAGCTAAATTCATCAACCTCGTCGATTACTATAGATTTGTTGTTAATATCAATTGTTAGTGGTGTCTGGATACTTGTTTCTAGTCGCATTAGCTTCGTTTTGCTAAAGTTTATTTTGAACCCAACATTTTTAGCATTAATAATAAGTTTTTCTAATTTTGAGCAAATAGATGGTAAACTGTGCGACATGAGGCAAATATCGTCAGCGTAATCAAGTTCACCTAGTTTTTCGAATGGGCGCCTCTGTATACCATCAGATGTTTCGGCGTCGGTTTTTCTGATTACACTGTCTAAAACTATCAGAAACAGTATGGGGGAGAGTACGCAACCTTGACGAACTCCGTTATTTATTGCAAATTCAGCGCTTGTTTTCCGTTTAACTCGTACTGTACAAGCGGTATCCCTATAAAGTTCTTTTATTAGTTCTGTTAACTTATCAGGAATTCCCAGAACTCTTAGCGCTTCCCAAATGGCATTTCTTGAAACGGTGTCGAATGCACGTTCAAAATCGACGAAGAGAAGGAACAATGGAGATTGCCATTCAGCCGACTGTTCGGTGATGATTCGTAGGGTATTTATGTGATCAATACAAGATCTCTTTGGTCTGAATCCCGCTTGCTCGCGACGCAGTAAGCTGTTGACGGTTGGAGAAATACAGTCTAAAATGATGAATGCCAGTAATTTCTCGACAGAATTTAAAAGTGTAATTCCTCGCCAGTTACTGCAGTTGCTAAGGTCGCCTTTTTTTGGAATTGGTACATTGTACCAATCCCTTCTTTCCATCTTCTTGGGATTCTTCCAGTTGTCCATGTTTCCCAGACAAGTGGAACCAGGGATGTGGTTAGTACCTCGGGACCGCTTTTCAACAGCTCTGCTGGTAAATTATCAGGGCCCGGAGATTTGTTGATCTTTAATTTTGCAATGGCATTTGCTATTTCCTCTCTGCTTGGTGGTGCTGTAGAGATATTACGTCTGGGATTGCGTCGTCTTGTGATTTTAACTGGTAAACTGCTTTCCCCCCTCAGTTCAGTAGAGTCTTCGAAAAATTCCTTCCAACGGTTCATTTGTTTTTCCTCTGTTGTGAGAATATTTCCGTTGCAATCTTTAAGTGGAGGTGCTTCGACTCTTGTTCTCGAAAGTTTGTTAATAGCAGAGTAGATGCCGCGTAGGTTGTTGCGGTATGCAGCTCTTTCCGCCTCTGAGCCTGAGATGGTATTCACAAAACGTTCCCGATCTTTTCTCGCTGAAGATTTTATTTGACGTTCGATATTGTTATATTCCCCTTTTAGTCGTTGTTTCTCCGCTGGCAATCGAGCTTGACCAAGCTGTGGTTTAAGCTTGCGACGTTTTTCTATTACCTTCCACGTATCCTCTTCTATCCAAGGCTTTTTCTGGTGTTGTTGAGTGCCAAGGGTTCTCTGGGCAGCTGTTTTACAAGCACTTTCAATATTGTTCCAGGTGATCGGTTCATCCATGTTGTGCAGTATATTGTTTACTGATTCTTTATATTCCTCCATCTTACCCGAATCTTGAAGTTTTGAAACATCATATTTTGTTCTACGATTATGACGTTGACGAATCGCAGCTGGGCGTAAACTAATTTTTCCTAATAGTAGGTTATGGTCGCTGTAAATATCAGCGCCTCTACAAGCTCTGACGTCTAGTAGGGAATTGTGATATGTTCTACTTATCAGGATATGATCAATTTGATTTCGCGTCGATCCATCTGGAGACTGCCATGTATATTTATGGATGTCCCGATGCGGAAATCTAGTGCCTCCAATGAAGAGATTATGTGCTGCGCACAGGTCGACCAATCTTTCTCCATTATTGTTCCGTATAGACCCGAGTCCATGACAACCCATGACTCTTTGGAGATTGGAATTGTTGTTACCTACCTTGGCATTAAAATCTCCAAGGATGATTTTGATGTCGCCTTCCCTCGTGTCGTCGAAACAGCGATGTTTCGGAATTTGGAATGAAAACGTGCTGTGATTATAAGGTCGGATATAGGTTTAAATTCCATTAGCGCCCTTTTCATTCTTCGTGTTATTAAAATTCCCACCCCGTTTACATGGGAGATGTTATTTCCACTATACATGATGTAGTGTCCGGATTGTGCTTAAAGGCTTCCCTGTCCCTTCCATCTCATTTCACTTAAACCTAATATTTCGAGACAATAACGGTCCATTTCCCGGCATACTTGCGCAAGTTTTGATGGTTCCGTGAGCGTTCGAACATTCCATGTTGCAAATCTTGTCCTTTTACGAAAGCCAAAAGTCGTTACCGAAGAATCTGTTAAATTTCCGAGGCTTGACGCCGTTTCATGTGTAAATTAATTTTACGGCCGGGCTACAAACCCTGTGCAACCCATATGGGTGGCTCATCTGCCTTCTTCGCCGTTGGATTTTCATCTCATCCGCCTCCGAAGCCGTTGACCAGTTTTCACGTGTATCCTCGCCAGGAGCCCTCACAAGGTGCTATCAGCCGGGCCAGCTGAACCTAGGTTTTTTAACGAGGTTGGTACTCCTCCCACTCCTCCTTTCTTATCCGGGCTTGGGACCGGCATTGGCGGATTTACTCTTTAATACACACTAAATAAATTAATCACAATATTAAATAAAAATGGACATAGTTTGAAATCAAATAAATCTAAATATATATACAATAAAAATACTTTATAAACACTACACATTATATGAAAAGTGATAATAGAACATTAATATTTGGCAACAACAGAAATTATATGGCACATCAAGTTGATCAACAAAACATCATGGAACATCAAAACGAAACCATTACAGTGAAAGTTGTACAGCAACTTTAAACCCAATTAATGACCTAAGCAGACAAATAGAACTAGCAATTGCACAACTACAACATTACCAGCAGATCGACTATCAAAAGCAATACAAAGAACGAGTTTTGAATGAAATTAGGCACATGTCAACCTTCAACGGAACATGTGACGTAACCATTAATTCATTTATTAACTGTGTTGAATATTATCTAAATCACATCACCAATCAAAATATAAAAAAAGGAGCTGTTAGAGCAATATTGAACGAACAAATACAAGGCGAAGCCAAAAGTACTATTATCAACATTCCGCTAACCAGACAACTGGGATCTTATAAAAACATCTTTAAAAAGGAGATACAAACCAGAGATAGAGCCTGCTGAGGTATATACGAAGAAATCTGAACTACGATTAAATTCAGTAAGTGAATTAGCTATACAAATTAAAATTCTAAAATACAAAGCCGATGAGCTTCAGGTGTGATATAGCGATACTAACTACATAGATTTAAGTAAAATTGATAGCTTTTTGTTAAACGCTATAAAAGAAATGTCACACAGGACTTTGCTTGGTAGTATATACAATCAAAATAATTTAAATAAAGTTATTGAAAAAATGAACCTTAGAAGATTTGAAGATTCTCGTATAAGACAAGACTTCAAGAAAGCTAATGTAAATAGTCAAAATAGTTTCAAAAATAATCATTATAAAAATAATTATAAAAATAATAATTCGAAAAATTTTAATAAGTTCAAATTCGACAGTAAAAACAGCAAAATAATCAGTCTTACTATAGAACTATCTATTCATATAATAAGAATTTTAATAAAGATAGGGATAATTTTAATCAACATAAAAAGTTCTTTAAAAAGTCAGGAATCTCTAGACAATACGCGTGCCAAAATCGCCAAGAACAGAGATGCGCTAGACAAAGACAGACAGAACCAATTGCAGTTTCGAAACATCCAGACAAGAAATTGCGAAAATAACAGTGAATGTATTAATTTAACTTTTTTCTAAATCAGCCTCCTATGAGCTCCCTATTTTTAACGTTAGTATAGAAAACAAAAAATTATTAGCTCTTATTGAAACAGGTTCAAATGTTAGCATTGTAGACAACGGAATAGAAGATTTTGAAAATGATAAAAATAAAACTTTTTCAACAATAAATAGTAAAGACAAAATTAATTTCCAAATTCATACTTTAGTACCATTAGAATTCAATACTCCATACAACTCCTTAATAAGATGGATAGTGAAAAAGTTACCCAATAGGAAATATCAAATAATAATAGGTGCAAATTTATTAAAAAATTTAGACAGTGTTATAGACTTCGAAAAAGGAATAATTAATTTAAATGCACAAAATACAAAATTTGTTAACACACCATATCAATTTAATGAAATATGCACTTTAGAAACGGTAGATACAAACATAAATTTATTAAGGTTAAATCACGTTAATTCAGAAGAATTCTCAGAAATGAAAAAGGTAATAAAAAGATTCGGTAATCTATTCGTTAAAGTTCCTCAATTTAAAATTATATACATACCCACCAAAACATGAGGAAGACGTCAGCAACAGATTAAGCTAATGGAAGAACAAGGAATTATTGGGAAAAGTAATTCAAAGTACTCAAGTCCGTTAATAGTAGTACCAAATATCGATAACGCTCAATACTTTACGACCTTAGAATTTGCAAAGGGTTATCATCAAATCTCTATTAGGGAGGAGGACAGCAAAAAGACAGCTTTCGTGAAACCACATGGATTATACGAATTTAATAGAATGCCGTTTGGTTTAAAAAAGGCACTACGGACATTACAACGGTTAATGAACGAAATATTGAGAGAATACATAAATCAGGTCTGTGTAGTATATCTAGATGATATACTAATATTCAGTACCTCTTTCAAAGAACATATGAAGGCAATCTATAGTATTTTTAAAATCTTAGAAGAAAAGAATTTGAAAATTCAAATAGATAAATGCAACTTCATGAAAAAAGAGACAGAGTTTTTAAGGAATATACTCACTAAAGACGGTTTGAAACCTAATCCCAATAAAATAAACCAAAAGAAAATTTAGAACTACCAAAAACCAAAAAGCACTAGGAGTTATTTAGGAATGACAGAATACTATAGGAAATTTGTAAAGGATTGTGCCAAAGTTACACAACCTATTACAAAGTAATTAAAAAAAGATACAAAAATTAATACGAACGATCGAAACTTTACAGCTGGGTGGCAAAGTGGTTGAGTGCCGACCTTTCATGCGGAAAGACCCGGGTTCAAATTCTAGTGAAAGTGAAAAAACTTTTCTGGTTTTCGACTCAACTCAGCTACCAATCGCCATTGGGTTCAAATTAATGGCATAATCAATAATTAATAATAATTATATATCTTTAATAAAAAAATACATTAATATAACAATATAAAAAGAAGCAAAATATAAACAAATAAATTTAATTGAATAATATAACTCGCAGATATAGAATACCCTATAACTCAAACACAAAATTTAACAGGTATTCAAGAAAAAACTTAACAGGTATTCAAGTAACAGGTGCTTAAAAGTAGCAAAATTTCAATTTTTGAGCCGTTATAGCTTTTTAACAGGAGACGTGACAAATTTTGTTAACCGACTTCTACTAGTTCCATAGCTTCTCCCGCTTGAACGGTTTAGAAGATATGTGGAGTTTTGCATAATACTAAATTTTAGTACCGAATGGCACCCGTATACCTTTGTATTTTTGTGAAGCCTATAAAAGAAGCTCTTTTTTGCCGTTTTTAAATTACAAATACATTTAACAAATCTCTTGTTATAACAATTTAAAAATAGGGCTTTTTCTAACTTTGGGGAGCTACAGCCCGTAACGGGTTACAGAAAAAAGTTCTTCTATGAAATTTTTTTTTTACAATATCTACGCGTGGTTAAAATTTCTTTTCTCTATTTCAAACGATGAAAAGTTTTTGTAAACATACGGACAGACGGACAGAGTGAACTATAAAGGCATTTTACAAAATTTTTTGAAAATGTTCTAAAAACTAAAATTAGACAATATTCATACAACAAATATTAAAAGACAATTAAAATTTACAGATATCAATAATAATAATTATACTAACAATAGACGGTGTAGCCTATTAGATATAAAAACATTAAGTCTCGTACCGAACTTGTCAAAATAAATTTAGATAAAAATTAATTAGTTACACAAACTGACATTATAATTCATATTATACATTCAACTGAAATACTTAACTTCCTTGATGATATTTCAAATAAAACAAACGTGCTAAACTCAAATCAAGAGACAATATTACAAACAGAAATTTTATAGACTTAAAATTAAAAACCATAATTCCTAGTAAAAATTAAAACGAGGATTAATAAACGGTGTCGGAATAATGCCTAAATGGTTATCCGGAACAATGGACGAACACGACCGACAAAACATAGAACAAGTAAAGAAACAGTCAGTCGGTGCAACCAACTTAGAAATACCCTACACCTATTTGGTTCAAATTAAATGGGAAGTCCATAAATCATTTTAAAACTATAAAAGCTGTTATTAGTTTGATCGTAAAACGTAGCTAACCAAATTAACTTTATAATACTAAAAACATTTTCTAATTACTTTTCTAATTTATTTGCAAATTCTTACTAATTTATCTATTTAAAAATATTAAAAAACAAAAAAACTTGAAGTAAATGAAAATATATTTATTTAAATTCAATTACTAAAGTGAAAACATTTGAATTATTAAATTTTGTAATAAAAAGTTAATCCAAGCATAATATATTTAATAATTAAAATTTTTCAAAATTGCAATTATTTTAAATTGATAGTTTATGTACCTATTAGAAAAAAATTTAAACGCAAAATATGCAATAAATGTATTTCTAAAATATAATTACAAATTTAGAACTTTTCATATAGTTCATTTAAATATAACAATAAATTTTACATAAATCCAGCAAGTACCTTTGAATATAGCTTAAGTATTGTACACGATGTCTTAATTATATATCACCTATGGTTTTTAATTTATAAAATATTATACTAAATATGTTTTATGGTAAAATTCTTAGTCTTTTAAAAATATAAAAGTGTTAAATAAAAACGGAAATAGGAAAGAACCCTTGTGTATAAAATTTAAAGTTTCTATCTTCATGAACTTCGAAGATAAGCTTTCTAATTTTGGGATTTCTTAGGAGGCACCTGAGCCACGACTACAACTAAGTCTAAATTTTTGGGGACACATAGGAAATAGGAAATATATTCTTTGGCTTTGTAATTATGCTCGTTTGGCCTCAGATCGATCAAAAGCTTCTAGAATCCGAACTCATTGTCCGAACTCGACCAGAACCAATGCCCATGGTACTATCATAACTAGTAACCTAGAGTTTAAATTTCATCAAAATAGCGGCATTATTTTTTGAGTTAAGCTGTTTTTAAGATATATGTTCTTTAGCCCTTGAACTTTTCAAAGGTTCCAGAACCCGAAACAATGGTACGATTTCGCAAATATGCAGTCCCCGTCATACTTTCAATACTAGTTAACCCTTGTACACAATTAGAACGTTCTATCTTAATTTGAAGTTACTATTTTTAGTAATTTCGATTATAAGCTATTTTTAGTAATTCGCTTACAAGCTTTAAAACTTTGGGAGGTCTAATAGGGGTACTGAACTACCACTCCAACGGATCCCAAATTAGGGGGGCACGCAAGAAATAGTAAAGAACACCCCCTTGTGCCAAATTTGAAGCTTTTACATTTTTCAAGTTGATATCCTTATTAATTTTGAAGATATGCTGTAAGGTCTTCGGAACTGTGTGGCTGGTCCTCAACCCACTACTCCAATTGGTCCCAAATTTCAAGGACAATTAGGAAATAGAAAGAGACACCCTGATACTAAATTTGAAGGTTCTATCTCCATTGGTTTTGTAATTATGCTTGTTTGGCCTAAATTCGATCAAAAAGTTCTAAGTTTCGAACCAATTGTCTATTCACCTCCGTACAAAATCACCGCCGTAGTTTTATTACCAGTACCCTACAACACAAATTTTATAAAGATAGCGTCATTAGTTGTTGAGTTATCGTGATTTATTATATATGTTCGTTAGCCCTTAGAAACGATTAAAAGGTCCAGAATCCGAACCCTTGGGCCGATTTCGTCCACATGCAGTCATACTTTAAATACTAGTTAATCCTTGTGCACAAGAGGAACGTTCTATATTAATTTTAAGTTACTATTTTTAGTAATATCGATTATAAGCTTTTAAACCTTCGGAGGTCTAAGAGGGATACTGAACCACCACTCCAATAGATCCCAAATTAGGGGGACACACAAGAAATAGTAAAGAACAACCTTGTGCCAAATTTGAAGCTTCTAAATTTTTTTTAAGTTGCTATCCGTATTAATTTTAAAGATATGCTTTAAGGTTTCAGAAATGTGTGGCTGGTCCCCAATGGGGCCTAAATAACAAGGACACTAAGGAAATAGGAAGGGACACCCTGATACCAAATTTGGAGGTTCTATCTTCATTGGTTTCGGAATTATGCTCGTTTGGCCTAAATTCGATCAAAAAGTTCTAGGTTCCGAACCCATGGTCCAATCTCAATCGTACGCAATCACCGCCTTAGTCTCATTACTAGTAACCTACAGCACAAATTTGATGAAGATAGCGTCATTAATTGTTGAGTTATCATGATTTTTTATATATGTTCGTTAGCCTTTGGACCGATTAAAAGGTCCAGAATCCGAACCCATGGGCCGATTTCACCCATCGGCAATCCCCGCCGTACTTTCAGTCCTAGTAGTCCCATTATTTTTTGAACTATCGTGCCTACGGACGGACGGACGGATAGACGTACATGGCTATATC
Organism: Dolichopus griseipennis; assembly: GCA_963082915.1. Lineage (NCBI taxonomy): Eukaryota > Metazoa > Arthropoda > Insecta > Diptera > Dolichopodidae > Dolichopus > Dolichopus griseipennis. The sequence goes on from OY720441.1 coordinate 144,277,688, forward strand.
GACTCAGGAGGTCACGCTGATCACAAATATATATACTTTTCGATATCTAGCTCGCTTCCTTTAGGTGGTTACAAACACCATACCAAAGTTAATATACCCCTTTACCAATTCTATAGGTGTAGGGTATAAAAACATTTGCAGACAGTAGATTATAACAATCATGTACTTATAACAAACTATAATGAACAAATTAAAATTAATCATTTGGTTCATTGAACAATCACAAACAAAATCAATAATTAACAGAAAGCATTAATCCAACAAAATTTATATCTAGACCTACTTTTTAGGACCTACTTTTTATACCCTACTTACCTATAGAATAGGTAAAGGGGTATATTAACTTTTGTATGGTGTTTGTAACCACCTAAAGGAAGCGAGCTAGATATGGAAAAGTATAATATTTGTGATCAGCGTGACCTCCTGAGTCGATATAGCCATGTCCGTCCGTCCGTCCGTCCGTAGGCACGATAACTCAAAAAATAATGAAGCTATCTTGATGAAATTTTAACTGTAGGTTGCTAGGACTGAAAGTACGGCGGGGATTGTATATGGGCGAACTCGGCCCATGGGTTCGGATTCTGGACCTTGTAATCGATCAAAGGGCTAACGAACATATATAACAACTAATGACGCTATCTTCATCAAATTTGTGCTGTAGGTTACTAGTAATGAAAATACCTCGAGGACTGCGTAAGTTCGGGATTGGACCATGGGTTCGGAACCTAGAGCTTTTTGATCGAATTTAGGCCAAACGAGCATAATTCCGAAACCAATGAAAATAGAAACTCCAAATTTGGTACCAGGGTGTCCCTTCCTATTTCCTTAGTGTCCTTGAAATTTGGGCTTTATTGGAGTAGTGGGTCGAGGACCAGCTACACATTTCTTAAGACCTTAAATCATATCTTTAAAATTAATAAAGATAGCAATTTGAAAAAATATAGAAGCTTCAAATTTGGCACAAGGATGTTCTTTACTATTTCTTGTATGCCTGCCTAATTTGGAATCTATTGGAGTGGTGGTTCAGTACCTCTTTTAGACTTCCAAAAGTTAAAAAGCTTACAATCGAAATTACTAAAAATAGGAACTTAAAATTAATATAGAACGTTCCACTTGTGTACAAGGGTTAACTAGTATTTAAAGTACAGCGCGGACTGCATATGGGCGAAATCAGCCCAATGGGATCGGATTCTGGACCTTTTAATAAGGCCAAGGGCTAACGAACATATATAAAAAATCACGATAACTCAACAACTAATGATTCTATCTTCATAAAATTTGTGTTGTAGGGTACTGGTTATGAAAAAACGTTGGCGAATGCGTACGGTGAGGATTGTACAATGGGTTCGGAACTTAAAACTTTTTGATCGAATTTAGGCCAAACGAGCATAATTCCGAAACCAATGAAGAAAGAACCTGCAAATTTGGTATCAGGGTGTCTCTTTTTATTTCTTAAGTGTCCTTGAAATTTGAGACCAATTGAAGTGGTGGGTCCGAGACCAATCACACGGTTCCGAGGACCTTAAAACATATTTTCGAATTTAATAAAGAGTGTAGAAGTTTCAAGTTTCGCATATGGGTGTTATTTACTATTTCCTGCTCGTCCCCATAATTTGGGATCAATTGAAGTGGTGGTTCAGTACTTCTCTTAAACCCCTTCAAATTTTAAAAGCTTATCATCGAAATTAATAAAAATAATAACTTAAAATTAAGATAGAACTTCCAATTGTGCTGGATTAACTAGTATTGAAAGTACGTCGGGGACTACACATGGGCGAAATCGGAAACGAGTTCGGGTTCTGGAACTTTTGATCGTTTGTGTAAATTAAAATTTAATAGTGAGGTAAGTAATAATTTCCAAATAAAAAAATATATAATCTATATATATAAAAATGAAAGTTTGTTTGTTTGTTTGTTTGTTTGTAGCGAATAGACTCCTAAACTGCCCAACCGATTTTGATGAAAATTTGTGTATAGAGGTTTTTGGGTACGGAAGGAAATCGTGGCCCAAAAATTTTGCTCTAACGGACCGCCAAGTTGGGGCTGTGGTGCAAGTGTTTAAACTTCTTTGTTCTAAAATGAAAACGGTTTGACCGATTGACTTCAAATTTTGTATACGTGATGCTCTTTGAGAATTGAGTTGACCCTATTAAAAGTTTTGGAATTTGTTAACCCATACCGGGCCGACGGGTGGTCAAAATAAATTTTGGGTCCAAATTTTGTCCGATTTTACGAAATTCTGCTTTGGCTAAAAAAAAAGCCCCAAAAAAAATTTTGTTGGGTTCCATTAACCCATTGCGGCCCAAGAGCTTTTTATAGATTTTTTCAATACTTTACTCTAAATTCGAAACGGTTTGACCAATTGACTTCAAATTTGGTATACGTGATGCTCCTTGAGAATTGAGTTGACACTATTAACAGTTTTGGAATTTGTTAACCCATGTCGGGCCGACGGGTGGTCAAAAAAAATTTTGGGTCCAAATTTTGTCCGATTTTACGAAATTCTGCTTTGGCTTAAAAGAAAGCCCCACAAAAAATTTTGTTGAGTTCCATTAACCCATTGCGTTCCAACGCTTTTTATAGGTTTTTTCAATACTTTACTCTAAATTCGAAACGGTTCGACTGATTGACTTCAAATTTTGTATACGTGATGCTCTTTGAGAATTGAGTAGACACTATTGACAGTTTTGGAATTTGTTAACCCATGTCGGGCCGACGGGTGGTCAAAAAAAATGTTGGGTCCAAATTTTGTCCGATTTTACAAAATTCTGCTTTGGCTTAAAAGAAAACCCAAAAAAAAATGTTGTTGAGTTCCATTAACCCATTGCGGCCCAACAGCTTTTTATAGGGTTTTTCAATACTTAACTCTAAATTAGAAACGATTTGACCGGTTGACCTCAAATTTTATATGTGTGAAGCAACTTGAAAATGGAGTTGAGTCTGTTAACAGTCAGTCCTACGCTTGGTTAAAAAAAAATTTTTGGAAATAAATTACGTCAAATTTTAGAAAGTAGTTTGTACTGCTTTGAATTACAGAAAGTTTCAAAAATTACTAGAATAATCCTAGAAAAATTGTTTTAAAAAGATTGCTTTCATACATTTTTAAATTTACGTGTGTAATTTTTGTGTTAACTTTTTGCAGTAACATCAACTTCAATTAAACCTCCATTGAGAGGCGCAGCAACGCGCACCGGGAATAAGCTAGTAGTATATAATATAATAATTCATATTATTACTAATTAGGTAATAATATTAAATTCTTTTTTTATGTTATTTTATGTTATTTTATGATATGTATATACATATATATATATATATATATATAATATATTTTACTTTGGGGATTGCGTAAGTTCGGGATTGGACCATGGGTTTGGAACCTAGAACTTTTTGATCGAATTTAGGCCAAACTAGTATAATTCCGAAACAAATGAAGATAGAACCTCCAAATTTGGTATCAAGGTGTCCCTTCCTATTTCCTAAGTGTCTTGGAAATTTGGGCTCCATTGGAGTAGTGGGCCGAGGACCAGCTACACATTTCTTAAGACCTTAAATCATATCTTTAAAATTAATAAAGATAGCAATTTGAAAAAATATAGAAGCTTCAAATTTGGCACAAGGATGTTCTTTACTATTTCTTGTATGCCTGCCTAATTTGGAATCTATTGGAGTGGTGGTTCAGTACCTCTTTTAGACTTCCAAAAGTTAAAAAGCTTACAATCGAAATTACTAAAAATAGTAACTTAAAATTAATATAGAACGTTCCACTTGTATACAAGGGTTAACTAGTATTTAAAGTACAGCGCGGACTGCATATGGGCGAAATCAGCCCAATGGGATCGGATTCTGGACCTTTTAATAAGGCCAAGGGCTAACGAACATATATAAAAAATGTAATGTTTTCAAAAATTCATTTATAAAATAAAAACTCCTTAGTTCTTTTTTTGTTAATTTATTAATATATTTTATTAAAAACTTTTAATTTTATCTGATGGTTTTTTACAATTTGACTCAACCATCTGAGTCTTAAAATAATAATGCTGCTGTCTTTTACCAAAGAAAGACTTTTATAAATTTTCTTACTTACAATAATACAAATACAATAATACAAATACAATTTAGTTTGTTACAAAGCAATATTACAAATTAGTTACAATACAATATTGTTCTATCCAAAAATAGACCAATATGTCAAGAATCATGCTGGCAATGCAAACCAGCATGTATTTACAAAATATTTTAGTTCAATATTGAAATATGAGAAATTAGTTCTACTTTCTTTGTTTAAATTTATTCTTTATCTTTATTTTAATTGTTATTAATATTTTAAGTATATCCATATGTAAACCATATGTTACATTATACTTTAACCTACTTTATTTATAGCTAAAAAGAAATTGAAAATAATATAGTTCTAATTTTAATTATTATACAATATTTTAGTTTATTTAGTATTTACTTATGCATGTTTTGGAGTGGCATATTACACCTTCCCCCATGGAAAAAAAAATTATCAGAAATTGTGATAATTTTTAGTTCAATGTTACTAGTAATTATTTTTTTTTTTTTTTTTTTTTGTTTTGTAATTTGAGACATTTTGTATTTTGCTTTACATTAAAGTGATTTATTATTTAATATATAAAAATTATTTTTGTAATTTGAACATAGTTGTCTTTTTTTTTTTTTTTAAAGTAATTATTATCTAATATAAAAAAAAATTATTATTATGTGTTTATTTTTTTTTTTTTAACTTAAAGTATCGTTATCCAATATAATTATATATGCCATAGAAAAAAAAATTATTATATTATATGTAAACAAACTTATTGTTATGTATATGATTGTAAAAAAATTATGATTAAGTTTAATTTGTTAAAAAAAAGAATATTTTATTTATATATATTTATTCAATAAACATTTTTAACAGATTATTATGAACTAGTTTTGTCTTCCTACCTATTTTAATAGTAGTATTTTCTGGGGAATTTATTTCTACAACTTCGTAAGGCCCTAGATAACATGAGGTTAATTTTTTATTTTTCCGTACTTTATCGAGTAGCCAAACTTTATCTCCCACAATAATATCTAGTAATCTAGTATTCTTATCGTAGATTCTTTTGTTTATTTCTTTGGATTTAATTAAATTATTTCTAGCTTCATTATAACTATTTTGAAGGCGTGATTTTAAGTTGAGAACGTAATCGTCAATATTATACAAAGGTTCAATAGTTTTAGAGATAGTGGTAATTCAGGTTTTATACCAAATAATATTTCATACGGTGTAAATTTTGTTGAAGTACTAGGAGTTGTATTATGTGCAAAAATAGCAAAGTCTAACCACGTATCCCAATTATCAGGATCTTTATTTGAATAACAACGCAAATAATTTCCCAAAGAACGATGTGCTCTTTCTAGGGAACCATTGGATTCTGGATGATAACTGGTTGTGTTTATCTTTTTGATTTTTAATAATGAACAAGTCCTCTTAAACACTTCACTCATAAAATTAGTACCTTGATCAGTTAGAACTATTTTTGGAGTACCAAAAATGCAAATGATCTTCCGTACAAAAACATCGGCTACCGTGACAGCTTCTTGATTAGGAATAGGAATAGCTAACATAAATTTAGTGAGTAAATCTTGAAACGTTAGTATATACATATTACCCGATTCAGAAGTAGATAATGGTCCTACTATATCCAAAGCAATTTTTTCGAAAGGTTTATTAGGAGTATCAGTTATTTTCATAGGCATTTTAGTTTTAAAGCTTAATTTATTTTTTTGACATATTTCGCAAGAAGATACATATTTAATTATAGTTTGCTTCATATTTTTAAAGTAAAACTTTTGTTTAAGTCTTTGCAGTGTACGATTTACACCTTGATGTCCTCCAACTGGACTATTATGATATTCTTCTACAATTGTTTTGATTTCTGTAGGATCGGTAAGAGTAGTAATTTTGTTTTCTAGTATATTATCGTCTGATTGCATATTTTGATTTGTAATATGTTTATTATCTTGGTCAGAATAGTTGTTTTCAGAATTATTATGGGTTTTGTCTTGTAATTCGTTCTTTTGACTGTGATTAATTTTATTAGATTGTGCTCTTGTAATAACGTTAATATTGGATATTTTTAATCTAGATAAAGCGTCTGCATTCGTATTCAAGTGACCCGATTTGTGAATAACACAATAATCGTATTCTTCTAATTTAATACGCCAGCGCATAATTCTAGAAGTTGGATTATTAATGTTAAAAATCCAAACAAGGAGTTTGTGATCGGTAACAACCGTAAATTTTCTACCATAAAGGTATGGTCGAAAATAAGATGTTGCCCAAACGACTGCTAACGCTTCTTTTTCAATAGTGGAGTAATTACGTTCGGCTTTGTTTAGTGTTCTACTAACATAAGCGATTGGTAGATCCATTACTTTACCTTGTTCTAAGGTTTGTTGCGATAAAACAGCACCTAAAGCTGTGTCGCTCGCATCAGTTGTGAGATAAAATTCTTTCGTGAAATCAGGATATTGTAATACTGGGTATTCAGTTATGGCTTTTTTTAAGATTTTAAAAGATTCATCGCAAAATTCATCCCAAACAAATTTAGCATCTTTTTTTAATAATTTATTCATTGGTTGCGCTATAGCTGAGAACTTTGGTATGAATTTACGATAATATCCTATCAATCCTAGAAAAGATTTAATAGCTTTTTGGTTTTGTGGTGGATCTATATTTAAAATTGTATTTATTTTGTTTTTATCGGGTTTAATGCCCTTTTCTGTTATAACATGACCAAGATATAACACTTCTTTATGTAGAAATTTGCATTTATTAGGTTGTAATTTTAAATTATATTCTTTTAATGCTTCAAAAACTTGAATTAATTTTTGATTATGGTCAACGAGATTTTTACCATAGATAACTATATCATCTAGGTACACGAAACAACGGATGCCTTGGAGGCCGGTGAGAACTATATTCATAAGCCTTTGAAAATTGGGAGGTGCATTTCGCAACCCAAAAGGCATACGTGTAAATTCAAAATGACCATACGGTGTACTAAAAGCTGTTTTTTCACGATCTTTTCCTGCAACACCGATTTGATGGAACCCGTTTGCTAAATCTAAAGTGGAAAAATATTTGGATTCTCCCAACTGTCCAAGAATATCTTCAATATTTGGCAGGGGATATGAATCACTTATGGTGATTTCATTTAATTTCCGATAATCAACCACGACACGCCATTTTTTATTTCCGTTAGCATCTGGTTTTTTAGGAACGACTAATAATGGACTGTTCCAAGAGCTTTTACTATGTTGGACTATTCCTTGCGTTAACATTTCGTCAACTTGTCTTTTTATTTCGGATTTATGAATTTCTGGCAGTCTATAAGGTCTAACGTTAACGGGTGGTTTATCAGATTGTATGTTTATTTCGTGTTTAATTGTATCTGTACAGGTCAACTTATCACCTTCTAAGTAAAACAATTGATTATAATCTCTACATATGTTTATGATGGAAGTTTTTTCTTCCGAATTAAGATGAGACAGATCTAATTGTTCATTTAAGTTTTTTAAACGATTTTCTATTAAATTAGTAATTTCAGCTTGTGCTAAAGTATAAATATTAAAATTTTCGATAGGAGAAAAATTTATTTTTAATTCTTCATTGCGTAATTCATATGGCTTTGCATTTACGTTTATTATACTAAGATATATGTAACCCTTTTCTGGCTTTACGATAGTATTGGTTATAAATATCCCATTTTCATTTAATTTATTAGGATTTAACATTGTAATTGATTCTTCCTGAATTGTTACAGGACCGTATTTAATTAATTTTTCTATGCGTGGTGGTATTACCACAACTTTATTTTCTGTTTGAAATTTGATTGGAACCTTTAAATCATTAAAATTAAAAATTACTTGATCATTACCATAGTCGATAACTGCTTTAGTTTTATTCAAAAAGTCTTCGCCAATTATACCATCTTGTGCGATTGGAAAATTAGCGGAAACTACATGAAAAAGTATAGCATATCTTTTCAGTTTATGACCAGGAACCTCAATAAATAATGTAGTAGTTCCAATTGTATTAATAGGTCCAGGTGAAATAACTTTCAATTCAATGGACATGAGATCAACATATGTGTTGTCATGCAAAGCATTTACTTTAATAATGCTTATATTTGCACCAGAATCTATCAACAAATTAGTAAATTGATTTTCCGCACCCTGCATTTCTAGCGACAGGATACTGGAAAAAGTACGATTTTTTAATTGATTTAACATTATTGTTTCTGTTAAATTTTGATTAAATTTTTGATTTGAAATTTCTCTTGATATAGGATTTAGTTTTGAATTTAGATTTAGATTTTGATTTTGAATTTGATTTCGAATTCGATTAAGATTTGGATTTTGAATTTGATTTTGATTTTGAATTCGATTTTGATTTTGAATTCGATTTTGATTTTGATTTTGAATTCGATTTTGAATTTGATTTTGATTTTGATTTTGATTTTGAATTTGATTTTGATTTTGATTTTGAATTCGATTTTGATTTTGATTTTGATTTTGAATTCGATTTTGATTTTGATTTTGATTTTGAATTCGATTTTGATTTTGATTTTGATTTCGATTTTGAATTTGATTTTGATTTTGATTTTGATTTTGAATTTGATTTTGATTTTGAATTCGATTTTGATTTTGATTTTTATTAAATTTGGGATTTGGCATTATGTTTGATTTAGAGTTGGAGCTCTCTATTTTAATTGGCTCGCCTGTGTCCTGAGGCCCGAGGGACCAGGCTGCTGGTAGTTTTCCTCATTTGTATGAGTTTGGGAATGATTAATATTATTCTTTTTATTTTTATTAAATGCTAGTTTCCTGCATTCTTCTAAAGTATGTCCAGGATTTTTACAATAACGACAAATTTTCTCTTGTGTTATTGTATTTACTTGTGGACTGGAATTGGAGTTTGTAAACCGTGGGTTATTAAATTTTGCGGAATTATTTAAGTTAGTTCTGAAATTTTGATTAAAATTTTGACGTACAACCGACCGTCGGCAATCTCTAGTGTAATGTGTATTTGTTTTACACAAATTACAATAGGGCATTTTGTTGTGATTATAATTATTATTATTATAATAATTTTTATTTTGGTTGCTACCTTTATAATTGGTAGCTAAATTTAATTTCTCTTCATTGATAGCTAAATTTATAGATTCGCTCAATGAGGGCAATCTGGCTGTGCGAACAATTATTCTTAGTGGATCTGATAATCCATTTATAAAATTGTTCATTACTAGAGATTCATTTAATTCGTGTATCGCTAGCACACCGTCTTGGGTCATGGAATCTTTAACACTTGCAATATTCAATTCGTCAAGAAGCCTTTCAATTCTTTCCGAATAGTGTGTTACCGATTCCCTAGGACCTTGACTCAAAGAAAATATTTCTACTTGAATTATCTGGGTGGATCTCGTTTTGGAGAATTTCTCTGTAAGAGAAGTTTTGAGATCTTCCCAGTTATCACTTTTTTGATATCGTAATGTGGCGTTATAAGCCCGCCAGGAAATTTTAGCAGTAATGACTTCTAAAAAGTCTGTTGTCGTCCTTTATTGCTTTGTCGTGTTGTATTTCAGCGAGTTGCAGAAACCTATGTAATTCGTTAGAATCTCCGCTAAACACTGGAATCATTTTGTTTGCTCTGTCAATGTCGAAATGAGTCATTTTGTTTAAATTATTGTCTTCTGATTTCTTAGTCAATACTTCAGATTCTATCCCTACAAGATCTGTAGTCACTTTAATTAAGGACGATGGCTTTGGTGGAGAGCGAGAAATAGGCATAGGGACTGGTTTTGGAATTTTCCTCGTTCTTAAACTGAGGTTCATACAAAACCAAAAAATATAATTTTAGGAAATATAATTTCTCTAATATGTTAATATGTTAATTTGGTAATATGATAGAAGAATAAATATTTTCTTCTTTTTTTTTTTTTTTTAATTTTGATTTAGAATTTTAATCTTAACTTCTTTTTTTTTTTTTTTAGAAAAAATGTAAAAATATTCTCTTTTTTTGTTTTGTTGATAATTTATTTTTATAAATAAATTTTAATAGTAAAAAAATTTTTTTTTTTATTATATGAATAGAGAAAAATTTATTAATGTTTAATTAGGAGCAAAATGTTGTAGGTATATAAAAAGTTTTTTTTTTTTTATAGCAAAAATTTTATATTTGGTGGAATATCATATTTTATATTTATTTTAATTTAATTTTAGTATATAACAAATATTTTTTTTTTTTTTTTTTTTAAGTAATTTGATGTAACATAATTTAGTCTTATATAAAAAAATTTTTTTTTTTTTTTTTTTATTTAGAAAATTTTTTTTTTTATACAAATATTACATTTTGTAACATACTTATTAGTAAAAATCTTTTTTTTTTTTTTTATATAATTTACCACTTACTTTTAAGCTGGATCTTGGAATTGTCTGGATGCCTTCTTGATGAGACAATGCTTTAATGTGTCATATACAATGACAACAGTGACGGCTATTAATACCTCCTTTAAAATCTCCTCTGTGCTGTTGTTCAAGTAAACGCTCTGCGCTGCACCCATGGAATCGGATGGAAACGGCGCTCTTGGCCCCCGTTTCAAATAAATTTTTTTTTTTTTTCACAATTAGTTTGCTTAATTAAAACGGCGCTCTTGGCCCCCGTTTCAAATTTTCACAAGATATATATTATATATATATATGCATATAAATATTTTTATATATATTTTTTTTTTTTTTTTTTTTAACGGCTCTTTTGGCCCCGCATGTCTTTAAAATTCACTTTTTTTTATAAATATTTTTATATATTTTTCTTTTTTTTACCGGCTCTTTTAGCCCCGCATGTCTTTTAAAATTCACTTTTTTTTTTTTTTATAAACTTTAATAATAAAAAAAGAAATTAATTGAAGTCTAGAATAATTAACACATTCCACACCCCACACCTGACACCAATGTAATGTTTTCAAAAATTCATTTATAAAATAAAAACTCCTTAGTTCTTTTTTTGTTAATTTATTAATATATTTTATTAAAAACTTTTAATTTTATCTGATGGTTTTTTACAATTTGACTCAACCATCTCAGTCTTAAAATAATAATGCTGCTGTCTTTTACCAAAGAAAGACTTTTATAAATTTTCTTACTTACAATAATACAAATACAATAATACAAATACAATTTAGTTTGTTACAAAGCAATATTACAAATTAGCTACAATACAATATTGTTCTATCCAAAAATAGACCAATATGTCAAGAATCATGCTGGCAATGCAAACCAGCATGTATTTACAAAATATTTTAGTTCAATATTGAAATATGAGAAATTAGTTCTACTTTCTTTGTTTAAATTTATTCTTTATCTTTATTTTAATTCTTATTAATATTTTAAGTATATCCATATGTAAACCATATGTTACATTATACTTTAACCTACTTTATTTATAGCTAAAAAGAAATTGAAAATAATATAGTTCTAATTTTAATTATTATACAATATTTTAGTTTATTTAGTATTTACTTATGCATGTTTTGGAGTGGCATATTACAAAAATCACGATAACTCAACAACTAATAACGCTATCTTTATAAAATTTGTGTTATAGGGTACTGGTTATGAAAAAACGTTGGCGAATGCGTACGGCGAGGATTGGGCAATGGATTCGGAACTTAGAACTTTTTGATCGAATTTAGGCCAAACTAGCATAATTCCGAAACCAATGAAGATAGAACCTCCAAATTTAGTTTCAGGGTGTTGCTTTCGATTCCCTTAGTCTCCTTGAAATTTGAGCTCAATTGGAGTAGTGGGTGAGGACCAGCTACTCAGTTCCGAGGACCTTAAAGCATATTTTCGAAATTGATAAAGATAGTAACTTGAAACAAATGTAGAAGCATCAAATTTGGCCCAGGGTGTTCTTTACTATTTCTTCCGTGCCCCCCTAATTTGGGATCAATTGGAGTGAAGATAGAACCTCCAAATTTAGTTTCAGGGTGTTGCTTTCGATTCCCTTAGTCTCCTTGAAATTTGAGCTCAATTGGAGTAGTGGGTGAGGACCAGCTACTCAGTTCCGAGGACCTTAAAGCATATTTTCGAAATTGATAAAGATAGTAACTTGAAACAAATGTAGAAGCATCAAATTTGGCCCAAGGTGTTCTTTACTATTTCTTCCGTGCCCCCCTAATTTGGGATCAATTGGAGTGGTGGTTCAGGACCTCTCTTAGACCCCCAATGTGTAAAAGCTTATCATCGAAATTAATAAAACTAGTAACTTAAAATTAAGATAGAACGTTCCAATTGTATACAAGGGTCAACTAGTATTGAAAGTATGACGGGGACTGCATATGGGCGAAATCATAACATGGTTTCGGGTCCTGGAATCCTTGAAAAGTTCAAGGGCGAACAAACATATATCTTGAAAACACCATAACTCAAAAAATAATGCCGCTATTTTGATGATTATATTTTATAAAAGCATATTTTGCTTATATAAGCTTTTCTATTAGGTATACAAAATAATTGCTATTTTGAAAAATTTGGATTATTAAATATATTATGCTTTGACTATCTTTTTATCACAAAATTTAATAATTAGAATTTTTTCATTTTGTAATTGAATTGGAATAAATATATTTTCATTTATTTCAAGTTTTTTTGTTTTTTAATATTTTTAAATAGATAAATTAGTAAGAATTTGTAATATTTTTTAATAGATAGTGTAATTAGAAAATGTTTTTAGTATTATAAACTTAATTTGGTTCGCTATGTATTACGATCAAATTAATAACAGCTTTTATGATATTAAAATGACTTATGGATATGTCCTTAAATTTGAACCAAATAGATGTAGGGTATTGAATGACTGTTTCTTTACTTGTTATATATTATTTTTAGTGAAATTATTTTTACGTATAATCATAAAACATATAAGTATGAAGAATTAAAAAAATTGAATGAATTATCTTTAAGTAAAAATTGTATTCTTAAAAATAATTGTAAACTAACAAAATAATAAATTAACCGAAATAATACAAATAGATGAAGAAACAATTTTAATTGAAAATGCTAACAATGTTAAAGTAAATCAATTATGTGACAGTAGAAATATTAATATATCAGATCATGTTTTGATCCATTTTAATAATTGCGTTTTAAAAATTTTAATTCATAATTTTTTTAATTTAAAAGATAATTTTCAACAAAGTCTTTATAATCCAGTAAATCAAAATTATAATTTTAAAAATAAAATTACATTTAATGAAATTGTTATAGAAATTTAATTAAAATCTCATAAGAAGTTATCTTATATACTAGATTTAATAATATTTGTTATTAGAATAATTGGAGCAATCACGTTTTTTAAAAAATCTAATTATTTTAAATTTAATAAAATTCAGGAAAATTTTAATATAAATTAGGAAGAAGTTACATATGTATCAAACTCTATTCCCACAAAAATAACAGACACTACTTCAGCACTTCCTGTTACTTTAAATAATTAAATTAAAAACATTTCATATTTCAATATGTGAAAATATAATTAAATATTTGCCCATCAAATCCAAAATTACGCAATTGCTCGTTTTACACCAAACTTAAAATTTATTAGAATAATAATAATATACATACCTGTAATTTGTTAATTAGATTTAGTCACAATCAAAGTTAAGTCATATTAAAAATAAAATAAAGTAAAAAAAAATGTTTTTTTCCCTAAACCCTAAAATGTAGAAAATAAAAAATTGAAGGTAGATCTTGAGAGTTTGTTACTGTTATATATAAAAGTAAATTGCTGGTATAAGAAACAGTTCTTTTAATGTTTGAAAACTTATAAGCTTAAAATATTGAAAATTTTCATTAACCAAAAATTGATGGTAGATCTTTTGCATTTAAAAGTGTTTTAGTATAAAAGTAAATTGCTGAAATGGGAGACAGTTCCTCTTTCAGTTAATCTTAATCAAAAATTGGTATACACATTACGAATATTCAGAGATGCTGGAAAGATTATATAAAAGCGTTATAAGTATTTGATAAAATCTTTATCTAGGTGGCCAAACTAAACTTAAATAAAATTGTTTGATATTTAATAGGTATCTTTCAGTCTGAATACATTTTTGCACATATAAATAATGTTCCACGTTTAGTATAACACTGTTTAGGTACCTACCTGTTAGATATGTATACCTATCAGATAGACATACTTTTTTTTTGTTTTTTTTTTTTTTCTTTATTTATAAAAACAAAAAACTATAAATTTGTATACAATTTAGTTTAGATTAATTATAAATTAGTGATTTAGTAAATCTGCAATATTTTGTTTGAATATTTAATCCATTAGTTTTTTTACGACTGTATAGCATAAGTAAAAGATGTTAGTCTAATTATTTTATAAAATATAGTTTGACTTTAATTTATTAAACTTCAAATTTACTTTTTTTTGACAATTTACATTTAATTTTGTTTATATTTACAATCTTTATTTTATTATATTATTCATTATTCCCACAAAAGAAAATTTTTTTTTAGTAAACGTTACCTACGCTCTTTTAGCATTTAAAAATAGAATATGTTTAAAAAGTAAACTAATTAACTTAAGAAACTAGGACTGATTATTTGATGATAGAATATATTGTACTATTTCTTTTTTATAGAGACATATATCAGTGATTGCTTTGGTAGCGTAGGCAATTCATTAAAGGCTTTTAAACAGTTATAGAGACAATTTTTCTTTTGTTGTTCTGTTTTAAAAAGTGATAAGTAGAAGTTGGTTTTGTTTCTAGTATTGTGGTTGTGAATATCGATAATACGGTTGAGAATGAAGTGATGTTTGATTTTATTGTTAATAATTTTAAAAGCAGTGAGGAAAAGTTCTTTTTTACAAATATTCGCAAAACTTAGATATTTATGAGTATAAAAGCGATGCAGAAGGAATTCTTGTTAGCAATCCATGTATTGTTTTGATGGCTTTCTAATTCAAAATATCTAATTTTTTTAGTAAATATTGAGATGAGTCACTCCAAAGTGGATTTAGATACATTAAGTTAGACACAACATAGGAAGAATAAATAACAAATAAAGCTTTTTCAGTCAAAAAATTGCGTAACCTTTTTATGATAAAAACGTAAAGGGTTATTTTTTTGGATACATAATCGATATGTTCGTCCCATTTTAGACTTTTATCTAATACTAAACCTAAATAGGTAAATTTATTGACAACTTCAATTGACGAATTACTAAATGTAAAATTGGTGCTTTGAAATTTTTTATTGTCAAATAGTATTATTTTGGTTTTACTTATGTTAAGCGAAAGTTTATGCTTTTCTAACCATATCTTGATTGTACAAAGGTCCATATCTATTGCTCTTTTTAATTCGTTTTCACTATCTACAGCATATTTTAGCACAGCATCATCAGCGTACAATTGCAATGATCCGTGCAAGCTGAGTTTACATATATCATTTATATAGAGTTTAAAGAGGTCCGGACCTAAGATTGAACCTTGGGGGACCCCCTTTATCACATTGTTTAGATTACTGAAACTATTATTTATTCGAACTTTCTGTTTACGATTTAATAAATATGATTTGAAGAAATTAATGTGTTCAGTAGAAACGCCCAACTGAGAAAATTTGTGAATCAGAATTTCGTAGTCAACGCAGTCGAATGCTTTTCTTAAATCAAGAAAAATACAGCCCACTTATTTCTTAGAATCTATATTTTTGCTAATGAAGTCGGTTACGTTTAGACAGGCTGCCGCTGTATTTGAGTTTTTTTCAAAACCAAATTGATTGAAGCTTAGAATCCCATTATCTGTCATAAAAGTGTTTAAGAATCCCATTATCTGTCATTAAAGTGTTTATAATTGTTTCAAAGATTTTAGAGAAAGTACTAAGGATCGAGATTGGTCTATAGTTGGACCGATTTGTTGCATCTCCGCTTTTAAAAATAGGTGTGACTATTGCAGTTTTCAACGCGTCTGGAATAACTTTTGTGTTAAAAGATAAATTTATAAATTTTACAATAATTGGGACCAGACGGTTTGCATACGTTTTTATAAATTTAGCTGATACCTTTGTCATATCCCGTAGCGGCTGAGGATTTAAGATTTTTAATTGCCTCATTAACTTTCTCAGGCGTGGTAGGATCAAGACTGAATGTTGTAAAAGTTTCGTTGGGTGAATATAAATCGAAATATTCATAGTCAATGGGTTCATCTGAAATTTTTAAATCACGTTGACAAAATAGTTGTTCATAGTATCAGCAATTTCCTGTTCATTATCATATACGTTATCGTTATAATTAATGGTTTTAATGGTTTGGTTATTAAAAGTTTGGATGTTATTAAATAATATTTGCTTGTACAATCCCCATAGTTTTTTGCCATTACTAGGATTTTGCGTTATGATGTTTGAGCAATAATTCTTTTTTGCGTTCAAAATTAACTTAGATACTTTGGATTTATAATGTAAATACAAATTTTCGATATGATTATATCTCGGGTATTTTTTTTTGAATTTTAGGTAAGAATTGCGAATTTTCATATTTTCGCGGATTTCATCTGTGATCCAAATGCTTTTGTTGTTATTTAATTTCGACGATCGAATTGTTTTTGTATTCACTTCTATCAAAGTGGTCAGTTTTTGAACTAATTCATTAAAAGAATTTAAGTTGTGAATATTATTCCAGAGTTCGTTTTTATCAATATTGTCATAATCTAAAGCAATTTTATGAGAATTAATTTTTTCTCTTATTGGCTTGAAATCTATACTGATAAAAAGCATTTGGTGATCAGATAAAATTGTGTCTGAAACATGAAAATTGTATTTCAATTCTAATATGTCTGAAATAAAATGATCTATAATCGTTCTTGTGGTATTACTTACTCTAGTTGCATATTCGGGTGAAATTTTGTTAAGAATTATAAATCCGTTACTATGTATCAAATTAATATAGTCTTCAATATTTTTGTCATTTTTTAATATATTTAAATTAATGTCAACGACAATAATTGTCCTCTTATGCGTAAGAAGATCTTCTAGTTTTTCTATAAATGTAACATAATTCGTTCCATGGGACCTATAAATAAGCAAATATATTTAGATTATGTTTAAGTAGTTTAATTCCTAAAATATTTGAATTTTGAAATAACTCCTTATATATACAGCTGCTACTAATCTTATTATTTATATATATTGCAACGCCCCCATATTTGTTTTCCCTGTTACAAAAATATGATACATATCCTGGTAAGTTAAAAAATTTATTTTCACTCTCATGCAACCATATTTCCGACAGTACAATCACATCGATATTTACACTATATGAATTTATTAGCGATTCTAGATCATATAATTTGTTTCTAATACTTTGAATATTTAGGTATATAATATTAAAATTGTTACTATAAGAATTGTCTACTAATTTGCCCATGTCTGTGTAGTATTGCACTTGAACATCATTATTCAAATCAATAATGTTTTGATTTCTATCTATCTCTATCTCTTCCATTAATTAATACGGGTATGAAAAGTAAGTGAGAAAAAATTTAGAAATAAATGATTTATTAGTGCAATAGATTTTTTTTTCAGTGCTCACAAAATTTGACAGTTCTATCATTTCCGTAATCAGTGTCTTTAAATTAATTATTAGTTTCAGTCTTGCTTGAAATATCTTTGGAGAAGGTTCGTGTAAAATAGTGTATGAAATCCGGTATTTCTTTATTGACAAAAATATAAATTTTCATAACAAATTCTAAATATTCATATATATAATTTAAAAAAAAAAAAAAAAATAATAATAACAAATAGAATAAGAAATAAAAACATAAAAATAAATTAAATTTAAGAAATCCCAAATAACATTTTTGAGACTTTAACTATTACCACAATTCTTAAAAAAACATAAAAAAAAAAAAAAAAAGTATATAAACAATATTTATATAATTCTTTGAGCTATGGTCGGAAAGGAACCTCCACCCTTTGGTGGAGGAACTTCATCAAATATCAACAGCAACCTATGCGTTTCTTTTGATAGTTCACGAAAATTAAAAAATCCAAGTGAAGACCAAAAATTCTTAGTAATGAAAAGATTAGATTTGAATAAAGACATGAGTACAGTGTCACCCTTTTTACTAAAAAGAGTTTTCATGAGTGTAGCAGGTGATATCTTGAAATGCATCAAACTAAGGAATGGCTCTGTATTAATACAAACAAGAAATGTGAAACAAGCTAAAAAAATAATAGAAATAAGCAAGCTGAACAATGAAATAAATGTCATTGTAGAAGAACACCAATCGTTAAACCACGCCAAGGGTATTATTTTTTGCCCAGAATTAAAATATGTTTCAGATGAGGAGTTTTTGATAGAAATGCAAAGTCAAAAAATTATTGAAATCAAAAGATTTAAAAAAAATATCGGAGAAAATATAATTGAAACAGGTTTATACTGTTTAAAATTTTCCACTTCGACATTGCCAGAAGATATTATAATAGGATATCAAAAATATAATATAAGAGCATATATTCCCCCACCAATGAGATGTTTAAATTGTCTAAATTTTAACCATTTAGCGGAAAACTGTAAAAAAGATAGAGTTTGTTCAAACTGCAGTCAAATTTATCACACCAAAGAAGACGAAAAATGCAAAAATCCAGAAAAATGTGTAAATTGCAAAGAACAACATATTGCCTTTTTTATCAAATACCCTAAATATTTGAAAGAAAAAGAAATTAAATCAATTAAAATTAAAGAAAATGTTGAAATAAAAGAAGCAGTAAGAAGATATAAATTGCGACACGGGTTAACCAATTCATACATAAATATAGTTGAAAATAAAAAAAAATGTAACTGCATCTGTCAATGTGAAGAAAAAAAAAATAGTACTTCATCTAATACAGTACAACAACAACAAAATAATAGTACAATAAACAACAACAAACCAATAATAAGAGAAGAGAACAACCAAAATGATAGTACAATAATCAACAACAAATCAATAATAAGAGAAGAGAATAAACAAAACGATATTTTAAATGCAAAATCAATTTTTCCTAAAACTCAGGCAAACACGTCTAATAAAATCAATAAAATAGATGATGTTGATGTTGATGTTAAACAAAATACTATTAATAAAAATAAAGAAATAATATTAAAAGAATTAGATAACGGCAATATTATTTTTAATAAGAAACTCTCCCAAAAACAAAAAAGAGAAATAAAAAAATTAAATAACAAGAATAAAAAAATAAAAACAAATAAAAATACAGATTCTATGTCAATGCGAGAAAGTAGTATCAGTAGTCTTGATGAAGAAGAATTTTCTGATGTTATCAGAAATATTGACTTTACATAATTTATTATTATAAATGAATAACCAACATATCATTCAATGGAATGTTGATGGTTTCTATAAACACTTTGAAGAATTTAAATTATTAGAAAATAAGTATAATCCATTTATTTTTTGTATACAAGAAAGCAAGTTTAAGTTTGATCACAATCCTAATTTAAAGAATTACAATTCTTATACCAAAAATTTTTATACAAACTCAAATGCACATGGTGGAGTTGCCATATTGGTAAGAAAAAACTTTAATTCAGAAGAGTTCGATTTGCAAACAAATTTACAAGCAGTTGCAGTTAAAGTATTTTATCCAGCAAAATACATAATTTGCAATCTGTATCTACCTCCCGACTATAATATTAAATATGAAGATTTAAAACATCTTTGCAATCAGTTTGACTGCCCATATCTGTTTCTAGGAGATTTCAACTCTCATAATGTTCTATGGGGGGATAAAAAAACCGATAATAAAGGAAAAATTATAGAAAAAATAACAGAAGAAAAAAACTTATGTTTACTAAATAATGGTGATAGTACTTATTTCAGTTATTCTCATAAGTCTTTTAGTAGTATAGATTTAACTTTCGTGTCTCCAGATATCTCACAATTTTTTGATTGGTATGTATGTAATGACCTACATAATAGTGATCATTTTCCTATAATTATAACTATATTAAATTCACAAATAAATTACAACAAAAGACCCAAATGGATTAATAAAAAAGCAGATTGGGATAAATATCAACAAAATGTTACTTTGAATTTACATCCGAAAAATTTTTCAAATATAGACCAATACGAGTTTTATATTAGAAGTGAAATATTAAAGTCGGCAGAAGCTTTTGTCCCACAAACAACTGGAAAATATATTAAAAAAAGAGTTCCTTGGTGGAATTCAGAAATTAAAAATGCAATAAGAAACAAAAAGCTATTATATAGAAAATATATGAGAACTATGGATCTAAATTATTTTAAAAATTTTTTAGTAATTAAGAGAAAATGTAGGAAACTTATCCGTTTTTATAAAAAACAAAGTTTTGAAAATTTTATACAAGGAATAAATTTAAAATAAATAAAAAGCACAACTATTTTTGATAATATTAGAAAAATAAAAGGAAATTATAAAACAAATCAACCCACCTCAATCATAGATAATAATAATATAACAACAAATACCTCAGAAATTTGTGAAAAACTAAGTAACTCTTTTGCAAAAATATCTTCATCTCAAAATTATTCCGAAAATTTCCGCAATTTCAAGAATAGAGTTGAACAAAATGAACTAAAAATTCCGAATGATCCAGATGCAACTTTTAATAAACCATTTTCCATGTATGAACTAGACGGTGCACTTCAAACCTGTAAAGGAAAATCATCAGGTCCAGACAATATTAATTATGACATGATAAAAAATTTAAACTTTTCAAGTAAAAAATACATTATAAAATTTTTCAACCATATATGGCATACGGGAACTTTCCCTGAAAATTGGACGAGAGCAATACTTATTCCCATTTTAAAGCCAAATAAGGATCCAAAAATAGCATCAAATTACAGACCAATATCTCTTACCAATTGTTTATGTAAAATAATGGAAAAGATGATAAATAAAAGATTAGTATGGTACCTTGAACATAATGAATCATTCAATATGTATCAATCTGGTTTTCGTAAAAATAGAAGCACATTAGATAATTTAGCAGTTCTGGAATCAGAAATAATGGAAAGTTTTGCTTCAAAAAAATTCTTAGTAGCCATTTTTCTTGATATAGAAAAAGCGTATGATATGATGTGGAGACGTAAAATAATAGAAATTTTATTAAAAAAAAATATAAAGGGAAACATAACCAAATTTATTGATAATTATCTAAAATGTAGGAAATTTTCAACATTATTGGCAGATTATTTCTCTGATACTAAAAATATGGAAAATGGTATACCACAGGGCTCAGTTTTAAGCGTGACAATTTTTAATATTGTACAATACTATCTTTGAACATATTAAATTACCGGTCAAATGTCTCCTGTATGCTGATGATATAGTCATTTTTGCATCCATGAAAAACTTAGGAAAAATACAAAAACATCTTCAGAAAACTCTTGAAAATTTAAAAAGTTGGTCCAATACTACCGGCTTCAATTTTTCGGGGAATAAAACCAAAGCAATGATTTTTACTAGAAAAAGAAAATTCATCGAACCTTCGCTAATCTTCAACAATACTAATATTGAATATGTTAAAAATTTAAAGTTTTTGGGGATGGTCTTCGATAGTACGTTAAAATGGCAAGAACATATAAAAATAATCAAGGCGAAAGCGTTACGAAATCTAAATATTCTAAAAATTTTGTCTCACTCAAGATATGGTTCAGACAGAAAACTATTGCTAAGAATTCTTGAAATGGTAATATTACCAATCCTAGACTACGGTTCTGTAATATATGACTCAGCTGGAAAAGGGATATTAAACACTCTGAACACTGTGCTGCATTCAGGTATAAGACTAGCAACGGGTGCCTATAGGACTAGTCCTAGTATTAGCGTTATAACTGATTCAGGACTAATACCTTTACATGAAAGGAGAGAAAAACAAATAATATTGTATGGAATGAAACTACTATCTTTTAAAAATCATCCATTGACAATGAAAATAAACAATACACTTCAATTTGAAAAGTTAAAAACAAATAAATTTCAACCCACATATGTCAGGATAAAGAAACTAATAGATAAATATAACATACCAATTTTAACCAGTTTCCATAAAAAAAAATTAACAGATACACCGCCGTGGATTAAACCAAATATCGAAATAGATATCGACCTAAGTACTTATAAAAAAGAGCAAACAAATAGAGAAATCTATAAGAAAATATACCAATATAAAATAAATACAAAATTTAAAAATTGTGAACACATATTTACTGATGGATCAATAAATAATGAAAAAACCGGATGTGCCTTTTTCTACAACAGATATTCAGAAACTTTTCACCTACCAAAATTTACAAGTATTTTCTCGGCTGAAATGTTTGCAATATATAAAGCAATACTTTTCGCGGTACAAAATATTGCGAAAAATAAAATAGTTATTCTTTCTGACTCACTCAGTGCTATTAAAAATATATCAAAATTTCAAACAAAAGATCCTATTGCAATGGACATTAAAGATTTAAGCTTAAAATACCCATGTAAAACTATATATCTTTTTTGGATTCCAAGTCACATCGGAATTGCAGGAAATGAGCAAGTGGATATCTTAGCCAAAAACTCGATTTTGGAAGAAATAGACATTTCATACAAATTTATTTATTCTGACTATAAAAACCTCGTTGACAAAATAATTAAATCCTCATGGAGTAAGCAATGGTTCGAAATAAATAATAATAAACTGAGGGAAATAAAAAATAATGTAAGCCGATGGTCAAATATAAATCATCTATCACGTAAGGAGTCTGTTATTCTTACAAGATTAAGAATCGGTCATACAAGTTTAACACATAAATATATTTTGGATAACGAGCCCCAGCCAAGATGTGACTGTAATGAAGTTTTGTATATAAAACATATATTTGAATCATGCCCTTTATACATAACCGAAAGGCAAATTCACAATATTACAGGATTACAAAATTTAGCAGATGAAGATTTAAACAATATTCAAAATGTATTAAAATTTTTAAAAAAAATCAATATTTTTAATAAAATTTAAATTAAATTAATTAAATTAAAATACTATAAAAAATTTTATACAAAAAAAAAAAAAATAACATCCATTGATGTATTAAATTTTTTTTTAGAAATTAGATAATATATATGTACATATTTTAATTTTATTTTTTAATTTTCATAGAATTATGCTTTATTTTAACTATTAAATACTGTAAACTTAATGTATTAATCGGGCCTTATAAAATCCAAATGGGTTAATTGGCCTTACAAATAAATTTTATTAAAAATAAAAAAAAAAAAATTATTAGTTCTAGGTTGTATTTTCTTTTGTTATTTAAAAAATTAAAAATAAGTAAAATCAGATAATGTTTAAAAAAATTATAACTTAGTGTAAAATATAAAAGAAATTTTATTAGAAAAAAAATTAAAGAATTAATTAAGTATAAGTATTTAAGTATAAGTAGAAAAAAATATAATTTATATAAACGTGTTTTTGTTAAAAAAAAACTTTTTTTTGCTTAGGTTGTTGTTTAAATTAAATAAATTTTCATTATGTAGGAATATATTAAGTGAATTATTGTTTTTGATAATTAGCATATGTTGAATTATATAATTATATGTTTTGTAACTTAAAAAATAAATAATTGTTTTGATAATAATAAATAAAATATGTGGAAATAACACGATTTTAAAAAAATAATTTTTTGTTTTTGTTAATTATTATAAGTTTTTGTAAAAAATATAATAATATGCTTTGAAATATATACAATTAATAATAAATTAAATTGATTAAAGTAAAATGATTAAAAAAAAAAATTTTTATGCGTATATTTTTATGTAATAATATAAAATGAGGTTATGTATATAATGTTATAAAGTTGTATGTATATAATAATATAAAATAAAGTTATTAAAAAATTTGATCGAAAAAAATTCGTAATTGATTGTAAGGATAATTATTAATTGTTAAAAAAATTTTTGTAAGAATGTTAGAATACTTAAAATAAAATAAAGCTAAAAATTTGTTTAATAAATTTAGTGTTTTAGTATAACTATTAGTGTTAAATTTCAAAAGTTTTTTTAATAAATAATATATCGTTGATGGAAGATACATTGTAAACTTTGCTAACCTTGGTCTTGCGGAGATAAATTTTACTATCCTTGACCCACAGAAACTCGAAATTGTGTGAATTTTTGATTTTTTTTGCCTCTTTATAGAGTTTTGCCTAAAATGGAGTGAGATGGTGACGAAAAAATATTTCTTTATTCCTATCAGGTTGTATATTTAACTCTTCAGTTAAAAGATGATGATATTTCCGCTTTTTCTCCATCAACTCGCTTTTTATTGCTTCAGAAGCCAGTTCCACAACATAAAGGTCATTAACCACTTCATTTCTTTCAATTATTTGTTTTTGTTTTATTTTAGTAACACTTTTCAGACCACTTTTGTCAATATTAGCACCAATTTGTTCAGCAATAACTAATACTGTGTCTGTTGGGTTTGGTAGATTAGCGGGAAGTCCGGCAATAACTATATTATTTTTGATCATTTTTTGTTGATCTTCATCCAATATTGATTCATAATTATTCAGCTCCCTTTCTAGTTCAGATGATTTATCTTCTACGGCTTTAACACGTATCTTCAATTCTTGATTTTCTTCCTGCAGATTTTTATTTTGTTTAATAATGTCCCTCATCTCTGAGTTTTATTTGATTTGTGTATTTCAACTACTACAGATCCAAGAGCTTGCCAATATTTTGCTATATTATCCATTGAACAATCTGATAAGTCGAATGTGGATAATTTTTCAACAGCGCTTTCTTCAGAATTAATTAGTGTGTGGTGTGACTCCGTTTCTGTATCATCCCCTTCTGCAGGATGACCATTGATACGTTAGCGTTGGAAGGACAAGTCTTACATTTCCAAGATACACTTCCTAAGTTAACTGCATTATGTCTAGTTGTTAAGTATAGTAGAACTTAAAATTTAGGCGCAAAAAGTTGATTTGTATGAGAATAATTTTCTAATTTTGATTAAACAATTAAACAAATTTTAGCCGAGTACAATAATTTCACTATTTAAATTATTGATTATTAAGTTTCAATTATCAAGCTTTGAATTTTTATATTATTTTTTATAGATTTATTTTATAATTTTATATTTTTTATTTTTGTTAGAGCTTAGAACAATACCAAACGTCAAACGTCACTCCAATTTAAAGATCCTTATGTAATATGTTTTCAAAATTGTTCCGAAACTATTTTGCTTTTTCAAAACTAAAAACCATTCCAATCCAAATATTAGTTGTCAAAATTGTTTAATTAATACTTTTACTTATGACCTTACTCAAATTTTATTTGATAGTAATTACTTATGATAATTTCTATAATAGTAAAACGATATACATATATGTAATTAGTTCTTTGTTTATGTTTCTTAATATTTTTTTACTTACACACATGCATATGCTGATAATAATATGAGAATACATGGTAGTAATCTAATTAGAAATATTATTTTCATTAATAAAAATACATAATCATTAAAATATTTTTTTTTAAACAAAATACCCACACGCAATTCATGTAAGATTATTATTAATATATTTATTATCTTTCGAACGCAAATAAACTTAGACCTATGTATACTTTACTACTATAAACATATGTATACATAGAACAAACATATTTTGTATTTGCATATCAATAGCAGACATTAAAACAAAATCATTTCACACTATTACATTTTGTCTTACGCATTGTTGCATTTTTAAAATTTGCAGATGAGGTAGTCTACTTTTTGTATTTTTCGTATTTTTTTAAAATGTTAGGGTCGTTGGTTCAAATTCTCTTCACGGTGAAATTTTTTTTTAATAACTTAAAATTTTTTTTTTTATTTAAGTACCTACCTATTTGTTTAAAATTGAAACTATCCAAATAAATTAACTTAATTTGTAATTTTTTTTATTATTTCTGTTGAATTTAAAAAAAAACACAAAAAAAAAATTTTCCTTTCAACGAGGTTCAAACTCAGATCTATTTACACCCGAATCCACTTCGCTAATCACTGAACCATACAATTCTTAAAAATTTATGGTCAGATTTCTAATATAAATGTATCACTAACTGACAGAATGAAAAATAAAGCCATATACACAGGCAAGTTCATTTAAAAGTATATAATAAATTTTTTTTTTTATCAAATCGTGATAACTTAAAACAAAAGTCGTGTTTTAAATTAAAATTAATTTTTAATAGATTAAAAGTCAGTGTTAATTGTGTGAAAGCTCTGTTTTATTTAATTAATTTATTTACAAATTAAAAAGAAAAAATAATATAATCGGAATGGAAACAAAAGTACTTATAACAAAACACCATCACATAAAAAAATAAAAAAATTAATTATTTTTAACATAAAATAAAAAGATAAATTTAAAGTGTAATGTGAGAAACTTAAATAAAAAATTCAATTAAAATAAAGATATTAACAAAGTGTGAATTTTTGAATTAGTTAATAAAAATGAAGAGGAATTTAAAAAAAAATGCTAAGTATATTATTATTTAATCTTATAAACTCATTTTCAGACGGGCGAGTATACAACGAAGGTCGAACGACGAACGAATGCAATTTTATATATTAAATCTATTAAAAATCTTTTTTTAAATATTGATTTTTAAAAAACCTAAAAATCTATCAATTTAGGTATCCTTCGGATAGCAGTAAACTTAAGTAAGAGTGAAAAACTTATTATATTATCTTTTTAATGCACTGTCATTTTATAATTTCCACATAAATATGAATTGGTATTTTTATCTAAAAATGCTAAAAAATATCTTTAATGCTTTAATTAGTTTGAATTCAATCCAATATGTTACAAATTAAACTTACAATAATTATACTGTTCATATTTGTTTAAAAAAAAGAGATTTTATTTATCTATTAAAATTCACGGCTTTATATTATAAAGCTATCAGTTTAGTTTTACATTCATTAGCTTTCCAAATTTCATATAACTTGTCATTGTTGATTCTTTCAGCACTTCCAAATATTTCAGCTGATGAAGAAATTCCAGACTATAAAAAAAATATGTTCAAAATTAAAAGTTAATATCAAAGCCATTTGAAAAATCAAATTCTTAATTATATAAATAAAAGGTTTTAATAAGTAAAGCTTTAAAAACAAGTTTATAAATTTTTAAATTTAAGTATCTTTCAATTAACTCCGCCAAGGACGGTCCTTAGCCCAGCTGAAAAACGAGGAGGTAGAGCAATTGAAGAAGGACCTCGAGGTGCTCAGAGCTCAATTAGCTAATGTTATAATAAATTGCGCAAGTAAAAAAAGGAATTAAGGCTTTCGAAGCACTGGAGACTGCTAGTACATATGCAGATAGTATTGGAGATATGATCACAGCCAAACCTCTTCATCATCTCACAGATAATGAGAAATGGAAACACTGCGCAGACGCAATGAAACAAGCGGCTTCGCAAATCATAGGTTTTGAAACAACGGTTTGAAACGCATGGTATGATGATGAATGTCGGGCACTAACGGAGAAGAAAAAAGAGGCTTATAGGAAAGCATTACAGCGAAAAACAAGAGCAGCACAGGATGAGTGTAAAGACAGAAGATCTGAAGAAAAGAAAGTCCTCTTGTGGTAAAATATAATTTAGGTCGAATCAAGCCGATGCAGAAGCGGTGTACGAAGCTTTTACATAAAAACCAAACAATTAGTAAATGGATATAACACAATTACAAATGGGCTGAGGAATGATTCCGGTAATTTGATGACTGCAAATGAAGATTTAACTAGAGCATGGAAACATAATTTTCAAAAATTTTTGACTTGTGGCGACCGTGCAATTGAAAATAGGCCGTCCAATATTCCAACAAACGAAACCGAGATAGCCACCAAAAGACTAAAAAATAACAAAGCTGATACTGTTGATTCATACAAGATGATGCGTTGTCCTGTAACTTTTTCTATCTTGTGCTGGAGTACATATTATGTCGTTCCAGTGTTGATATGGTAGGAACAATTGTTTATAAATCAGTTCAGAACAAAACAAAGTATATGCCACGGACAAATTCGGAATCCGAGCAACATCTTATTGGACGCAATTTCACAATTGTCCGTGTATATTACTTTGAGGTAGTTAAGGAGTTTGTCTACCTTGGTTCAGTTTTTGGAAGTTTCATCGCCATATACAAAATTCTAAACCTATGTGATCCTATTTAAGATTTTTTTTTTCTGAGTTTTATACCGAATCGCGAGATTGTTCTAAATATATGGTATCCCACCTTTCTGAAATAATCAAAGTTATAATATGGTCAGTCATGCATGATACGACCGCGTGATCTCACCAATTGATGCGTGTTGCCAACGTAACAAGCGTGGCGGTCTGGAGAAAGTGGCAATCGTGTCTTTGGAACCAACTAAAGTTTGGAGTTGGCTTCAAAATTGAGCTACACGCATTTTACAGAATATGTATCTTTTAGTAGTTATTTATTTTAATTTTGAGGTATTTTTTCAAAATTCGAGGGGCTTAGACTGGAGCAGTCATTTAGTTAAGCCATGAGCAGAATAATGTTCATACCGGTACAAACCGAGAAAGAAAAAAAACACAATTAAGATCCGAAAATAAGATAAAGATCTTCGTATGATATCGATATTATGCAATTTTGAAAAAAAAATGCATAATGTTAACTAATGTTATAATTATTTCAAAATTGACATTATGCGTGTTTTGAAGCAAGCATAATCTCAATTACTTTATGCGCGTTGACATTATGCGACCCCCCTCCCCCACCATGCAAATTTATATTCCGAAAATTATTTGATACAGTTTGCATTAATATTAATATTATGATTTACATAATGTAAGCAGCACGAGTTCAAAATTTGAACTTTTTTCAATCAAATCAAATATTTTTTTTATTTATTTATTTATTAGTTAAAACTATATTTACAATATCATAAAAATATTTTTCTTCTTATTTTGATTTTCTATTAGTAAATTTAAAATTAAATTGAATATAAATTTTTATTAGTTAAATTTTTATACATTTGATTTTATAATTAAGTAATTAACTAACACTAAAACTAAAAAAAATTCAGATTATTATTACATTCATTTGTTTTTAAAAGATGTAAAATTTGTTTAAATTTTTAACTCATTAAGTAGATTATTAAACAAAGCTATTACTCTATACATTATATTTTTTGGTGTCCTTGCTCTTCTATATAACGGCAGTCTGAAATTCTCAGAATTTCTTACATCCGATATATAGTTCAGATTTCTCCAAAGATACCCAGGATATATCTTGTATTTAATTCTAAAAATAAAAATTATAACATTGAATTTCATATACTGTTGCACAGTCATCCATTTTAATAATGTTAGCATATTTTGTATATTTGTGTATCAGAAACATTTTAGGATTATCCTCATGGCTTTATTTTACAACACTTGTAGCCTTAAATTATTTCTCGTATTACATATAAATAATACTGACGAACAATAGTTGTAATGAGGCAATATTAATGTATTTTATAGAATGACTCCACAATCATATGATAATGCGAGCAAAAAAACCGATTTTTTTTAAATCTTTTTAAAGATATAATCAGCATGTAAAGTAAACTTCATTTTATTATCGATGTGTACTCCTAAATATTTGATGTCATCTACACATTCAATTTCTTCATTATTCAAAAAGAGTGTAACGTTGCGGTTTCCTTCATTTATGACCATACTTTTGATTTTCCTGACATTTAATTTTAGTTTGTTCACACAAAACTATTTGTATAAATTCTCCATGTCTTTACTGAGTAGATCTCTACATTCATCTATGGTTTTCGCTTTAATATATAATGACGCATCATCCGCAAAAAGCACAAGCTTAGCACATTTTATAGTCAATTTGATATCATTTATATATATCAGAAATAGTAAGACCACTAACACTGACCCTTGGCACATCTATATCTATACTTTTTAAAGCTGACAAAACTTCACCAACTTTTGCTCTTTGTTTTCTGTCTTTTAAATATTGTTTAAACCAATTTAACTCTGTTCCGAGTTATAAGAGTTATTTTTTCTAATTTGATTAACAGAATATCTCTATCAATAGTCTCGAAAGCCATTTTTAAGTCAATGAACACAGCCACAATTATATATTTTTCATCCGGCCCTCTCTTCCATTCATTTATCACCCAACTAATAGCAGTTTCACAAGAGTGCCCTTTTTTGAATTCCGACTGTTCTTCACAACTTATTTTATTTAGTAATCACTTAGTTGTTCGGCTACAATTTTTTTCAAAATCTTTTGTTATATTATTGGCGGGTTGGTGACTAAATCCATAATGACTTTCGCCAAAAAAAAAAAAACTCGGCGAAAACACAAAAATCGCCGAATTAAACCTGCAGAAAATACTACTTTTAATAGAAACAAACAACATGTTACTTTTTTGTCCCTTGTTAAAGTAGAAAATAGTTATTTGGTTTTGCTAATTTTGTTTGTTATTGTTTTTATTTATTTTTTAACATATAAAATATAGTTAACATGTAAACATAATTCTTAATTTCTTTTTATGCTTTTAAAAATTAAATATTAGTTTTAAAAATAAAAACGACAATTCCAGCTGCAGGTGTTCAATTTTATTGATAACAAACAATATAATACTAAGTTTGTTGTTATTTAATTTAGTACATGTATTAATTTTCAGTTTTGTAATCCATATACCCAAAATATATTAAAAATCAATTAAAAATAAAAACTTCACAGGTATAAATCACATTTAACTAAATAAGGTTATCAGACTTAATAAAAAAAATGATATTGCCCTTTTCCAAAATATTAATAATATAAAATTGCATTTATTTAAAGTTTTTATATTTATTTATATTTCGGAAAAGGGCCGATTTGTATTTTGAATTTATGGATTTTGGCTTTTGGATTTTTATTTCTGGATTTCGGTTTGTGGATTTAGTCACCAACCCACCTTTTTAGTTTTCTTACATTTATATTTATACATATTTCTGCATGATTTGAACTCATTCCATGCTATATTTTTTGACATTACAGCTCTATTAGAGAGGCATTCTTTTCTTTGGTTCATTTGTTTTAGTTCATTATTATACAAATTATTACTATTTTCTCTTAATACAATTGTTTTGTTCATACCCTACAGTGTAGCATATAAGTCATTTGTAAATTTCAAGCATTAATCATTTAATAAGTTCATACTTATAGAATTTGAAAATCCTTTTGGGTTAAATGTTCTCATCATTTCACCTTTTTTAAAATTTAAATATGTTATTTTGTCACTATTTATCATATATTGCAGTTGTCTTACTTTTATACAAATCGTTTCATGATCTGATATCATAAACTGTGGCTCCATTTTTACCTGGACATCTGCTATGTGATCACTTATCACATTATCAACCAGATATTCTGTTCTAATTGTTTTCCTAGTTAGCTCTTAAACTTGTTGCTCCGATATAAATTCACGCATCCGTTTTTCATCAATATCTTCATTTAATAAATTTATATTAAAATCACCAGTCATAATAGTGTTCGAACTATTACAGTATGTGTTGCACCACTCACCAATCTGTTCACCGTACATTGCGTACTTCTATATACGAGTATAAAAATTAAAAAAACAACATTTATACATAACATCCATACATTTTCACAGTATAAACCACAAATCATTTTATTTTATAATCATTTTTTAGCACATGTTCAAAAAATTTTGTAAAAATATGCCTATATAGTTTCACTCTGTCCGTTTGTCCGTATGTTTACAAAAACTTTTACATCGTTTGATTTACATCGAAGAAATTTTAACCACGCGCAGGTTGCAAAAAAAATAATTTCATAGAATAACCTTTTTCTATAGCTCCACCCATTACGGAGCTACATCCCTCCAAAGTTGGAAAAAGCCCTATTTTTAAATTTTTATAACAAGAGTTCTGCTAAGTGTATTTTCAATCCGATAACGGCACAAAATAGCTGGTCTTATAAGCTTTATAAATTTTTAAAAAGCAAATGTTTATGGTTGTCATACGGTACTAAAATTTACCATCATGCAAAACTCAATATTTGCAAAATTTTTGGTCAGACATATCTTCTAAACGGTTTAAGCTAGGGTCTTGAAATTTTAGGAGAAGTTAGATCCTTAGAAATTAGTAGGAGTCAGTTAACAAAATTTTTTGTCAAGTTCTGGTTTAGGAAGCTCATAAGTACTCGAAAATAGAAATTTTGGTATTTTTAAACATCTATAACTTGAATACATCATCAAAAATTTTTTTTAGTGATATACAAATGAGAAAGCTCTTTAATTAAATTTCAACATGTGTCAAAGGTTTCTTTTAATCTAGAAGGGTGACGAAGCTGCAGCCCCCAAAAACTCACCCGAAAAGCCTTATATTATAATTAGTATAACAAGAGTTCTTTTATATATATTTTCAACCTAAAAAGGATAAAAGACAGCTGGTTTAATAGGCTTCACAAAACAAGAAGGCTAAAAGTTATATTGTTGCCATACGGTACTAAAATTTACCATTATGCAAAACTCAATTTTTGGAAAATTTTTTTTTTAAATTTAAGAAATTGTCTCTTAGTTTTAACTATTTTTGCTTTGATAAAATAATTCTAGGTATAACTCCCAATTTTGGTGGGATTCACAATTGATTCCCTAGAATCTAAGAAAATGAAAAGGTGGGGACTGGTGGCGGGTGGGAAGATCCATCATAAGTTTGCTAAGCAAAAATTTGGAAACCTTCCCCATTGAAGGCCAACTAGGTCTTCAAAATTAAAACTTTTATGTTTTTATAAAATATTAACTGATTATACAGTGTATGTTTTTCCAAAATTGAACGTTAACATTGATGCTCCTTGAGAATTGAGTTAATCCTATTAACAGTTTTAAAATTTCTTAATCCATGTCGGCCCGACGGTTGGTCAAAAAAAATTTTTGGTCCACATTTTGTCCAATTTTACGAAATACATCTTTGGCTAAAAAGAAAACCGCAAAAAAAATTTTGTTGAGTTCCATTAACCCATTACGGCCTAACAGTTTTTTACAGGTTTTTTCAATACGTTACTCTAAATTAGAAACGTTTCGACCGATTTTCTTCAAATTGTATGCGTGAAGCACCTCGAAAATGGAGTTGAGTCTGTTAACAGGATTGGTGTTTGGTAACACATGTCGGTCCTAGGATTGGTAAAAAAACAACATTGTGGAAGTAAATTACGTCCAATTTTGGAAAGTAGTTAGTTACTGCTTTGAATTCCAGAAAGTTTCAAAAATTACTAGAAAACTCCTAGAAAAACCGTTTTAAAAAAATTTCTTTTATACATGTTAAAATTAAAATTTACACCATGTGTAATTTTTTTGTTAACTCTTTGCAGTAACATCAACTTCGACTAAACCTCCTTTGAGAGGCGCAGCAACGCGCACCGATTATTAGCTAGTTATAAATAAAAATTCTAAGAAACACCTCTTTTAAAATTTAATATATAGGTATAACTCTACTGAAAAAGGCGGCAATCCTGATTATGAAACCTCCTCCAAAAACCCTCCTAATTAAGAATTTGACATATACATATATACAGCCATTATGGCTTTATTTCGTATGGCGTTATTTCACTGCACCAAAATAGTCAGTAAGAAATCCTATATAATTTTGAAAATTAGCTTTCTAAAATACCTTAGTTTTTTTCATTACTTGTTTGGATATATGCGTGTTAGCCTTTGAACCTATCATAAGTTCCAGAAATCGAACCCATGGTCGGATTTCGCCAATATGCAGTTCTCGCTGGGCTTTCATTACTAATTAATCATTGTGCCAAATTGGAAAGTTCCATCTTTATTTTAAGTTACTATTTTTATTAATTTCGATGAGAAGCTTTGAAAGCACTGGTAAGTCTAAGAGTATCTGAACCACCATTCCAATTGAGCTCACTTTTCGGGTTCACACAGGAAATAGTAAAAAATCCATGTGCCAAATTTGAAGATTCTATATTTGTTTCAAGTTACTGTCTTAGGAATTTTGTGGGTGGTCAAAAAAGAAAAAAAAACAATTAAAAACAAATGACAATAATATGATAAAAATGAAATATAATAAATGAAATATGATAAAGATCTTCGTATGATGTTGTCATAATGCAATTTTGAAGAAAAATGCTTAATGTCAACCAATCTTATGATTATTTCAAAATTGACATTTTGCGTGTTTAGAAACAAGATGATTTCATTTTATGAGCGTTCACAGTATGCGACCCTCCGCAATATATTATTATAAGTGCAAATTTAAATGCAGAAAATTTGTTGAAATTTGCATTAATATTAATATTATGATTAGCAGCACTTAGGAGTTGTGTAACCAATGTAAGTATGTAAGCATCACGATTTCAAAATATTAACTTTTTTCAAATCAGATATTTTTATAATTATAAAATTCTAATTTTCTTAGTAATCAGATTTCTAAAATTCAAAAACCTTATATCTGATTGCTGAAAATATAATTGTTTGAAAATAGCTGTTCAAAAACGATAAAATAAATATAGTTTAGAAATAGGTACATTATGCATTATGAGTTAAGATATAGATGCAATTTATAGAGATCATAATTGTTATGTTATGGTTTATGACTGAGTCATAATAAAGTTAAAACACCTTAAGTGGAAACGGATGAGACAATTTAATACAACCGTTATCTTATTTGTCTGCAAAGGTATAAGAATACGAAGATATTATGATATTTTATCTGCTTTTGCTGCGCAACATGAACGAGGACACAGAAACAAGGTCTTCAGTCTGCGGCAATACGAGAATGCTAAGAATGCTGAAGATAAAACTAAAAATAAAGCGAAGAAAAAGTTGTCTATTGGAATATGGAATGTAGGAAGAATATTTGAAGCCCGAAAGTTGGCCATTCAACATCGACATCTTTGAAATATTAAACCGAATGAGTCCCGGAAGGGATCTGGCGTATATGCAAGTATTAAGGCAGAAATATATTACTCAAAAACTTAAACTTTTATGTCTCCGTCAAAAAGAATAATTATGTTGAAAGTTCTGATTTCAATGTAAAAATTGAGCGCAACAACGATGAAAATATTTGCGACAGTTTCTGGTTGAAATGGTCTGTGTAGGAAATAGTTGAGATTATCGATTAGTTCAATTCGGTCAAGAAGAAAATTTTAAACTAATGAATACTTACTTCAAATTACCTTCACACAGACTACACTTCTGGACATAACTTTAAGATTTAGCAGATAATATTGTACGAAATCCAATTGATTTCATATTAATCAACAGCAGATTTAGCACATCAGTCAAGCGAACATGTACATATCCTGGAGCAGATGTACCAACGGAACATAGTGTATTACTTGCCGAAGTTAAATCCAAGCTAGCGTAACGGAAACAACAAATCTGTGATTGTAAAAGAAATAAATGCACAACTAAAGAACAAAGAGATTGATAGCGACACACACACTTTATAGAATCAAACACAAATGATCCCAAACAATGTATCCACGGTAAAAATAGCTTTAGAAAACGGAAGAAATAATAATGTGAATGGAATAAAGTAGAATGCATAGAAATAAAAACCTGGAAGTATACAAGACATTGAATGTATTAATTCGTGCTAAAATCAGAGAGGCGAGATTAGCTGGCTGATTAATTAGATTTCTTCACAACAAAAATGTAAAAGATTAAAACGATTGCAGCAGTAAAATGAAGCAGTCAACAAACATAAAAAATAAAAGAAGCATCAGGTGTATACCGAAAAAAGACAGTTTCTATGCTAGAAAATAATGAAAGACGAATAATGATCACGCAAGAAGAGAAAAGAAAACCTGGAAACAATATATTGACGTCTTTTCAGATGCTTTTCAGGCGGAAACCATAAAATACATTTCATCAATTCAACTTTCAGGACCAGTTGAATTTCGAAAGATAAAATACAGAAAGCCATTGCATCATCTGAAATTAATACAGCTTTGGGGCCATATGGGGTACCGGCTGAAATATTAAAGTTAATTATTGACGAAAACATCACATTGGAAAAAATATGAAACAACATTCACAACTCCAGATTTCAGCCAGAAGACTGGCTGAAATCTCCTTTTATTGCAGTACCGAAGACACACAATGCTCGAAAACATAATGACCATAGGCTTATCATCCTCGTTGGCCATAAATTAAAAGTCTTTTTGAAAATTATTCATAATCCACTGTACAACAAATGTGAAGAAGCTATTTCAAAATCACAATTCGGATTTAAATCAGCTTTAGTAACTTGTGAAGCTCTTTTTGCTATCCAGGTACTTGTCAAGAACTGCGATTATGAAAAGGCTTATGATAAAGTGCAACATAGCAAGTTAATAGATATTCTTGAAAATATGGATGTAGATAGTAAGGATATACAATGCATCAAAAATTTCCATCCTCGTTGGCCATAAATTAAAAGTCTTTTTGAAAATTATTCATAATCCACTGTACAACAAATGTGAAGAAGCTATTTCAAAATCACAATTCGGATTTAAATCAGCTTTAGTAACTTGTGAAGCTCTTTTTGCTATCCAGGTACTTGTCAAGAACTGCGATTATGAAAAGGCTTATGATAAAGTGCAACATAGCAAGTTAATAGATATTCTTGAAAATATGGATGTAGATAGTAAGGATATACAATGCAACAAAAATTTTTATTTTGGGTTCAAACTGCTAAAGTAAAATCTGAAGGCATAACTACAACAAATTTAAGATTCAGAGAGGAGTAAGACAAGGATGTATTTTGTCTCCACAGAAAAACTATTCCAAGAATCAACTGCTGAATAAAATAGATGCGTAAAAGTAAATTGCATTTATAAATAACATCCGCTTTGCTGACAATACCACAATAATAACAGTCAATAAAGCATATCTTTAAAATTATTAAAGTTAGTAACTTGAAAAATGTAGATGCTTCCAATTTGACACAAGGTTGTTCTTTACTATTTCCTGCGCGTTCCCCTAATTTTAGATCGTTTTCTGCTAACTATAGTAGTTTTAGAAATATACAATATGATTTTAGCTCTATTCCCAATTTTTTTTATCAAAATGTAAGTATTTGTTTGCCTTATATCACATTTTTTGGCGTACAGGGTAAAATATCCATACAAATTATTGGTTACAATTTCATTCGTATTGTTTTGCCCTACGTAGATTTAAAATACCATTTCTTAAATATTGTTTTGCCCTATACAGCAAACCTTTGGTGTATAGAAAAAAATAATAATACAAATCACATGCTTATCTAATACGTATTGGTTTGCTCTATGTATATACATTTTTATACCCTACACCTATTAAATAGGTAAAGGGGTATATTAACTTTGGTATGGTGTTTGTAACCACCTAAAGGAAGCGAGCTAGATATGGAAAAGTAAATATATTAGTGATCAGCGTGACCGCCTGAGTCGATATAGCCATGTCCGTCCGTCCGTCCATAGGCACGATAACTCAAAAAATAATGGAGCTATCTTGATGAAATTTTTACTGTAGATTACTAGGACCGAAAGTACGGCGGGGAATGCATATGGGCGAAATCGGCCCATGGGTTCGGATTCTGGACCTTTCAATCGATCGAAGGGCTAACGAACATATAAAAAAAATTACGATAACTCAACAACTAATGACGCTATCTACATCAAATTTGTGCTGTAGCTTACTAGTAATGAAACTACTTCGGGGATTGCGTAAGGTCGGGATTGGACCATGCGTTCGGAACCTAGAACTTTTTGATCGAATTTAGGCCAAACGAGCATAATTCCGAAACCAATGAAGATAGAACCTCCAAATTTGGTATCAGGGTGTCCCTTCCTATTTCCTAAGTGTCTTGGGAATTTGGGTCGCATTGGAGTACTGGGTCGGGGACCAGCCACACATTTCCGAAGACCTTAAAGCATATCTTTAAAATTAATAAAGATAACAACTTGAAAAAATGTAGAAGCTTCCAATTTGCCACAAGGGTGTTCTTTACTATCTCTTGCGTGTTCCTCTAATTTGGGATCAATTGGAGAGGTGGTTCAGTACCCCTCTCAGACCTCCCAAGTTTTAAAAGCTTATAATCGAAATTACTAAAAATAAATACTTAAAATTAAGATAGACCGTTCAAATTGTGTACAAGGGTTAACTAGTACTATAAGTAAAGCGCGGGCTGTATAAGGGCGAAATCAGCCCATGGGTTCGGATTCTGGAACTTTTAGTCGGTGTCAGGGATAACGAACATATATTGAAAATCACGATAACTCAACAACTAATGAGGCTATCTTCATGAATTTGTGCTGTAGGTTATTGGAAATGAAACTACGGCGGTGATTACGTACGGTGAGGATTGGACAATGGGTTCGGAACTGAGAACTTTTTGATCGAATTTAGGCCAAACTAGCGTAATTCCGAAACCAATGAAGATATAACCTCCAAATTTGGTATCAGGGTGTCCCTTCCTATTGCGTAAGTGTCTTTGAAATTTGGGCCCCATTGGACTAGTGGGTCGGGGACCAGGCACTCAGTTCCGAGGACCTTAAAGCATATTTTCAAAATTAATAAAAATAACTTGAAAAAAATGTAGAAGCTTCAAATTTGGCCCAGGGTGTTCTTTACTATTTCTTCCGTGCCCCCCTAATTTGGGATCATTTGGACTGGTGGTTTAGGACCTCTCTTAGACCCCCCAGATGTGTAAAAGCTTATTATCGAAATTAATAAAACTAGTAACTTAAAATTAAGATAGAACGTTCCAATTGTATACAAGGGTTAACTAGTATTGAAAGTATGACGGGACTGCATATGGGCAAAATCGTACTATGGTTTCGGGTTCTGGAACCCTTGACAAGTTCAAGGACTAAAAAACATATATCTTAAAAACACCATAACTCAAAAAATAATTCCGGTATTTTGATGAAATTTAAACTTTAGGTTACTAGTAAGGAAAGTACCATGCGAATTGGTTCTGGTCGAGTTTAATTTCAAAGCCAAAGAATATATTTCCTATGTCCTATGTGTCTCCGAAATCTAGACTTAATTGTAGTGGTTCAGCTATGTTCAAAGGTACTTGCTGCATTCATGTAAAATTTATTTGAATATTTAAATGAATTATATGAAAAGGTCTAAATTTGTAATTGTATTTTAGAAATACATTTATTGCATATTTTGCGTTTATAAGCTTTTCTATTAGGTATATAAACTAACCATTTAAAATAATTGCAATTTTGAAAAATTTGGATTATTAAATATATGCTTTGATTATCTTTTTATTACAAAATTTAATAATTAGAATTTTTTCATTTTGTAATTGAATTGGAATAAATATATTTTCATTTATTTCAGGTTTTTGTTTTTTAATATTTTTAAATAGATAAATTAGTAAGAATTTGCAATATTTTTTAATAGATAGTGTAATTAGAAAATGTTTTTAGTATTATAAAGTTAATTTGGTTAGCTATGTCTTACGATCAAATTAATAACAGCTTTTATGGTGTTAAAATGACTTATGGATATGTCCTTAAATTTGAACCAAATAGGTGTAGGGTATTTCTAAGTCGGTTGCACCGACTGACTGTTTCTTTACTTGTTTATATACACTGCCTACACAATTTTACTTGTGTATTGTATCAAGTATATAGATCACAATTCTCATTACTGCCCTAGTACGTTCCAAAAAAAATATTTAGATCCTCTTTTATCATTAAACAAAATGTATCAATTATATAAAGGGCACGTCAGTGAACCTGCATCAATCGCAATTTATAGAAAGGTTTTTAATTACGATTTTAACTTTGAATTCTATAAACCACGAAAATATATATGCGATCGCTGTTTTAAACTTAAAAGTATAAAGAATCAAAAGGAACAAGGAACTGTACTGTAGAATTTACATAGGAAGGAGATTAATTCAGTAAAAGCAGAAAGGCTTTTAGATAAAAACAACATCAATGTTTCAACTGTGACATTATGCTTTGACTTACAATCAGTTTTCGTATTACCAGTTTTCGCCTCAGCATTTTATTATAAGAAAAAAGTGAATACTTGCAATATGACAGGAGTTGCAACTTTTTCCGATAATAGTAAAAATGCCTATTGTGTAATATGGGATGAAACCAAAAGTTCACGATCGGGCAATGATTTACGAATAATTATTATGTGGAGTGATGCCTGTATTCCAAAGAATAGAAAAAATTATTAACAACAGCACCAAAATTCTTTTTGTTCCAAAACAATTAGTTAGAAAAAATATTTCAAAAATTTTGTGAACTCAGAATGTCCGGGTAGTAAAAATAAATCCAATATGTAGATAGTCTACACAGTTTTATTGACCGTTTCACAAAAAATGATGAAATTCCAAGTATTATTTCTCTAATTAAATTATTAAAAAAAATTAAACATAATAATTGAGGATTAACTATAATTCAAATTCAAGAAAATGATCTATTATCTTATTCAGCAGAAATATTGGATTTTCAAAATATACCCTTTTCATAAGACGTCTTTCTTACAATCAGAGTACTTACAAGAGAGTACTTGTGAATCAATTTTACTTATAAATAATCGAAAAAAAACTGCGAACCCGAAAAACTTATTTAGTCAAAACATTTTGCCTATGAGTTATAATGAACATTCTGTATCTCGCAAAAAGGACGATATTAAGTCTCTGCTTGAATTTTTACCGAAAATATATCAAACGTATTACAAAACAGTATTAAAAATTTAAAAGTTACTAAAATAAAATTTTATTTTTATACCCGTATGACTATAGCTCAAAGGGTATAATAAATTTGCCATTCCGTTTGTGATGCAGAGAAGCACGGGGGTAGATATAGACTCGAAAAAAAAACCGATTTAGCTATATATGTCTGTCCGTCCGTCCGTCCGCACAATAACTCAAAAACTAAAGGAGATAGGAT
The DNA here is from genome assembly GCA_963082915.1 of Dolichopus griseipennis. NCBI lineage: Eukaryota > Metazoa > Arthropoda > Insecta > Diptera > Dolichopodidae > Dolichopus > Dolichopus griseipennis. The sequence goes on from OY720441.1 coordinate 144,318,719, forward strand.
CTTGAAATTTTCTTATATTCGTTTGTAGCAATAGCCTTCATCGCTATTTAAATCCAGCCATGTTGGTCTTTGGGTTAGGGTAGCTGCCATATAACTTCTTTTTTTATATGAGCATTATTCTGTATCTATTACAACTGCGTGTCTGAAACTTTGCCAAAAGTAGTTAAGTTTTATTGCCAAAGTTTATGCAAAATTTGGTTGGTTTACTGCAGTGGATTCGAGTAGCTAACTTCTTCTTTTATATGAGCTCTCTATACCTATTGAAGTTGGGTTTCTGCAATTTTTCCAAAAATAGTTTAGTGGTATGGCCAAACTTTCTGCAAAATTTGTTTGTTCTACTGCATTGGGTTCAAGTAGCTACCATACAATTTCATATTTCATATAACTATTACTTTATATATAAGTGGTATAAATGTTAAATTTTAAAGTTATTTAAGCAATTTTTTTAAAAAGAGTTTTCTAGGATTACTGTATTAATTTTTTACATTTTCTGTAATCAAAGAATTACTAACAACTTTCCAAAATTGGGTGTAATTTACGTCCAAAATTTTTTTGAACAATCGTCGGTCCGGCATGGGTTAACAAATACAAATCTTTTAATAGAGTTAACTCCATTCTCAAAACGGAACACGTATACAAAATTTGAAAAAAATCTGTCAAACCGTTTCTATTTTAGAGTAAAGTAACGAAAAAACATTTAAAAATCTGTTTGGCCGCAATGGGTTAACGGAGCTCAAGAAAATTGTTTTTAAGGCTTTCTTTTTAGCCAAAGTAGTATTTCGCAAAAATTGGACAATATTTGCTTCCAAATTTTTATTGACCAACCGTCGGGCCGACATGGGTTAACAAATTCAAAAAGTGCTAAAAGTCTCAACTCAATTCACAAGGAGCATTACATATACAAAATTTGAAGAAAATCTGTTGAACCGTTTCTAATTTAGAGAAAAGTAATGAAAAACATACAAAAGGCTGTTGGGTCGCAATGGGTTAACGGAACTCAGGAAAATTTTTTTTGAGGCTTTCTTTTTGGCCAAAATTGGACAAAATTTGGTTCCAAAATTTTTTTTGACCAACCGTCGGGCCGACATGGGCTAACAAATCCCAAAACTGTTATCAGTGTCAACTCAATTCTCAAGGAACATCACGTATACAAAATTTGAAGTCAATCGGTCAAACCGTTTTCATTTTAGAACAAAAAAGTTAAAATACTTGCACAACAACCCCAACTTGGCGGTCCGTTAGAACAAAATGTTTAGTCCAGGATTTCTTTCCGTACCCAAAAACCATTATATACAAATTTTCGTGAAAATCGTCTGAGCAGTTTATGGGCCTATTCGCTACATACAAACAATCAAACAAACATACAAACAAACTTTCGCTTTTATATATATAGATAAAGCTAAATGTTTGAAAATTTGCCAAAAGTAATAAACCGGATAATGTTGTTCTACTCTACTACACTTTTCCTCATTTAAATTGATATTATTATAAAAATAAGACTTTACGTTTTGTATTAAAAATGTATAAATTAAAAAAAAAACAAGTAAAGAAACAGTCAGTCGGTGCAACCGACTTAGAAATACCCTACACCTATTTGGTTCAAATTTAAGGACATATCCATAAGTCGCTTAAACACCATAAGAGCTGTTATTAATTTGATCGTAAGACATAGCTAACCAAATTAACTTTTTAATACTAAAACATTTTCTAATTACACTATTTATTAAAAGATATTACAAATTCTTACTAATTTATCTATTTAAAAATATTAAAACAAAAAAACTTAAAATAAATGAAAATATATTTATTCCAATTCAATTACAAAATGAAAAAATTCTAGTTATTAAATTTTGTGATAAAAAGCTAATCAAAGCATTATATATTTAATAAACCAAATTTTTTAAAATTGCAATTATTTTAAATGGCTAGTTAATATACCTAATAGAAAAGCTTATACGCAAAATATGCAATAAATGTACTTCTAAAATACATATACAAATTTAGACCTTATCATATAATTCATTTAAATATAAAAATAAATTTTACATAAATGCAGCAAGTACCTTTGAACATAGCTGAACCACTACAATTAAGTCAAAATTTCGGAGACACATAGGAAATAGCAAATATATTCTTTGGCTTCGAAATTAAACTCGACCAGAACCAATTCCCATTGTACTTTCATTACTAGTAACATAGAGCTTAAATTTCATCAAAATACCGGCATTATTTTTTGAGTTATGACGTGTTTTAAGGTATATTATGTTTGTTAGCCCTTGAGCTTTTCAAGGGTTTCAAAAACTCGAAACCATGGTACGATTTCGCCCATATGCAGTCCCCGTCATACTTTCAATACAAGTTAACTCTTGTACACTATTGGAACGTGTTATCTTAATTTTAAGTTACTAGTTTTAGTAATTTCGATGGTAAGCTTTTACACATTTGTGGGTCTAAGAGAGGTACTGAACCACCACTCCAATTGATCCAAAATTAGAGGGACACGCAGGAAATAGTAAAGAACACGCATGTGCCAAATTTGAAGCTTCTACTTTTGTTTCAAGTTATTATCTTTATTATTTTCGAAAATATCCTTTAAGGTCCTCGGAATTGAGTGGCTGGTCCCCACCCACTACTCCAATTGGGCTCAAACTTGAAGGAGACTAAGGAAATCGAAAGCGACACTCTGATACCAAATTTGGAGGTTCTATCTTCATTGGTTACGGAATTATGCTAGTTTGGCCTAAATTCGATCAAAAAGTTCTAAGTTCCGAACCCATTGTCCAAACCTCACCGTGCGCAATTGGCGCAGTAGTTTCATTACCAATAACCTACAGCACAAATTTCATGAAGATAGCGTCATTAGTTGTTAAGTTATCGTGATTTTTTACATATGTTCGTTAGTCCTGTAACCGATTCAAAGGTCCAGAATCCGAACCCTTGGGCTGATTTCGGTTTTATACAGTCCGCGCTGTACTTTAAGTACTAGTTAACCCTTGTACAAAATTTAAACGTTCTATCTTAATTTTAACTTACTATTTTTAGTAATTTCGAGTATAAGCTTTTAAAACTTGGGAGGTCTGAGAGAGGTACTGAACCACCACTCCAATTGATCCCAAATTAGGGGGGCAAGCAAGAGATAGTAAAGAACACCTAATTTGAAGCTTCTACATTTTTTCAAGTTGCTATCTTTATTAATTTTAAAGATATGCTTTAATGTCTTTGGATATGTGTGGCTGGTCCCCTACCCCCAACTCCAATGGGGCCCAAATTTCAAAGACACTTAGGAAATAGGAAAGGACACCCTGATACCAAATTTGGAGATTCTATCTTTATTGGTTTCGGAATTATGCTCGTTTGGCCTAAATTCGATCAAAAAGTTCTAGGTTCCGAACCCATGGTCCAATCCCGACCTTACGCAATTCCCGAAGTAGGTTCATTACTATTAACCTACAGCACAAATTTGATGAAGATAGCGTCATTAGTTGTTGAGTTATCGTGATTTTTTATATTTGTTCGTTAGCCCTGAAAACGATTAAAAGGTCCAGAATCCGAACCCATGGGCCGATTTCGCCCAAATGCAATCCCCGCCGTACTTTTAGTCCTGGTAACCTACAGTTAAAATTTCATCAAGATAGCTCCATTATTTTTTGAGTTATCGTGCCTACGGACGGACGGACGGACGGACGGACAAAGTTAATATACCCCTTTACCTATTCTATAGGTGTAGGGTATAAAAAGGGTTTCGCAAGTAAACGGCATCCATGGGGTGATAAAGTAAAAAGTAGCAAGCAAAAAACTGGATATGAAGTTAGGTCTATTTTTAACGGTTTCTTATATAACCGGACTTAAAGATTTTATCTCCTCCAAAATTCTTTCATTTAGTTTTTTGCTTATAATTTAGAAACTTACACACCTAGGATCAATCTTAATACCATTTTTATAATTATGTATTTAATACAGTATTGAAAGAGAGCGGGTGACTTTTTAATAAAAAGAATATTTAAATGGAAAGCTCAATACCTTTTTATTAAGAAGTAACCCGATCCCTTTTAACACTGCATTAAATAGATAATTTCTTAAGCTTAAAAAAATTGTATTAAGAATTATTCTAGATGTTCCTAAATTATAAGCAAAAACGACATGAAAGAATTATCTAAGAAACCGTTAGAAATAGACCTAACTTCATACTAAGTTTTTTGCTTGTTATTATCAACTTTATCATCCCCTGCAAGGATGCCGTTTACTTGCGAAACACCATGTATATCTCTTATATAATTTGTTAAGAATATGTTCAAAGAATGTGATTTATTTTTGTTAAATTCCTTATTTCTGTAATTGAAAAACAGTAAAAATTAATGTTTAAGAAAATATTATTACTGTTTAATTTATATTAATTTAAATAGTAATAAACTAAAGTTATAATTTATGCTTGTTATTTTTGAATTAATATGATTTTATGTTTTTGTTATTAATGAAATAATATAATTTAATAAAAATTTCTAATTTATTTGTTTGTTTTTAATAACCGTTTGCTCTATGTAATACAAAATAATATAAAATGTGATCAAATTCGTTAATATTGCTTTGCTCTACGTACGAAATGATACCAGTTTTCCTTAATTTTCTTTTGAATCATATATTGTAAGGTACAAAAAAGTAAACAGGTTTTTAAAATATACTCTTTCAGTAATATCCCGTAAAAATTTTTAAAAATTTTATCGGTTGCATTCCTGTAATAGGATGTCGAACTTTAAAAGCGATTATTTCAAAACAACAATTTGGCATATAAAAATGATATTAAGATTGATCCTAGGTGTGCAAGTTTCTAAATATAAGCAAAAAACAAAATGAAAGAATTTTGGAGGAGATAAAATCTTTAAGTCCGGTTATCTAAGAAACCGTTAAAAGTAGACCTAACATCATATTATATTTTTTGCTTGTTATTATTTAAAATTTCAAACATTTAGCTTTATATATACTAGTATCGCCCTGTGCTCGAAATTCGAGCTTTTTGTGCCCTTCAATTTACAATAAAAAATCTGTTTTGTGTAATTTATATTAGACTAATATTACACGAAACTTATTTTTTTTCCCTATACATAATAAAACTTATGGCAACAATGTTGTCAACAATTCATGCGTTTGAAATTCGCTTAAAAAAAAAAAAAATTTATTATTTTTTTCAATTATTAAAACGTTTTTAAGTATTTTTGAATTTTATTCCCGTAGCTTAACGCGCTTTAAAGAGAGTATAATTTTGTGCAGTTATTATACGAAGAAGGCGATTAAAAATAGTGTTCTAATATAAATAGTGTTCTAATATATAATATTCAAAAAGAGTTTATAATTCTTCTAAACAGATACATACACATATTTAGTGAAGTCATGTAGGCAAAATTCAAGTTAATGCTGTCCTACATGTGTATAGAAAAATATACTTTTTTCTAAACATTTTAGGACAACTTGAACTATGTTGTGTGTATTCCGTATCCTAATTAAAAAGCTTATTCATAAGTTTAGTACTTAGTATTATGTTATATTGAAGCTACCAGAGTATAAAATAATAGTTAAGTTGACAGAAGTCGAGTTTTATTTTAAAATCACAATTTTAAGATTGATAACATATCTATAACATACCATGCTAATCAATTAAAAAATCGATAAATTTTTCCTCCCCTTATTCCATTTTTAAATTTAGTGGCTACATACTAATGTATGTATGCAAAAAATGGTTCTGAATTCTTTAGTTTACTTTAGAGATTAGATATACCTATTTGTCTAGTTTATTTATTTATTTTTTTCTAGGTATGGTCACGAGTTATTACACATAAGTTTCTTCAAAAAAAAACAAATGTTATTACTTTCGTACCTATATGAGGAGTAACCTACTCCTTTTTACTCTCACTTACAGCCAGCTACACCAAACCAGCTCTTGAAAAAGAGTAGATGAGAGGAGGAGATAATTAAATAATTTCCGGCAGATAGCTTTTAATAAATGTTTCAAGTAGAGAAACAGTCAGTCGGTGCAACCGACTTAGAAATACCCTACCTATTAAATTTGAACTTATTTGGTTCAAATTTAATGAGATATCCATAAGTCATTTTAACACCATAAAAGCTGATATTAATTTGATCGTAAGACATAACTAACCGAATTAACTTTATAATACTAAACACATTTTCTAATTACACTATCTATTAAAAAATATTACAAAATCTTACTAATTTATCTATTTAAAAATATTAAAAAACAAAAAAACTGGTTATAAATGAAAATATATTTATTCCAATTCAATTACGAAATGAAAAAATTTTAATTATTAAATTTTGTGATAAAAAGCTAATCAAAGCATAATATATTTAATAATTCAAATTTTTTAAAATAGCAATTATTTCAAATGGTTAGTTTATTTACCTAATAGAAAAGCTTATAAACGAAAAATATGCCAAATGTATTTCTAAAATACAATTACAAATCTCGATCTTTCAATACAATTCATTTAAATATAAAAATAAATTTCACATAAATGCAGCAAGTACCTTTGAACATAGCTGAACCACTACAGTTAAGTCTAAATTTCGGGGACACATAGGAAATAGGAAATATATTCTCTGGCTTCGAAATTATACTCGTTCGGCCTCAAATCGACCAAAAGCTTATAGAATCCGAACTCATTGACCAAACTCGACTAGAACCAATTCCCATGGTACTTTCATTACTAGTAACCTAGAGTTAAAATTTCATCAAAATAGCGACATTATTTTTTGAGTTATGGTGTTTTTAAGATATATGTTTGTTAGCCCTTGAACTTTTCAAAGGTTCCAGAACCCGAAACCATGGTACGATTTCGCCCATATGCAGTTCCCGTCATACTTTCAATACTAGTTAACTCTTGTACACAATTGGAATATTCTATCTTAATTTTAAGTCACTAGTTTTATTAATTTCGATGATAAGCTTTTACACATTGGGGGGTCTAAGAGAGATACTGAACCACCACTCCAATTGATCCAAAATAAGAGGGGCACGCAGGAAATAGTAAAGAACACCCATGTGCCAAATTTTAATCTTCTACATTTGTTTCAAGTTCCTATCTTTATTTATTTCGAAAATATGCTTTAAGGTCCTCGGAATTGAGTGGCTGGTCCCCACCCACTACTCCAATTGGGCTCAAATTTCAAGGAGACTAAGGAAATAGAAAGCGACACACCGATATCAAATTTGGAGGCTCTATCTTCATTGGTTTCGGAATTATGCTTGTTTGGCCCAAATTCAAACAAAAAGTTCTAAGTTTCGAACCCATTGTCAATCCCCCTCCGACATTTCATTTACAACACAAACTTTATAAAGATAGCGTCATTAGTTGTTGAGTTATCGTGATTTTTTATACATGTTCTTTAGCCCTGAAACCGATTAAAAAATTAGGGAGACACGCAAGAGATAAGAAGAGTAAAGAACACCCTTGTGCCAAATTTGAAGCTTCTACATTTTTTCAAGTTGTAACTTTATTAATTTTAAAGAAATGCTTTAAGGTCTTCGGAAATGTGTGGCTGGTCCCCGACACACTACTCCAAGGGGGCCCAAATTTCAAAACACTAAGGAAATAGGAAGGGACACCCTGATACCAAATTTAGAGGTTCTATCTTAATTGGTTTCGTAATTATGCTCGTTTGGCCTAAATTCGATCAAAAGGTTCTAGGTTCCGAACCCATGGTCCAATCCCGAACTTACGCAATCCCCGCAGTAGTTTCATTTCAAGTAACATCAAGCAAAAATTTGATGAAGATAGCGTCATTAGTTGTTGAGTTATCGTGATTTTTTATACATGTTCGTTAGCCCTTCGATCGATTAAAAGGTCCAGAATCCGAACCCCTGGGCCGATTTCGCCCATATGCAATTTCCACCGTAGTTTTAGTCCTAGTAACCTACAGTTAAAATTTCATCAAGATAGCCCCATTATTTTTTGAGTTATCGTGTCTACGGACGGGGACTTGGCTATATCGACTCAGGAGGTCGCGCTGATCACAAATATATATACTTTTCCATATCTAGCTCGCTTCCTTTAGGTGGTTACAAACACCATACCAAAGTTAATATACCCTTTTAGCTGTTCTATAGATGTAGGGTATAAAGAGTTTTTTATTCTAAAAAAAACATATGTTTAAAATGTAGAATAAACTTTTAATTTAATAGGGCCTAAATTAACCTAAATTAAAACATACGACGTACAATTTTTATACGGCAGTACGTCAATATGTCTATCTACATATCCGTAAATCGATACGCGCGTACACACAAAAATATTTAATTGAATGTTTCAATTTAGTACAAAAACTTTTTTTAATTTCATATAATAGATATATTTTGAATTGTTTTCAATATAAGATATTCTTTAAAACAAAATCTTAAAAATATAAGAAAAACCGAAAACAATATTTTTACGCACTAGGTCAGTTAGTAAATTTTAAAAATCCGAGTTACAGTACATCGCGTTACGCGTATTTTGATTGGTCTTATGTAAATTCATGTACCTACCTATTTATTTGTAAAGTTTTTGACAGAAATTATACGCCGAACGCTTTTATTTAAGTTGAAAATTATTTTTTAGTTTTTTTTTGCGAACATATTATAGGTATTTTCAATTATTTTGAATGTATGTTTTTTTAAAAAGAAAATTATTATTTTAAAATATTTTATTTTGAAAACTTATTCGTAGCAACATAAGAAAAAACAATTGCAATATTTTTATATGCTTTGTCAAATTTTAAAATTTCGAAGTACAGTACATAACATACCTACTTATTTTTTGACAGAAACTACACGCCTTCCGCGTTTATTCTGGTTGATCCCTAAAGAACACATCATTTTTTTTAAGAAATGTTATTTTCTTTTTGTTTCTGCAAACATATTACAGGTATTTCAATTATTTTGAGTATATGTAATGTATTTTTAAAAAAAATATAGGTATTTTTAAAAACAATATTATGTTAAAATATTTTATTTTTAGAACAATAACAACCTAAGAAAAAACAATAACATTTTTATATGCTTTGTCAACTTTTTATTTTAAAAATTCGAAGTACAGTAAGTTATTCTCATGTAATATCATGTACTTAACTACTAATTTAAAACTTTTTGTTAGCTGTTATTTTTTTTTTTTTTTTTTTTTTTTTTTACGAGGGAATGGAACGCGCGAAAGCCACCCATTGAAATTGTGCGGTATTTCGTTGGGTAGTGTGCGATTTTAACGCACCAAAACCACACCCTTTTTGAACCAAACTTTAGGAAAGAACCTGTGATACAAATGTACAGTTTGGTTACAGGGATGGGATATGAAAGGATTTTGGGATTGTCGGAGGATATTTGGGAATTTTGGATTATGGTGGATGAGGAAAATTTGGAGGAATATTTAGGAGAAAGATGTTAATATTCTTCTTAAATTTATTTAAGTCGTACACATACGAATTACCAACTTTAGGAAACACATTGGACGGAATGTGATTCCATAATCTCGACATGCGCATAACAAACGAATTTCCATAGGCCGTGTTTCGCCATCTTAACAATTCGACGCAGTAGGGATGAGCATCTGTTGCACTCCTTATTTCACGTTGGAAAACTTTGAGTGGAGGCATTAATTGTTTTATTTCCTTAGAACAGGTGTTCGTCCCCACTAGGTATCTATAAAACAGGGTAAGTGACCAGACTGTACGCCGATGGCTAAGTGGAGTGAGCGTTGAGGTAACACTGGGATCATTTATAAGACGAATAGCTCTGTTTTGCACTTTATCAAGATATCCCAGCGCTAATTGGGGTGCACCAGCCCAGATATGTGCATTATACTCCATTTTTGGTCTAATATATGTTTTATAGATATTGAGGAGATCTAATGGAGAGAAGTAAGTTTTACAGCGATACAAAAAACCCAAACACTTAGCTGCATCTTTAGCTATACCAAAAATATGATTTGACCAAGTCAATTTCTGGTTTAACTCGATGCCCAAAATATTTAAATCTGTTGAGTGCTGCAAAGCTCTCCCTGAAAAATCAAGTTGGGAATGGAAGTTGCTATTTTTCGCGAGATGAGACAGCATTGGGTTTTCTTCGTGTTGAATTGAACACGATTATTTTCACCCCATTTGTGAATTTTTGCTAAATCGTTATTTAGCTCACTGACAGTGAAATTTTTTGCTGTTGTATTAACCTGATGCTTAATGTTACAGCGGCTATGGAATTCATAGGAAGCTATAAGGGTGCTGTCATCTGCGAAACTGTGAATTGGATTGGAAGTTAAAGATAGAAGGTCATTAATGAATATTAAGAAGAGGGTGGGAGAAAGAACAGAACCTTGAGGGACACCAGCGTTTAGTTTAAATTTGTCAGATGATAAACCATCGACCAGAACTCGAATCGTACGATTCGAAAGGAAATCTCCAATCCATTTGAGAAAGACTCTACCTAACCCTATAGCTCTGCATTTTGCTAACAAAGCAGCATGCCATATACGGTCGAAAGCTTTAGAAATATCCAGTGCTACCACATCAGATTCACCAGAGTGGTGAAGACTGATATTGAGCTTTTCACAAAGATAAGTCATGAGATCACCAGTTGAACGACGGGCTCTGAACCCGTATTGTCGATCATGAAGCAAACCTTTATGATCCAGATATTTCAAAAGCTTTTGGTTTATAATTTTTTCCATTACTTTGGAAAGGACCGAAGTTATAGCTATAGGGCGGTAGTTAGAGGGATCGCTTTTATTACCTTTTTTTGGAATTGGAAAGACGTGCGGAACCTTCCATTAGGCAGGATGAATACCCGAAGTAAAGGATAAATAGAAGAGGTTGCGTAGAGGTTTTGAAATGGTAGAGTAGGTTTTTTTAAGAACCATCGTTGTGATTCCATCGGGACCGGCTGATTTGTTCGTATCTAGATTCTTCAAGATTTTCATCACTGCTCGCGTCCTAAACAGGGTAAGTGAACTTCTACCAAAGGAGCAGCCAACTTCTGGAATATTTGGTGGTCTTTGAGTTGACTGTGGCAGTGTTGAGTTAAGGGAAAATTGTTTGCCAAACAAGTTCGCCTTTTCTTTTGAATCTGACACAATTGAGTTGTTTTTATCAATAAGCGGAGGGAAGGAGGACCCACTAGTGTCCTCCTTTAGATTTTTTGCAAACGTCCAAAACGATTTGCTATTCTTAGGCATATGTAGGAATTTTCGTTTCAACAGCTGGGTGGCACAGTGGTTGAGTGCCGACCTTTCATGCGGAAGGGCCCGGGTTCGAATTCTAGTAAAAGTGAAAAAACTTTTCTGGTTTTCGACTCGACTCAGCTACCATTCGCCATTGGGTTCAAATTAATGGCATAATCAATAATTAATAGTTATAAATCTTTAATAAAAAATACCTTAATATAAAAATATAAATAAATGCAAAATATAAACAAATAATTTAATTAAATAATATAACTCGCAGATATAGAATACCATATAAGTAAAATATAAAATATTACAATATAAACAAAAAATAGAATTGTAAATATTGAAAATCTAAGACGTTTCTACATGTTATAAGGCCTAGTACTATCTCATGTTTAAATTGTATGTGGAATTCAATAAGACCAATTCTAATAACACGAATATAATATGAACCCCTGTTCCAACATGTACCTATGGTATAGACAGGCTTATTAGCCTAACAGTTGAACAGTTAGCGCTTAAAAAAAAAAAAAAAAAAAAAAAAAAAAACCCTCGGTTGAATAAGAATTTTTGCTTATTGATAACTCTCTTGCATCTGTTTCGAAACAGATACACCATAAGCGATAATTTTTGGTACTGCGCTAAGGAACAAATCATTTAAATTACAAATTATTTTTTTAAGAAAGATTTTTCGTTTTAAATTTTTTGCAAACATATTTTATAACAATTTTTGTTACACATCTCTCAAACGTAATGGCAACTACAGAATATATTTCAAAAGTTGGTAATTTTATTATTATAAAAAACTTAACAAAAAGAAACAACAATACATAAAATAATTTGTTTTTGCAAAAAAAAAACACATACAGCTTATAACGACCATAAAGAGACAGAAAATATTCGTCGTAATAAACGAATGTCGTTTAAAAACAATGCTGCGAATTTTGAAAAATTAGTATAAAAATTTAACATTGTAGAATGTGCTAATTTTAGAATGGACACATTTAACTCATATCCTAGAATCTTAATTGATGTGTCAGCCTCAAGCCTATGTATACTGCTTTTTCTTCTAATAAAATTTTTTTTGTAGTTTTAGGTAAAATTTAACTCTTTGGCAAAAAATGTAACGTTTATTATAATTAAAATTGAACAGAGTTCTTTATAAATGAAAACTACTATATAAACCAAATGTATTGCTGTCATTTCGAACAGAACTCATTTTTTTTCACTGGAATTTTAGAGAGATAAAAAAAAAAACAAAAACAGAACAAAAATGTTAAAAAAAATTTCAATCTCCTTGTTTATTGAACATTTGAACAAAACAAAAAAAGAAAGACTTAAGTCGGCTCATATAATAGTTTGATTGAGCTGCTACAACCGAAAATGAATTACATTCAAACAGAAAGTCGGCGCATAATATTAGAGTCATCAACTTTTAACCGCGTGACCGTTACATTAAAGACGGTTTTTCACCTGAAAAAACGCAATATTCTAAAAAAAAAGAAATATCATTGTAATATGAAAACAAAAAAAAACTTTCATTTGGTTGTTGTTTCATTAAAATTGGTGTTATAGTTTACCCGGAAAAGGGATGTTTATATTTGTATGGGAAAAATAAGCCTATTAAATATTAAGATATCTATATAATTATATATATAAAAGCGAAAGTTTGTTTGTTTGTTTCACGAAAATTTGTTTATAGTTGTTTTTGGGTATGGAAAGAAATCGTGGACTAAAAATTCTCCCTTGGGTTGTTGTGCAAGTATTTTAACTTTTTTGTTCTAAAATGAAAACGGTTTAAGCGATTGACATCAAATATTGTATACGTGATATTCCTTGAGAACTAAGTTGACACTGTTAACAGTTTTGAGATTTGTTAACCCATGTCGGCCCGTCGGTTGGTCAAAAAAAAATTGTGGAACCAAATTTAGTCCAATTTTGCGAAGTATTGCTTGGTCAAAGTCTTAAAAAAAGGTTTGTTCAGTTCCGTTAACCCATTGCGGTCCAGTCGCTTTTTACACAATTTTTTTGTTACTTTACTCTTAAGCAGAAACGGTTTGACCAATTGACTTTAAATTTTGTAAGTAAATAACGTCCAATTTTTGAAAGTAGGTAAAACTTCTTTGAATTAGGGAAAAGTTTAAAAATATGTTTTGTCGTGTTCTTTTGAGCGATTGCGAAACAAAAACTTTAAAAAACTGTTTGATCGATTATTTGTCATTTTTCTATACGTGGTATACGAATAATGTTAACTTAATTTAACAAATTTTATTTTTATTATTACTTAATAATTATGAAAAGTTTCAAGTATAATTTGATAAATTTGTTGAAAAATTGCTAGAATAATCCTAAAAATACCGTTTTAAAAAAATTGCTTTATCACAATTTAAAATTAACATGTACACAATGTGTATTTTTGTGTTAACTTTTTCAATAACATCAACTTAAATTAAAATTCTATTGAGAGGAGGGGCAACGTGCACCTGGTAATAGCTAGTTTATATATAAGAATTATTATACCCGTTTGACTGTAGGTCAAAAGGGTATTCTAAATTTTCCATTATGTCATTATACTATTTATCTACATTTTGTTTGCTTTTCTATTTAGTTTATATTTCGTTAATAATTTTGAAAATATTCATAGAAATTTAAAAAATTTGTATGGCAGCTACCCGTAACCTTTGTCCGATTTTTACAAAAAACAATAGGGAGCCTACAAATTGTCTAAAAATTACTTTATGTAAATTTCAAAACTCTAGCTTTTTCGAGTTATCATCCTGCCTGAAGAACATAGCTAAATCGATTTACTTTTTGATGCTGATTCGATACGTACCTTTAACACTATATCAAGTTCGTCTAGATAGATGATATTGTCATTTATTCGATTATCATTTATTATACCCTACACCTATGATATAGAAAAAAGGTGTATTAACTTTGATACTTTGTATGTAACCACTTAAAAGAAGCGACTAGATTTGGAAAAGTATATATATTTTTGATCAGCGCGAACTCCTGAGTCGATATAGACATGTCCGTCCGTCCGCTCGTAGGCACGACAACTCAAAAACAAATAGAGCTATGTTATAAACAAATAGAGCTATGTTGATGAAATTTAAACTCTAGGTAACTAGTACCGAAACTACGGTGAAAATTGCATTTGGGTGAAATTGGCACATGGTTTCGGATTCTGGACCCTTTAACCCGCCTAAGGGCTAACGAATTTATAAAAAAAATCAGGATAACTCAAAAACTAATGGCGCTATCTTCATGAAATTTGTGCTGTAGGTTACCAGTAATAATAATACGGAGGAGATTGCGTTCAGCCGAGATCAAACCATGGGTTCGGATCTTTTTTTCAGGTTTGGAAAGAAATTTTTGATCGAATTTAGACCACATGAGCATAATTCTCAAACCAATGAAGATAGAATCTCCAAATTTTGTATCACGTCTATCCTATTCCCTTAGTGTTCTTAAAATTTGGAACCAATTGGAGTAGCTGATCCGGGATCAACCACACATTTCCGAAGACCTTAAAGCTTATCTACAATATTAATAAAAATAATTGATTTCGCAAACAAATAAAAACAAATGTAGAAGCTTCAAATTTGGGACAATGGTGTGCTTTATTATTTCCTGCGCGCCTGCCTAATTTATGATCAATTGTAATGGTGGGTCAGGTACCTCTGTTAAACGTCCTAAGGTTTAAAAGCTTATCATCGAAATTAATAAAATGAAGTAATTAAAGTTAAGATAGTACTTTGCAATTGTGTACAAGGGTTAACTTGTTTCGAAAGCACGACGGGGAATGCATAAAGGCGAAATCGAACCATGAGTTCGATCTCTGAAACTTTTGATCAGTTCAATGGCTAACGAACATGTATTCAAAAAACACGGTAACTCAAAAACTAATAACACTATTTAGATGAAATTTGAACCCAAGGTTACTAGTAATAAAAGTACGGCGGGGATTGCTTACGGTCGAGATCGAACTAAAGAAAATAGAACATTAAAATTTGGGGCACAAGTATTTTCTCTTATTTACTTTGTATCCGTAAAATTTTTGATGTATTAAAATAGTGGTTTGCTTAATACACTTCAACCTTAAAGCATATATTCGAAATTAATAAAGATAGTAACTTGAAATAAATATAGAACCTTCTAATTTGGTATAACGGTAATAGGTAAAGGTGTATATTAACTTTGGTATGGTGTTTGTAACCACCTAAAGGAAGCGAGCTAGATATGGAAAAGTATATATATTTGTGATCAGCGCGGCTTCTTGAACGATATAGCCAAGTCCGTCCGTCCGTAGGCACGATAACTCAAAACATAATGGATGAAATTTTAAATGTAGGTTACTAGGACTAAAAGTACGGCGGGGATTGCATATTGGCGAAATCGGCCAATGGGTTCGGATTTTGGACCTTTTAATCAATCGAACACATATAAAAAATCACATAAAAAAATCAAATTTTGATTGCGTATGGTCGAGATTGCACCATGGGTTTGGAACCTAAAACTTTTTGATCGAATTGAGGCCAAAAGAGTATAATTCCAAAACCAATGAAGAAAGGACCTCCAAATTTGGTATCAGGGTGTCCTTCCCTATTTTCTTAGTGTCCCTGGAATTTGGGCCTCGCTGGAGTAGTGGCTCGGAGACCAGCCACATATTTCCGAAGACCTTAAATACCTTTAAAATTAATGAAGATAGCAACTTGAAAAAATGTTAACTTAATTTAACAAATTTTATTAAATTATATTAAGCTTCAAAATTTGGCACAAGGTTGTTCTTTACTATTTCTTGTGTGTCCCCCTAATTTGGGATAAATTGGAGTGGTGGTTCAGTACTCCTCTTAGACCTACCAAGGTTCAAAACCTTATAATCGAAATTATTAAAAATAGTATTTTTAGAATTATACATAAAAAAATTTAAAAAAATAATTCTTCAATTTTTTAATCATCTCAGAACTCCAAATTTTCTTCTGCTTCCTTCGTTGTATATTGCAAATTTTGAAAAAAACTTCTGTAATAAGATGCCATGGAATTTAAAAGTTGAAGCAAATCTTCATATTTTTGTTTTGGAATTTCTAGGGCCTCTGCATATATATTTGGGCGGTCTTCAGTATGTAATTCTACATTTTTACGTTTCTTACGTCCAGTTTTATTATTTAAATTGAAAAGGGTTATTGAAGAAAATGTTTAACATTCAAATGAGTACTTATAAAATAATTTATTAGAATAGTTTCTATTCGTTTTTATTATTCTTATGTTACCCCAACTTATTTTAAGATTTTCGTCGTCTTTGTTTAAGTTTACCATTTTTGTAAAACTACAAAAATTTAAAAACTGATCATTCGTCATTTCATATACATAATTTATTAGCAAGTGCAGTCGTTTTGCAATTTCTAATTAGAGAGTACCATTATGATGGTAGGTAAAGCTTCTTATTTTTTTTTTGCATTTTCTATTACAGAATTACTTATAAAAGCAGCTACCTTTCGACGTTTTCAGATTGAAAATATACCTCATAGAACTCTTGTTATTAGGTTTTAAATATAGGGTTTCTTCCAAACTTGAGGGGCTGTAGTTCCGTAACAGGTGGGGTTACAGAAAAAAGTTCTTCCATGAAATTATTTTTATTGCAATAACTACCCGTTGCAGATATTTTTTATCGGTGCAACCGACTTAGAAATACCCTACACCTATTTGGTTCAAATTTAATGACATATCCATAAGTCATTTTAACGCCATAAAAGATGTTAATAATTTGATTGTAAGACATAGCTAACCAAATTAATACTAAAAACATTTTCTAATTACACTATCTCTTAAAAAATATTACAAATTCTTACTAATTTATTTAATTAAAAATATTAAAAAACAAAAAAACTTGTTATAAATGAAAATATATTTATTCCAATTCAATTACAAAATTCAAAAAATTCTAGTTATTAAATTTTGTGATAAAAAGCTAATCAAAGCATAATATATTTAATAATCCAAATTTTTCAAAATTGCAATTATTTTAAATGGCTAGTTAATATACCTAATAGAAAAGCTTATACGCAAAATATGCAATAAATTTATTTCTAAAATACAATTACAAATTTACACCTTTTCATATAATTCATTTAAATATAAAAATAAATTTTACATAAATGCAGCAAGTACCTTTGAACATAGCTGAACCACTACAATTAAGTCTAAATTTCGGGGACACCTAGGAAATAGGAAATATATTCTTTGGCTTCGAAATTATACGCGTTCGGCCTCAAATTGATCAAAAGCTTCTAGAAACCGAACTCATTGTACAAATTCGACCAGAACCAATTCCAATGGTACTTTCATTACTAGAAACCTAGAGTTTACAAACATATAAGATATATGTTTGTTTACCCTTGACCTTTTCAAGGGTTCTAGAACCCGAAATTATGGCACGATTTCGCCTATATGCAGTTCCCGTCATACTTTCAATACTAGTTAACCCTTGTACACAATTGGAACGTTCTATCTTAATTTTAAGTTACTAGTTTTATTAATTTTGATGATAAAGTTTTAAATATTAGGGGGTCTAAGAAAGGTACAAAATCAGAGGGACACGCAGGAAATAGTAAAGAACACCCATGTGCCAAATTTGAAGCTTCTACATTTGTTTCAAGTTACTATCTTTATTAATTTCGAAAATATGCTTTAAGGTCCTTGGAACTGAGTGGCTGTACCCCACCCACTACTCCAATTGGGCTCAAATTTCAAGGACACCAAGGAAATCGAAAGCGACACCCTGAAACCAAATTTGGAGGTTCTATCTTCATTGGTTTCGGAATTATGCTAGTTTGGGCTGAATTCAATCAAAAAGTTCTAAGTTCCAAACCCATTGTCCAATCCTCACCGTACGCAATCGCCGCCGTAGTTTCATTACCAATAACCTACAGCACAAATTTCATGAAGATAGTGTCATTAGTTGTTGAGTTATCGTGATTATTTATATATGTTCGTTAGCCCTGAAACCGATTAAATGGTCCAGAAACCGAACCCTTGGGCTGATTTCGCCCTTATGCAGTCCACGCTTAACTTTAAGCACTAGTTAACCCTTGTACACAATTTGAACGTTCTATCTTAATTTTAAGTTACTATTTTTAATAATTTCGATTATAAGCTTTTAAAACTTAGGAGGTCTAAGCGGGATACTGAACCGCGACTCCAATTGATCCCAAATTAGGGGGAAACGCAAGAGATAGTAAAGAAAACCCTTGTGCCAAATTTGAAGCTTCTACATTTTATTAAGTTGTTATCTTTATTAAGTTTAAAGATATGCTCTATATAAGGTCTTCGGAAATGTATGGCTGGTCCCCAACCAACTACTCCAATGGGGCCCAAATTTCAAAGACGGTAAGGAAATAGGAAGGGACACCCTGATACAAAATTTGGAGGTTCTATCTTCTTTGATCTCGGAATTATGCTCGTTTGGCCTAAATTCGATTAAAAAGTTCTAGTTTCCGAACCCATGGTCCAATCCAGAACTTACGCAATCCGCGAAGTAGTTTAATTACTAGTAACCTACAGCACAAATTTGATGAAGCGTCATTAATTGTTGAGTTATCGTGATTTTTTATATATGATCGTTAGCCGTTCGATCGATTAAAAGGTCCAGAATCCGAACCCATGTGCCGATTTCGCCCATATGCAATCCCCGCCGTACTTTCAGTCCTAGTAACCTACAGTTAAAATTTCATCAAGATAGCTCCATTATTTGCTATTATATGGCAATATCGATTCAGGAGGTCACGCTGATCACAAATATATATACTTTTCCATATCTAGCTCGCTTCCTTTAGGTGGTTACAAACACCATACCAAAGTTAATATACCCTTTTACCTATTCTAAAGGTGTAGGGTATAATAAATGATAATATTATAATTTAGTTATTTCATCAATTTATTAATTATGACTAATAGTGAAATCAATACTTAGAATATAATCCAAATGATCCCAAGAAAACCTCTTAACAAGTGCGAAATATAATGTTGGAGCTTCAATGTTAAAGATTAATTTTGGAAAAACATACACTGGTGAATAACTTACTGTGTTATAAAAACATAAAACTTATAATTTGAAAGACCTAGTAGCCCTTCAATAGGAAAGGTTCCCAAATTTTTTCTTAGCAAACTTATGATGGATCTGCGCACCACCGTTCTGTCACCACCTTTCCATCTTTTAGGTTCTGGGAAATCAATTGTGAACTCCACCTAAATTTCGAGTTTTACTTATAATTTAATTATCTAAGCAAAAATGGTTAAAATTAAGAAACAATTTCTTCAATTTAAAGAAACCCTTTCAAATTTAAGAAAAACCTTCAACATATGTTGCAATATAATGCTGAAACTTCAAATTTTGTATATTTGTAAAAAAAAATTTGAACAGGTATTCAAGTTACAGGTGTTTAAATTTAAGAAAATTTCAATTTTTGAACTCTTTTAGCTTCTTAACACGGGATGTGACCAAAAAAATTCTCAACTGACTCCTACTTATTTCTGAGGATCGAACATCTTCCAAAATTTTAAGACCCTAGCTTAAACCGTTTAGAAGATATGTGGGGCCAAAAATTTTACAAAAATTGAGTTTTGCGTAACGGTAAATTTTAGTACCGTATGGCAATCCTAAGCCTTTGCCTTTTGGCAGAAGTTAGATTCTCAAAAATTAGTAGGAGTCGGTTCACAAAATTTTTTTGTCAAGCCCTCTATTTTAGAGCTATAAGGGCTCGAAAATTGAAATTTTGCAATTTTTAAACACCTGTAACTTAAATACCTGTCCAAATTTTTTTTTAAAGATATATAAAATTCAAAGTTATATAAATATGTTTCAACATGTGTTAAAGGCTTTTCTTAATTTTAAAGGGTTACGAAGCTACAGCCCCTGGAAATTCCAAAAAAGCCCTATATTTAAATTAATATAACAAGATTTCTGTTAGGTTTATTTTCAATCGAAAAACGGTATAAGAGAGCTGCTTTCTCGGGCTTTACAAAAATACATCGCCTATATGTACAGGGTTGCCATTCGGTACTAAAATTTAAAATTTTTGGCCGCACATATCTTCTAAACGGTTTAAGCTAGGGTCTTAAAATTTTGGAAGATGTTCGATCCTCAGAAATAAGTAGGAGTCAGTTGAGAATTTTTTTTGTTACGCCCAATGTTTAGGAGCTGTAAGGGGTCCAAAGTTGAAATTTTGCTATTTTTAAGTAATTACAGATAATGAGTTTAAAAGTGTAAATATTAAAGACTACTTTAGAAATGAGCAAATTGAATTACATCTAGTTAAATCTAACAACCATACTGGGAATTCCGATATTGAACGGTTGCATAATACCATTGGTGAAAAAATTAGGGTTTTAGGTATTGTAAATAAAGAACTAAGCATTATCGAAAAAATGTATAAAGCTGTCGAATGGTATAATAACAGTTACCATTCGGTTACAAAAGAAAAATCAATTAATATTCAAGAAGGAAATTGTAATAAAAACAAAATTTATGATTCGTTACTGACAGAAAAATCTAGACACATAAACAAACTCAATTTAAAAAGAGAAAACTATACCAAAAACAAAACTGAAGGTTATATTAAAAATTATAAAAGCGTTAGACATAAGGAACAACCTAAATTTATTAAATCCAAACTAGAAAATATACATCCAACAAACATTAAAAGAAACTAATAATTTTCAGGTAAAATTAATATTAACAATCTTCCTAACGCTATCAACAATACCGATGCAAATCCAGGCCCATCTCACATTTGAAAAAATCGAGTCGGACTTAGGATATACAGAAATCAAACTGGAAAATATGGAATTAGTAAAAAACTATAATACAATCTTACATATCATTAGCCCAAAGAAATTTCAGAAATACTAAACAAATTAGAAGATAATATAAATTTATCAGAAATACAAAATAAACTTATCCTAACTCAACAATTAAATGTCGCGAAAATAAGGTTAAAACTTTAATTCCACACAGACACAAACCGAGTCTAGTAAATTTCGTTGGTACTGTTCAAAAATGGTTGTATGGTACAATGGACGATTCTGATCGGCAAGAAATTGAAGATCATCTAAAAATCATTGACCAAAATAATCATAATGCCATAACAAACTTAAAACAGTCAAATAACAATTAATAACAATTTTAATAACACTTTTATTAAGCTCAAACAAATTATTGAAAACGACAGATCCTTAATTAATGAAAAACTTAACGACATAGACACTCAATACGCAAAAATTTATACTTTACACAGATTTTGCACTAAAAATTAAAATTATACAAGATAAGATTGAACACGTTCAAGACAATATAGCATCAGCTAGACTAGGAATAATACACAGATTAACAAATGAAGAAATTTTAGAATACGATATTGATTTTAATAGATTAAAATATATTAAATTAGCCACATTAATTGAAAGTAAAGATAACATTGTTTTCGTTATTAAAATACCTAATGAAACAATCAGTGTACCAACAACTATGTTAATTCCAATAGGTGATAGATTTAAAAATGAACTAATGTTTGAACAACAAAAAATTGTAAAATATGATAATAAAAATTTTAATCATGAAAATTAAAAGATATAAAAAATTTAATAATATCAAAAAACTGCATTTTCAAAGGAAACTGCTTAAATTTTCAATAATGTATCAGAAATAATTGTTTTAAAAATAGGATTAATTTTATTAAAAAATCAGATAAATGTAAATTTTAATAGTACTTGTGATGAACGAAAATTCAAAATAAATGGAAATAACATATTCAATTTTAATGATTGTTCAATAAATAAATGGAACAGTTTTTAATAGTAATCTAAGAGAATTCAAACAAAGTTTTACGATATCAGATTATCTAAATATTAATCAAGGACTTAATGAAAATATCAGTTTTAATGACATAATATTAGAACAAGTAGAAAATATTGAAGAAATAAAAGAAATAAAATATCATAAAATTAATTATTATATTTACTTAAGTCTTATAATTTTTATAATTTTATTAGTAATAAGCACAATTATATTTCTAATAAAATTATTCAAAAAATTTAAAATATTTAATTCTGTGACTCAGGAGAGTCTTAATCTTAAGGAGGGAGCAGTTACGTCACAGCTGGTAACCCTTACCCAAAATAATATAACTGACCTTCAAAAGAATTCACTTTACAAATATAAAATCTAAAACAATTATATTCTTTAAATAAAACAAACTTATTTATGACCTAATTTTATTCTTTCCTTTTTTATACCCGTATGACTATATAGTCCAAGACTCCAAGGGTATAATAAATTTGCCATTACGTTTGTGACGCAGAGAAGGAGGGGGGGTAGATATAGACACAAGTGTATGGATCGGATCAGAATCGAAAAATAAATCGATTTAGCTATGTATGTCCGTCCGTCCGTCCGTCCGTCTGTTCGTCTGTCCGTCTGTCCGTCATCACGATAACTCAAAAAGTAAAGGAGCTAGGATTATGAAATTTTCACAAATTCGTTTTTATGCAAAAAACGGAATCGAGTTTTAAATTCAGCCATTTTGGTCCACGGGTTCGAGTACCTGCCATACAACTTCTAATTTTATATGAGCATTACTCTATACCTATGGAAGCTGCGTGTCTGAAATTTTGCCAAAAGTAGTTTAGTATAATGGCCAAAGTTACTGCAAAATTTGGTTGGTCTACTGCAGAGGGTTCGTGTACCTGCCATACAACTCCTTCTTTTATATGAGCTTTAAATATTTTAATTTCTTTTGATGTATGATGGCAGTTTTTTGCCAAAAGTTATTGACCGGATGATATATATATGTTAGGTCAGTTGAATTTGAGTTGAAACAGTCGATTCTACTACACTCTTCCTCGTTTTTATTCTATTTTTCATTTTTTCATTTTTATACAAAAATGCAATTAAATACATTTTTGCACAATCAGCATAACCAGTTCAATTGCATTTGAACATTTTTTCATTTAAATAAAATAATATAGTGCCACACAAAATTCAGTACGATGATTTGTTAACAAATATACATATTGTAATAAGTAAATTTCTTTTTGTAACTCGATACTGAATTTCGTTTCGAAATTTAATTTCGATAAAAAATTATAATTAATGTTAAGATAAGTAAATTTCATTTTTTTTGGTTTTAGAATAAGAAATCTATAAATATTAAAATATATAAAATGAAACCAATATTGAGTAACATAAATATAATATGTACACAAATTTAAGTTCGAACAATATAATATATTATGTACTTGTAATTCGAACCCAAATTTGTTGTGAAAGATTTCTTTTAATTAGTTTTAAAATATTATTATAAATATGTTTGTAAAAAAGAAAAAAGTCAAGTTTTAAGATTTCATTCAACCAGTTAAGGTGAATTTGAATAAATAAAAAAAATTAATTTTAAAATTAATAACTTTGTGTTTTTATTTAAATATTAACCAAAAATGTAATTGGCGCAGTCGGTTAGTTCTAACTCAAAAGAGAATAGATCTAGTGAAATTAAAATCGAACCGAAAAAATACTTAAATTTAAATTTAAAATTTTTTTAACAAACTTTATAAACAATGATACATACTATCGTCTTAAAAATTTTTTGTGCATAGTACCATTTTTAGGTACTGGCACAATAAAATTGTTGTAATTCAGTTAATAGTCAAACAATTTTAATAAATTTAAAAATTTTATTAAAGTTTAACAGAAAATAAAAAATTTACAAAAAAAAAAACAAAACAAACGGTACATTAATTCATAGAAAAAAACAAAAACGAAATCACAAAAATTATTTGTGCTTTCATTTTAACCCCAAAAATTATTTGTGCA
Source organism: Dolichopus griseipennis (assembly GCA_963082915.1). Classification (NCBI taxonomy): domain Eukaryota; kingdom Metazoa; phylum Arthropoda; class Insecta; order Diptera; family Dolichopodidae; genus Dolichopus; species Dolichopus griseipennis. The sequence goes on from OY720441.1 coordinate 144,342,785, forward strand.
TGTGTCTATTAATTCATCAGAAATGAACGGTACATTATTTTTTAAACTAATTTTGGATAAAATATATTCGTTTTTTATAAATCATATTTTAGTTGCTCTAAGTTTTTTTTTACGAGTTGAACAAGGTCTTCTTTAGTATAAAAATTAAAGTAAAATGGTTAAAAAACGTGAACTGTCAATTGAAATCAGAAGTGCAATTGTATCAGAGTTTAATTGCGGAGTTTCTGTGATGGAACTGTCCCGAAAATATAATGTTCACAGAAATACGATTAGATACCAGCTAGAAAAACAAAAATGTAAAGGGTTTCTTCAAAATACGGAAGGAAGAGGAAGAAAACGTAAGACTACAAAAAGAGAAGATTCCCAAATAATAAGAGCTGTCAAAATAAACCCTTCCATAACCGTCAAAGAAATTCTAGAAAATGTTAATAACGCAAGAGTTAATAAAATAGGACCCACAACTGTGTCAAATAGGTTGAAAGAAGCCAACATTAAAACATATTCAACACAAAAGAAGCCATATATTTCAAAAAAAAATAAGAGCCTAAGATTAAAATTTGCCCGAGAACACATAAATAAGCCTCCTGAATTTTGGCAAAGTATTCTTTGGACAGACGAGAGTTGTTTTTCGTTGGACGGGACATTTGGAAGAAAATTTTACTATTCTACCAGGAGTGAAAAGCAAAATCGAGCCGTATATAACCAAACGAGACACTCAAATGGTGGTAATGTAATGGTTTGGGGATGTATTTCTCGTAACGCAACAGGTCCATTAGTTATGTTGCCAAAAAAAGTAACAGCAGGTACTTATTTTGATCTCCTACACAATACGATTCTCCCTGCTGGTAGCAGTTTAATAGGTCCTAATTTTGTTCTTCAGCAAGATAATGCCCCAATACATAAAGCTTCTTATAACATGGCATATTTGAAATTTGTTAAACAAGAAGTTTTAAATTGGCCTCCTCAGAGTCCAGATCTCAATGTAATTGAGAATGTCTGGCACTATTTGAAAGCCAAAATACCTAAAGAAATAGGAAGGTCAGAAGCAGAAACTTGGAACATCGTTCAAAATGCTTGGGACTCAATAGAAATTTCTATGTTACAAAATTTAGTGGATTCAGTACCAAATAGGCTTCTGGAAGTTATAAAAGCCAAGGGTGGCAATACTTCTTACTGAGTAATATGCATCTTTACGAACATATTTTATCCAAAATTAGTTTAAAAAATAATGTACCGTTCATTTCTGATGAATTAATAGACACATGCACAAATAATTTTTGGGATTAAAATGAAAGCACAAATAATTTTTGTGATTTCGTTTTTGTTTTTTTCTATGAATTAATGTACCGTTTGTTTTGTTTTTTTTTTGCAAATTTTTTATTTTCTGTTAAACTTTAATAAAATTTTTAAATTTATTAAAATTGTTTGACTATTAACTGAATTACAACAATTTTATTGTGCCAGTACCTAAAAATTGTACTATGCACAAATAATTTTTGAGACGATAGTATATATATGAATTTTTTAATATAAATTATTGAAAAAAAAATAAATATAAAAAGAACAGAAAATTTTTTAATAAATAAAAAAAAAATAAATATATATATACTTTATGCCAAAAGTAAAAACGAGTGGTTTTGAAAGACTGCAAGCTTACACTATACCACAAAACAATAATAATAAAAATAATAGTGAAGTTAGTGATATTAGTGCAATAATAACAATGCCAGACCATAATACACCAGCTTCTTCTCTGACCATTGATTATTTAATAAAATATGCTCAGAGAATTCACGAATTCAGAGGAGACAATGAATATGCCCTCACATCATTTATAAGAGAAGTGGACACTATACTACCCCTCTTAAATTCAAATCCAACGATAAAAGAATATGTATTACAGAGAATAATAATCAACAAAATACAAGGAGAAGCACTGAACGTAATGCGGTGTTTAGGCGATGCAACTTGGGAGCAAATAAAAACCGGATTAAAGAACGCTTTTGGAGTAAAAGAATCATACCATCAACTATACCAGGAAGCTCTTTCATTAAGAAAAACAACCGTAAGTGAATATTTTAATAAATTAAAAATAGTCTTAGCAAAACTAAATGAAAAATATGAGTTTGATTCATCCAACCCTGCAGAATTTCATCCAAAGGTTAATGAATCAATAATTTTAAAAACTTTTATAAATAATATTGAACCACAATTGGCTACATTAATTTTAAGTAGAAATATTGATAATTTAAGAGGAGCATATGATTTATTAGAAAGCTCAGGGCTAATAAGAGAAAAAACAAATTTTCAAAATAATTTTTTTAATAAACCTAAACAAAACTTTCAAAATAAAAACAAATATAACAATTATTCTAATTATAATCAAAATTCAAACTACAATAATAATTTTAATAACAGAAATTTTTATAACTCAAATTCTACACAAAATCGACATACAAATAACTATCATACTAATAATAATCATAGCAATAGAAATTTTTATAATACAAATTCAACACAAACTCGACTTAGTAATAACAACAATCATAACAGAAATTTTAATAATTCAACACGAACTCGACTCACTAACAGACAAAATGTACAACCGATGGATACTTACGAACCTGAAGAGGAGGTAAATTTTCTCTCACCACCTCAGAAATTTAGTAGATACACCTACTTCACTCCTTGACGAAACTCAACTACCCGAATATAAAAGAAATATTTTAGTAAAACCTAAAAATTTTAATAGCCTTAATAATCAAATATTTGTAAGAAAAGAGATTAAAACTTATTTACCTTCAGAATTCAATGAAGATGCATTTATGATTTGTAAATTAACAAATTTCCATAATAAGAGTTTTGATGCCATTATAGGTCAAAATTTACTAAACCATTAAGGGGCCATTATAGATATGGAAAATGAAATTTTAAAAAAAAATAATAAAGAAATAAAATTTATAAATAATTGTCCATACAAATTCGAAGAAATTTGTCAATTAAATAAAACTAATTTGGATGATACAAAATTCAACATCCTCTTTGAATCCTTAAACAAAGAAGAAAGTAATACCTTAAATAATTTGCTTAAATCATATAGGGATCTATTTTATAAAGAAGGTGAACAATTCAGTTGTACTTCAAACACTCAGCATCAAATAATAACTAAAACCGATAGACCTACATATTCGAAAATATATAGATATCCTCGTATTCACGAACAGGAGATATCGAAACAAATCTCAGATATGCTAAAGCAAGGGATAATAAGGGAAAGTAACTCTCCTTACAATAGTCCGCTATGGATAGTACCCAAAAACAAGACAATTCGGGAGAAAAGAAATGGCGTCTTGTTGTGGACAATAGAAAATTAAATGAAGTAACTATAGTCGATAAGTTTCCTATACCCAATATAGAAAATATATTGGATAAATTAGGAAATTCGCATTACTTTACAACACTAGATTTGGCTAAAGGGTTTCACGAAATCTTAGTTAAAAAAGAAGACCGTCCAAAGACAGCCTTCCCAACACCCTTTGGACATTATGAATATGGACATAAGGATGCCGTTTGGATTAAAGAATGCTCCGGCAACTTTGCAACGCCTTATGAATAATGTTCTTAAGGAACATATGAATAAAATATGTGTATGTTACTTGGATAACATACTTATATTTTCTACTTCATTAGAGGAACATAAAAATAGTATAAAAAAAATATTTAATACTCTTAGACAGCACAACTTAAAAATTCAAATAGATAAGTGCAATTTTTTTACAAAACAAACAGAGTACTTGGGTCACATTTTAACTCCAGACGGAGTAAAACTCAATCCCAAAAAAGTGGATGACATTTTAAAATTAAAACTCCCCACTACACAAAAGCAAATTAAATCTTTTTTAGGTATAACGGGATATTACCGAAAATTCATTAGAGACTATGCCAAATTGGCAAAACCGCTAACAAACTATTTGAAAAAGAATAGTAAAATAAATATAAGAGACTCCAACTATATAAATGCCTTTGAAAAACTTAAAAAAGTTATAACTGAAGACCATATACTAAAATACCCAGATTTTAACAAAAAGTTTCAATTAGTAACAGATGCAAGTGCTTTTGCCATTGGTGCAACTTTGCAACAGGATTCAAATCCAATATGTTATGCTAGTAGAACTTTAAATAACCATGAAAAAAAATTCTCTACCATCGAAAAAGAATTGCTTGCCGTTGTTTGGGCGACCAATTATTTTAGGCCGTATTTATATGGTAACAAGTTTAAACTTTTAACAGATCATCAACCGTTAAAATGGTTATATGCAAAATCTCAAGGAAAAGACATCAATCCTAGATTAAATAGATGGTTATTAAAATTAGGAGAGTATAACATGGATATTGAATATATAAAAGGCAAGGAAAATAAAGTGGCCGATTTCCTTAGCCGAATAAATACAAATAAACACGAAATAAATCTGTTAGAAAATATAGAAAATATTAATAGTTCTCAAACAAACTCTAGTACAAATTACTCTCTTGAAAATAATGTGGATTCTTCCGATCTACAAGCTGTATCTGAAGATACAGATTATAATGACGAAACTCTATCTCAATTAAGTAATAATACCAATTATTCAATGCAAAATAATGTAAATACTTCTGACTTTAAAACCGTTTCCGACAACGAAACTGTACATTCTCAAGAAGAAGAGGCAAATGACCATTTCCCAATTTTAGATACAGTTGTGAATAGATTCAAAACACAAATAATTCTTACCGACAATAACAACAAAGATATAGAAAAAATTTATAATAACAAAAGGATATTCTTAAATTCCGAAAATATAAACAATAATTTAAGTGACATATGTAGAAGACATATAAGCAAAGGTAAAATAGGCATTTTTTCTGAATTAAACGATCATAAATATAATATCGTCCAAAAAAATGAATAGACTTATACGGGAACTGTCATAAAAAAAGAATTCACTTTACAAATATAAAATCTAAAACAATAATATTCTTTAAATAAAACAAACTTATTTATGACCTAATTTTATTCTTTCCTTTTTTTTTATTCTATTTTTAATTTTTTTATTTTTATACAAAAATGCAATTAAATACATTTTTGCACAATCAGCATAACCAGTTCAATTGCATTTGAACCTTTTTTCATTTAAATAAAATAATATAGTAATTTGATAAAAGAACATATTATGTTGAAATTGTGCCACACAAAATTCAGTACGATTTATAATTAATGTTAAGATAAGTAAATTTCATTTTTTTTGGTTTTAGAATAAGAATTCTTTAAATATCAAAATATATAAAATGAAACCAATATTGAGTAACATAAATATAATATGTACACAAATTTAAGTTCGAACAATATAATATATTAAGTACTTGTAATTCGAACTCAAATTTGTTGTGAAAGATTTCTTTTAATTAGTTTTAAAATATTATTATAAATATGTTTGTAAAAAAGAAAAAAGTCAAGTTTTAAGATTTCATTCTACCAGTTAAGGTGAATTTGAATAAATAAAAAAAAATTATTTTAAAATTAATAACTTTGTGTTTTTATTTAAATATTAACCAAAAATGTAATTGGCGCAGTCGGTTAGTTCTAACTCAAAAGAGAATAGATCTAGTGAAATTAAAATCGAACCGAAAAAATATTTAAATTTAAAATTTTTTTAACAAACTTTATAAACAGTGATATATATATATATATGAATTTTTTAATATAAATTATTGAAAAAAAAATAAATATAAAAAGAACAGAAAATTTTTTAATAAATAAAAAATAAATATATATATACTTTATGCCAAAAGTAAAAACGAGTGGTTTTGAAAGACCGCAAGCTTACACTATACCACAAAACAATAATAATAAAAATAATAGTGAAGTTAGTGATATTAGTGCAATAATAACAATGCCAGACCATAATACACCAGCTTCTTCTCTGACCATTGATTATTTAATAAAATATGCTCAGAGAATTCACGAATTCAGAGGAGACAATGAATATGCCCTCACATCATTTATAAGAGAAGTGGACACTATACTACCCCTCTTAAATTCAAATCCAACGATAAAAGAATATGTATTACAGAGAATAATAATCAACAAAATACAAGGAGAAGCACTGAACGTAATGCGGTGTTTAGGCGATGCAACTTGGGAGCAAATAAAAACCGGATTAAAGAACGCTTTTGGAGTAAAAGAATCATACCATCAACTATACCAGGAAGCTCTTTCATTAAGAAAAACAACCGTAAGTGAATATTTTAATAAATTAAAAATAGTCTTAGCAAAACTAAATGAAAAATATGAGTTTGATTCATCCAACCCTGCAGAATTTCATCCAAAGGTTAATGAATCAATAATTTTAAAAACTTTTATAAATAATATTGAACCACAATTGGCTACATTAATTTTAAGTAGAAATATTGATAATTTAAGAGGAGCATATGATTTATTAGAAAGCTCAGGGCTAATAAGAGAAAAAACAAATTTTCAAAATAATTTTTTTAATAAACCTAAACAAAACTTTCAAAATAAAAACAAATATAACAATTATTCTAATTATAATCAAAATTCAAACTACAATAACAATTTTAATAACAGAAATTTTTATAACTCAAATTCTACACAAAATCGACATACAAACAACTATCATACTAATAATAATCATAGCAATAGAAACTTTTATAATACAAATTCAACACAAACTCGACTTAGTAATAAAAACAATCATAACAGAAATTTTAATAATTCAACACGAACTCGACTCACTATCAGACAAAATGTACAACCGATGGATACTTACGAACCTGAAGAGGAGGTAAATTTTCTCTCACCGCCTCAGAAATTTAGTAGATACGGGGACTTCTACTTCACTCCTTGACGAAACTCAACTACCCGAATATAAAAGAAATATTTTAGTAAAACCTAAAAATTTTAATACCCTTAATAATCAAATATTTGTAAGAAAAGAGATTAAAACTTATTTACCTTCAGAATTCAATGAAGATGCATTTATGATTTGGAAATTAACAAATTTCCATAATAAGAGTTTTGATGCCATTATAGGTCAAAATTTACTTAAACCATTAGGGGCCATTATAGATATGGAAAATGAAATTTTAAAAATAAATAATAAAGAAATAAAATTTATAAATAATTGTCCATACAAATTCGAAGAAATTTGTCAATTAAATAAAACTAATTTGGATGATACAAAATTCAACATCCTCTTTGAATCCTTAAACAAAGAAGAAAGTAATACCTTAAATAATTTGCTTAAATCATATAGGGATCTATTTTATAAAGAAGGTGAACAATTCAGTTGTACTTCAAACACTCAGCATCAAATAATAAGTAAAACCGATAGACCTACATATTCGAAAATATATAGATATCCTCGTATTCACGAACAGGAGATATCGAAACAAATCTCAGATATGCTAAAGCAAGGGATAATAAGGGAAAGTAACTCTCCTTACAATAGTCCGCTATGGATAGTACCCAAAAAACAAGACAATTCGGGAGAAAAGAAATGGCGTCTTGTTGTGGACAATAGAAAATTAAATGAAGTAACTATAGTCGATAAGTTTCCTATACCCAATATAGAAAATATATTGGATAAATTAAGAAATTCGCATTACTTTACAACACTAGATTTGGCTAAAGGGTTTCACCAAATCTTAGTTAAAAAAGAAGACCGTCCAAAGACAGCCTTCCCAACACCCTTTGGACATTATGAATACATAAGGATGCCGTTTGGATTAAAGAATGCTCCGGCAACTTTGCAACGCCTTATGAATAATGTTCTTAAGGAACATATCAATAAAATATGTGTATGTTACTTGGATGACATACTTATATTTTCTACTTCATTAGAGGAACATAAAAATAGTATAACAAAAATATTTAATACTCTTAGACAGCACAACTTAAAAATTCAAATAGATAAGTGCAATTTTTTTACAAAACAAACAGAGTACTTGAGTCACATTTTAACTCCAGACGGAGTAAAACTCAATCCCAAAAAAGTGGATGACATTTTAAAATTAAAACTCCCCACTACACAAAAGCAAATTAAATCTTTTTTTAGGTATAACGGGATATTACCGAAAATTCATTAGAGACTATGCCAAATTGGCAAAACCGCTAACAAACTATTTGAAAAAGAATAGTAAAATAAATATAAGAGACTCCAACTATATAAATGCCTTTGAAAAACTTAAAAAAGTTATAATTGAAGACCCTATACTAAAATACCCCGATTTTAACAAAAAGTTTCAATTAGTAACAGATGCTAGTGCTTTTGCCATTGGTGCAAATTTGCAACAAGATTCACATCCAATATGATATGCTAGTAGAACTTTAAATGACCATGAAAAAAATTACTCTACCATCGAAAAAGAATTGCTTGCCATTGTTTGGGCGACCAATTATTTTAGGCCGTATTTATATGGTAACAAGTTTAAACTTTTAACAGATCATCAACCGTTAAAATGGTTATATGCAAAATTTCAAGGAAAAGACATCAATCCTAGATTAAATAGATGGTTATTAAAATTAGGAGAGTATAACATGGATATTGAATATATAAAAGGCAAGGAAAATAAAGTGGCAGATTTCCTTAGCCGAATAAATACAAATAAACACGAAATAAATCTGTCAGAAAATATAGAAAATATTAATAGTTCTCAAACAAATTCTAGTACAAATTACTCTCTTGAAAATAATGTGGATTCTTCCGATCTACAAGCTGTATCTGAAGATACAGATTATAATGATGAAACTCTCATCTCAATTAAGTAATAATACCAATTATTCAATGCAAAATAATATAAATACTTCTGACTTTGAAACCGTTTCCGACAACGAAACTGTACATTCTGAAGAAGAAGAGGCAAATGACCATTTCCCAATTTTAGATACAGTTGTGAATAGATTCAAAACCCGAATAATTCTCACCGACAATAAAAACAAAGATATAGAAAAAATTTATAATAACAAAAGGATATTCTTAAATTCCGAAAATATAAACAATAATTTAAGTGACATATGTAGAAGACATATAAGCAAAGGTAAAATAGGCATTTTTTTTGAATTAAACGATCATAAATGTAATATCGTCCAAAAAAATTAATAGACTTATACGGGAACTGTCATAACGTAAAATTCATTAGATGTAACTACTTTGTCAAAGATATAATGACAGAGGAAGAAACGCTCAAACAAATACATAAATACCATAAAAACGAAACAGGTCATACCGGTATAAATGAAATTACGAAGGTTTGAAAAAGGCGATATACTTTCCAAAATTAAAAAATATCGTAAACAAATATATTAATAATTGTGATATCTGTAATCGTGTAAAATACGATAGAAACCCAATCAAGAAAAAATTCGAATTAACAGAAACACCAAAAGACATTAAACAAATTATCCATATGGACATATATACGAACACGAAACAAAATTTTTTAACATTTATAGACCGGTTCTCTAAATTTGCAACTATTTTTCACTTAAATGACAGGACCAAACAAACTATAATAGAAAAATTAAGGATTTCAAAGCGCAAAAAGGGAATTTCGAAAAATTAATTACAGACAATGAGTTTAAGAGCGTAAATATTAAAGACTACCTTAGAAATGAGAAAATTGAATTACACCTAGTTAAATCTAACAACTATACTGGGAATTCCGATATTGAACGGTTGCATAATACCATTGGTGAAAAAATTAGGGTTTTAGGTATTGTAAATAAAGAACTAAGCATTATCGAAAAAATGTATAAAGCTGTCGAATGGTATAATAACAGTTACCATTCGGTTACAAAAGAAAAACCAATAAATATTCAAGAAGGAAATTGTAATAAAAACAAAATTTATGATTCGTTACTGACAGAAAAATCTAGATACATAAACAAACTTAATTTAAAAAGAGAAAACTATACCAAAAACAGAACTGAAGGTTATATTAAAAATTATAAAAGCGTTAGATATAAAGAACAACCTAAATTTATAAAATCCAAACTAGAAAATATACATCCAACAAACATTGAAAGAAACTATAAATTTTCAGGTAAAATTAATATTTACAATCTTCCTAATGCTATCAACAATACCGATGCAAATCCAGGCCCATCTCACATTTGAAAAAATCGAGTCGGACTTAGGATATACAAAAATCAAACTGGAAGTTATGGAATTAGTAAAAAACTATAATACAATCTTACATATCATTAACCCCAAAGAAATTTCAGAAAAACTAAACAAATTAGAAGATAATATAAATTTATCAGAAATACAAAATAAACTTATCCTAACTCAACAATTAAATGTCGCGAAAATAAGGTTAAAACTTTAATTCCACACAGACACAAACCGGGTCTAGTAAATTTCGTTGGTACTATTCAAAAATGGTTGTATGGTACAATGGACGATTCTGATCGGCATTGACCAAAATAATCATAATGCCATAACAAACTTAAACAGTCAAATAACAATTAATAACAATTTTAATAACACTTTTATTAAGCCCAAACAAATTATTGAAAACGACAGATTCTTAATTAATGAAAAACTTAACGACATAGACACTCAATACACAACAATTTATACTTTACACAGATTTTGCACTAAAAATTAAAATTATACAAGATAACATTGAACACGTTCAAGACAATATAGCATCAGCTAGACTAGGAATAATACACAGCTATATATTAACAAATGAAAAAATTTTAGAATACGATATTGATTTTAATAGATTACAAAATATTAAATTAGCCACATTAATTGATAGTAAAGATAACATTGTTTTCGTTATTAAAATACCTAATGAAACAATCAGTGTACCAACAACTATGTTAATTCCAATAGGTGATAGATTTAAAAATGAACTAATGTTTGAACAACAAAAAACTGTAAAATATGATAATAAAAATTTTAATCATGAAAATAAAAAAGATATAAAAGATTTAATAATATCAAAAAACTGCATTTTCAAATGAAACTGCTTACAAATTTTCAATAATGTATCAGAAATAATTGTTTTAAAAATAGGATTAATTTTAGTAAAAAACGAGGAAGAGTGTAGTAGAGTAGACTGTGTCAACTCTGGGATACCCGTATGACCGTTATATAAACATTATATCATTATTATTATAAACATTAATTACTTTTGCCAAAATTTCAAACATACCAGCTTTATTAAGTGAAATATAATTCTCATATAAAAGAAGGAGTTGTATAGCAGCTACTCGAACCCTCTGCAGTAGACCAACCAAATTTTGCAGTAACTTTGGCCATTACACTAAACTATTTTTGGCAAAATTTCAGACACCTAGTTTTAATAGATATAGAGTTATGCTCATATAAAAGAAAGAAGTTGTATGGCAGCCACCCGAACCCATTGACCAAAATGGCTGGATTTAAAAAGCGATGACGGCTATTTCAGAAAAACGAATTTGCGAAAATTTCAAGATCCTAGCTCCTTTAGTTTTTGAGTTATCGTGCGGACGGACGGATGGACGGACGGACGGACGGACGGACATACATAGTTAAATCGATTTTTTTTTTTCGATTCTGATCCGATCCATACACTTTAGTCTATATCTACCCCCCCCTCCTTCTCTGCGTCACAAACGTAATGGCAAATTTATCATACCCTTTGACTATATAGTCATACGGGTATAATCAGATAAATGTAAATTTTAATAGTACTTGTGATGAACGAAAGTTCAAAATAAATGGAAATTACATATTCAATTTTAATGATTGTTCAATAAATATAAATGGAACAGTTTTTAATAGTAATCTAAGAGAATTCAAAGAAAGTTTTATGATATCAGATTATCTAAATATTAATCAAGGAATTAATGAAAATATTAGTTTTAATGACATAATATTAGAACAAGTAAAAAATATTGAAGAAATAAAAGAAATAAAATATCATAAAAATAATTATTATATTTACTTAAGTCTTATAATTTTTATAATTTTATTATTAATTGATTACATGTTAATCAGAACGGACGTGTTTCTTAATTATCGTTTAAAATTTGCTTTAAACAATACAAAACGTCGTTTAAAATAAATTTAATTAATAAACAGAAAAAATTAAAAATAAAACATAAAAAAACAAATTAAATAAAAAAAAATATTCTAAGTGCTAAATATTTTGTATGTTCCAAAACATATAAAATAAAAAAAAACAAAAGAAATATGGTGTCTTGTAATAAATGCAGGGGTAGAATAAAAGGTGAAACGGGAATTCAATGTTCGGGAGTGTGTAAAAAAGTTTCTCATGAAGCTTTGAAGTGTTCAGGATTGGATCTATCGACAATTAATAATGTGTACGCAAATAACAATTTAAGATTTATTTGTGACGATTGTATCCTGTACATACAAAATGTGGATTTGGTTCTGCAAAACATGGACTCTGCGGTAACAAAAAATAGTGAACATCTAAAGGAGTATAAAAATGAATTTGAAGCTGCTCTTAAAAGAAATGAAAGTGAAGTCATAAATTTACTTAGAGCTATAGAGTCAGGTTTTACACAGAGATTGAAAGAAATTAAAAGTGAACAACAAATGGAGCTACGTAAGATGGAAAAAATTACTGAAGTCTTTCAAATACAAAGCGATAAGGTGAATGAATCGTTTAATAATGTATTGAAACAAAATGATGAGGTATGCAAAAAAAATGAATAATGTAATTAACGAAAATAATATTAATGTGGGTCAAACTGTATCATTTGTTGATATGGTAAAAAATAAAAAAAATATTGGAATGAAAATGAAAAAAGAATTACCAATGATTGTTAAGCCAAAAAATAAACAAAAAAGTGAAAAAACAAAAAATGATCTAAATACAAAGGTTGATCCAAAAAATCTAAAAATCAAAAATATTGAAACTAAAACCAATGGAGCAATATTAATTGAAACAGACACAATTGAAGAACGTGAAAAAATAAAAGTTGTATAGAAAAGAAAATGACAAACAGTTACAAGATAAAAATACCAACGGTCATTAAGCCACAAATTGAATTGGTTTATATGAATAATAAACTTAGTGATGCCGAAATAGTAGAAAAACTCAAAAAGCAAAATTCCTTTTTAGAAATGTGTGATATGAAAGTAGTAAAAACATACAAGTTGAATAAATATAACAAGGTAATATATAATGCAGTAATTGAAGTAGATAAAGAATTTTTCCCAAAAATACTTGCGAACCAAAAATTATGTATAGGATGGGAAAGATGCAAGGTATTTGATGCTATAAATATACAAAGGTGTTACAAATGTAAAGGGTTCAACCATAAATCAGTGGATTGCAAGAATAAAGAAACGTGTCTAAAATGTCATCAAGAACATAAAACAAACGTATGTAACAAAGAGGAAATAAATAAGTGCATAAACTGTATAAAATACAACGAGAAACTAAAATTAAATATGGATATTAATCATAAGACTCTTAGTAAACTATGTCCTGCATATCAGTATAAACTAGGTTTAAAAAAAAAAGCCATTGGATATTACCAACTAAAGAACATAGTTGTTGGTCAAATAAACCAGGAAAACTGTATACAAAGAAATAAAGAAATTACGAATAAAAATACTTATGAACCAAAACATTATATAAGTACTTATAAAATTTATCTTAATACCAAAAATTTAAAAAAAGATAACGTAATTAACACCGAAGCTAAATTAAAAGAAGATATTAATGTTAATAATAAATTTGATAGTAAACATGATAATATTGATAATATCGATAATAACAATAAAAACAATATTAATAATAATAGCAATAATAATAATAACAATAATAATAATAATGATAATAATAATAATAATAATATGGAAAATAAATTGGATATTGTAAGAAAAATTATAACAAAAACGGAAGAATCCAATCAAAAATCTGGTCAAAGTCAAAAAAGCAGTTTATTACTTAAACTATTACCCTTCAAGAAGATAATTAATGCCAACAAGAAAACTTGCACAATTCAAGTTAACAAGAACAGTAATAATAATATATGGTTCTCTGACAAAGATTCCAAGGACATCGTGGCAACAGATTCCAACAATAAACTTCATCAGAATGAAAATATTAATAATAGTCAAAATAAAGATAATAATATTGCTAATAATAATATTACTCTTATGAATAAAGATCTCCTAAAGACGAAAGACAACTTGTTGTGCCAACAACTAAATATGCTAACTGGATAAAGGGTGAAACGATAAACGTAGGCAGTAGTGAGATAACAAAGTCAAATAACAAAAGCTTTATTAATCCACTAGCTCCACCGATTGTCAGATTAACTAGAAATGCGATTATATCTGGTGACAATATCTATGCTATTTCTCGGCTTAGAGAACACAGAATATACAACAATGTTAGATTATTTTTGTCGTATTTTCATGATCATGGTGATATCTGTTGTGAGGGAATGATGCAAACTAGTCTAAAAGTACTTATACACCAAGAAGGTTTGCCAAATAACCATCAAGAACTCTCTAACCTATACTTTAATTATCATGAAACTACAGGAGTATCAAGAAAGGAAGTGCTACAAGATCTAGCTCATTTTAGGAGACATGTAGAAAATAAATACAGAGAGAATGTGCAGAGATATAGAGAATCATGGCAAAATTATTTGATTGGAAGACCATGATGATGGACAAACTATTGAATTTGAAAATGGTGCATTTTAATGCTAGAAGTTTGAGGAAAAATCTAATCGAAATTGAAACATTATAATGAAACATAAAAATTAAAAATGATGTTGATATTATCATGGTTGGAGAAACTTGGCTTTATTCAGAAGAAGAAAAATACTTTAATATTCCTGGGTATACAGCATCCTTTATCTCTAATAATTTAAGCAGAGGAGGTGGCTGCGCAATATATGTAAAGCAACATATTAGTCACAAAGTTTTGGAAACATCTATTACGTTCAATACTATTGTAATTTTTTTAGAAGATACCAAATGTATTGAAATTAAATCAGTTCTCAGAAAACTTGAAACGATGGTGTATAATCAAATAACAGGTACTAACTATGCTAAATACTCATATCTGTTGGAAGATCACTTACGTAGACATACTTGTCAAAATATTGATGAATTGATTGAAGCTATAAAATATTTCAAGGACACTAGTACAAGTGTTAAATATATGAGAACTAGAAAAAATAATTCGTGGATGTCTAGAGAAATTTTAAAACTAATTGAACACAGAAATAGATTGTATAAGTATCATAAAAAATACCCTAATATTGCGGAGCATAAAATAAAATATAATGAATTAAAAAACAAGGTTAATGTAGAGATAAAGAAAGCAAAGCAAAATTGTTTTAATAGAAAATTACAAGAAGCTGGTTCAAATACTAAAAAGATATGGAATGTTCTGAACTCTCAGATAGCAAATCAAAAAGCAGATAGTAACAATATTATAAAGGAAATAATACAAAATGATAAAATTTTAAATATTAGCAAAGACATAGCCAACGGCTTTAATGAACATTTTAGTAATGTTGGAAGAGAGTTAGCTGATAAAATACAAACTAAAGAAGAAAATATAATAAAAAATAGAATAAATGAAAGTTCCATGTTCTTGGTACCTACTAATGAAATAGAAGTGCTTAATGTTATTATGAATCTAAAAGATAATTCACTTGGCTCAGATAATATAGCAGCAAAAGACTTAAAAGCGGTAGCTAAGATAATATCTCCGATAATTAGTAATTTTATTAACAACAGCTTTCGCACAGGAAACTATCCTAGTTTATTAAAATGCAGTACTGTGATTCCAATATACAAGAATGGTTCTCGCTTGGAAACATCTAATTACCGGCCGATAACACTCACTAGCTGCATGAGTAAAATATTTGAAAAAATAATTAATAAAAGAATATGTGAATTCATTAAATGTGTAGGCGGATTTGACATCAATCAGTTTGGCTTCCAAAAGTCGCATGGAACTGATGTAGCAATCAATGATTCTGTGAAATCTATTATTGGGCATCTTGATAAAGGAAACTATGTATGCTCTGTTTTTGTAGATCTGAGTAAGGCATTTGACACAGTGGACCATCAAATATTGTTAGACAGATTATATGAAATTGGAATAAGAGGACTACCGCATGAACTACTAAGAACGTATTTGACAAACAGATTTATCAAAACGAAAGTTAATGGTGTTTGTAGCAATGAACGTGCCATAAATATAGGTGTGCCAGAAGGGTCAGTTCTTGGACCTACCTTGTATCTTTTGTATGTGCATAATATGCAATTTTCTAACATTAAAGCTGATTATAAAATATTTGCTGATGATACATTGCTTATCTATACAGCAAAAAATGCGGAAACATTAGAAAGATTGGTTAATAATGATTTGAAATTATATATGAGATGGTTAAATGGAAATAGATTAACAATGAACATTGAAAAAACAAAGTACATGATTTTTAAACGTCTAAATAAGCCTGATATCAATCCAAAAATTTGTATTGATAGTAGAGAAATTAAAAGAGAATAAACTTATAAATATCTCGGATAATAGATGACAAATTATCATGGAATGATCATGTTAATTACATTATAAAAAAGATAATGCCATTGCTAGGTTCTATTAGAAGAAGTGGAATAATATTAGATGCCAAATCAGCTAAACTATTATTTCATGCACACATCATGTCTCATATAAGATACAATGTGGCGACATGGTCGTGTTGTTCAAATACATTAAAAATGAAAATGAAAATATTAATAAACAAAGCAATCAAGATACTATACAAACTAAATTGGCGTACTCCAACTGATGATCTATACAAAAATACGGGATTCCTTAACTTAGACGAATTAATAATAATGGAAAAGGCTAAAATTATACATAAAATAGAAAATGGTGTTACTAAAAGTAAAACTTTATTACCAAGAAGAAGGAATATTCACAACTACAACACAAGAAACATGGGAAAGCTATGTCATGAAAAAACTCGAACTGAATTGGCTAGAAACAGTTATTTTTGCTAATCAATAAGAATTTACAACTATATTCCGGAGAATTTAAAGAATTGCAGTAATATAAGTCGCTTCACATTTAAATTGAAAATATTATTAAAAAAAAATAAGGCTTTATTAAAAAAATTGTTAGAATTATAACTAAATTAATATTTTATTGTTAAATATACATTAGGGTATACTAAAAATATATATTTAATTTTTGTATTTATACTCCATAACTATATATATATATATATATATATTATAATTGCTAAGACTCTTATACCAATTTTAAGTTATTGTCTAAGTCTAGTATATTGTAATTTTATAACTGTAATATCATTAATTTATAATAAATAAATAAATATAAAAAAAAAAAAAAAAAAAAAAAATAAGCACAATTATATTTCTATTAATATTATACAAAAAATTTAAAATATTTAAATTTGCGACTCAGGAGAGTCTTAATCTTAAGGAGGGAGGAGTTACGCTACAGCTGGTAACCCTTACCCAAAATAATATAACTGACCTTCAAAAGAATTCACTTTACAAATATAAAATCTAAAACAATAATATTCTTTAAATAAAACAAACTTATTTATGACCTAATTTTATTCCTTCCTTTTTTTTTTATTCTATTTTTCATTTTTTCATTCTTATACAAAAATGCAATTAAATACATTTTTGCACAATCAGCATAACCAGTTCAATTGCATTTGAACCTTTTTTCATTTAAATAAAATAATATAGTAATTTGATAAAAGAACATATGTTGAAATTGTGCCACACAAAATACGTTAACAAATATACATATTGTAATAAGTAAATTTCTTTTTGTAACTCGATACTGAATTTTGTTTCGAAATATAATTTCGATAAAAAATTATAATTAATGTTAAGATAAGTAAATTTCATTTTTTTTGGTTTTAGAATAAGAATTCTATAAATATTAAAATATATAAAATGAAACCAATATTGAGTAACATAAATATAATATGTACACAAATTTAAGTTCAAAACAAATTCAAATTTAAGTTTAAGTTCACAAATTTAAGTTTGTAAAAATTTGCAACTATTTTACACTTAAATGACAGCAAAGAGGGAATTTCAAAAAATGAATTACAGATAATGAGTTTAAGAGCGTAAATATTAAAGACTACCTTAGAAATGAGCAAATTGAATTACATCTAGTTAAATCTAACAACCATACTGGGAATTCCGATATTGAACGGTTGCATTGGTGAATACCATTGGTGAAAAAATTAGGGTTTTAGGTATTGTAAATAAAGAACTAAGCATTATCGAAAAAATCTACAAAGCTGTCGAATGGTATAATAACAGTTACCATTCGGTTACAAAAGAAAAACCAAATAATATTCAAGAAGGAAATTGTAATAAAAATAAAATTTATGATTCGTTACTGACAGAAAAATCTAGATACATAAACAAACTTAATTTAAAAAGAGAAAACTATAGCAAAAACAGAACTGAAGGTTATATTAAAAATTATAAAAGCGTTATACATAAAGAACAACCTAAATTTATAAAATCCAAACTAGAAAATATACATCCAACAAACATTAAAAGAAACTATAAATTTTCAGGTAAAATTAATATTAAAAATCTTCCTAATGCTATCAACAATACCGATGCAAATCCAGGCCCATCTCACATTTGAAAAAATCGAGTCGGACTTAGGATATGCAGAAATCAAATACAATCTATAATACAATCTTACATATCATTAACCCCAAAGAAATTTCAGAAATACTAAACAAATTAGAAGATAATATAAATTTATCAGAAATACAAAATAAACTTATCCTAATTCAACAATTAAATGTCGCGACAAATAAGGTTAAAACTTTAATTCCACACAGACACAAACCGGGTCTAGTAAATTTCGTTGGTACTGTTCAAAATGGTTGTATGGTACAATGGACGATTCTGATCGGCAAGAAATTGAAGATCATCTAAAAATCATTGACCAAAATAATCATAATTCCATAACTAACTTAAACAGTCAAATAACAATTAATAACAATTTTAATAACACTTTTATTAAGCTCAAACAAATTATTGAAAACAACAGATCCTTAATTAATGAAAAACTTAACGACATAGACACTCAATACACAACAATTTATACTTTACACAGATTTTGCACTAAAAATTAAAATTATACAAGATAACATTGAACACGTTCAAGACAATATAGCATCAGCTAGACTAGGAATAATACACAGCAATATATTAACAAATGAAGAAATTTTAGAATACGATATTGATTTTAATAGATTACAAAATATTAAATTAGCCACATTAATTGATAGTAAAGATAACATTGTTTTCGTTATTAAAATACCTAATGAAACAATCAGTGTACCAACAACTATGTTAATTCCAATAGGTGATAGATTTAATAATGAACTAATGTTTGAACAACAAAAAATTGTAAAATATGATAATAAAAATTTTAATCATGAAAATAAAAAAGATATAAAAGATTTAATAATATCAAAAAACTGCATTTTCAAAGGAAACTGCTTACAAATTTTCAATAATGTATCAGAAATAATTGTTTTAAAAATAGGATTAATTTTAGTAAAAAATCAGATAAATGAAAAGAACGAAAGTTCAAAATAAATGGAAATTACATATTCAATTTTAATGATTGTTCAATAAATATAAATGGAACAGTTTTTAATAGTAATCTAAGAGAATTCAAACAAAGTTTTATGATATCAGATTATCTAAATATTAATCAAGGAATTAATGAAAATATCAGTTTTAATGACATAATATTAGAACAAGTAAAAAATATTGAAGAAATAAAAGAAATAAAATATCATAAAAATAATTATTATATTTACTTAAGTCTTATAATTTTTATAATTTTATTAGTAATAAGCACAATTATATTTCTATTAATATTATTCAAAAAATTTAAAATATTTAAATTTGCGACTCAAGAGAGTCTTAATCTGAAGGAGGGAGGAGTTACGCCACAGCTGGTAACCCTTACCCAAAATAATATAACTGACCTTCAACAGAATTCACTTTACATATATAAAATCTAAAACAATAATATTCTTTAAATAAAACAAACTTATTTATGACCTAATTTTATTCTTTCCTTTTTTTTTTTATTCTATTTTTCATTTTTTCATTCTTATACAAAATTGCATTTTTATAATACATTTTTGTACAATCAGCACAACCAGTTATTGCAATTAAATACATTTTTTTACAATCAGCATAACCAGTTCAATTGCATTTGAACCTTTTTTCATTTAAATAAAATAATATAGTAATTTGATAAAAGAACATATGTTGAAATTGTGCCACACAAAATTCAGTACGATGATTTGTTAACAAATATACATATTGTAATAAGTAAATTTCTTTTAGTAACTCGATACTGACTTTTGTTTCGAAATATAATTTCGATGAAAAATTATAATTAATGTTAAGATAAGTAAATTTCATTTTTTTTGGTTTTAGAATAAGAATTCTATAAATATTAAAATATGTAAAATGAAACCAATATTGAGTAACATAAATATAATATGTACACAAATTTAAGTTCGAACAATATAATATAGGTATTATGTACTTGTAATTCGAACTCAAATTTGTTGTGAAAGATTTCTTTTAATTAGTTTTAAAATATTATTATAAATATGTTTGTAAAAAAGAAAAAAGTCAAGTCTTAAGATTTGATTCAACCAGTTAAGGTGAATTTGAATAAATAAAAAAAATTAATTTTAAAATTAATAACTTTGTGTTTTTATTTAAATATTAACCAAAAACGTAATTCGCACGATAACTCAAAAACTAAAGGAGTTAGGATTTTGAAATTTTTGCAAATTCGTGTTTTTGTAATAGCCGTTGTCGCTATTTAAATCCAGCCATTTTGGTCTATGGGTTTGGGTAGCTACCATACAACTCCCTCTTTTTTATAAGCATTACACTACACTTAATAAAGCTGTATGTTTGAAATTTTGCCAAAAGTAATTAACCAGATGATATTATGTATATGTTACGGTCATACGGATATCCCAGCGTTGACACAATCTACTCTACTACACTTTTCCTCGTTTTTGGTGATTTATGTATTTGCTATTTTATTAAAAACTTTATTTTTACTCTTGTGTTTTTCAATTTAAATATTTGTAGTAGTTTTAATTTATTTACTTTACATTGCAAACACTTTATGGAATAACAATAAAACAAAAGCGGTTGGATGAGGTTATCTATATTAGCGTATATTCCTTTTTTTTTATTACTTTTCCACTCCTTGGAGTATAGGGCGAGGAGTATAGAGCATTCACGAAGTTTATTTTAAACTAGGCTTCAGTTTCTTTAATCATAATATTCACTAAGCCGTTGATTACTCGCCTGTAGCTATTGTATAAGGTTGTGAAATATGAATGCACAAATGTTAAATTTGTGTGCCATCTATAATTTTACACAAAAATTATTTACGATATAATTATACAACTTTTACGAAATTTTTTTATTAGATATGATCTGGCCATTGGTCAGATAATATAATACTCGTATATATAAAGTAAATATTAAATGTAATAAGATTTATATATATAAAATTTTAATATATGAAATTTATAAATATAAATATTAAATTTTTTGGTCAATTAATAATCATAAATATAAAATTTCAAATCATAATATTTATTCGGCTTATTTTTTCCCATACAAATATAAACATCCTTTTTCCGGGTAAACTATAAGACCAATTTTAATGAAACAACAACCAAAAGAAAGGTTTTTTTTTGTTTTCATAGGAAAATGTTAATTTTTTTTAGAATATTGCGTTTTTTCAGGTGAAAACCCGTCTTTAATTTAACGTAAATTTGAATTTAACGGTCACGTTGTTAAAAGTTAAGGCTTATGACTCTAATATTATGCGCCGACTTTCTGGGTAGAAGTAATTCATTTTCGATTGTAACTCGCAGCTCAATCAAACTATTATATGCGCCGACTTCTGTTTTTCTTTTTTTTGTTTAGTTCAAATGTTCAATGAACAAGGAGATTGAAACTTTTTTAAAATTTTTTTTTTGTTTTTGTTTTTGTTATTTTTTATCTCTCTAAAATTCCAATGAAAAAAAAATGAGTTCTGTTCGAAATGAAAGCAATACATTTGGTTTATACAGTAGTTTTCATTTATAATGAACTCGGTTCAATTTTTTTTATAATAAACTTTACACTTTTTGATAAAGAATTAAATTTTACCTAAAAATTTAAGTATTTTTTTACATTGATATTTCTATTATTTAAACTTATTATATCTAATAATGTTGCTTGGCGATTAATTAAGTGTTTTTCATATTAGTTAGAATATAAAAAAAATCATAATAACGCATCAAAAATACAAAAAAAAAATTCAATAGAAGAAAAAGCACTATACATAGGCTTGAGGCTGACACATCAAATAAAATTTTAGCAAATGAGTTCGAAGTGTCCATTCTAGAATTTTTCAAAATTCACAGCATTCTTTTAAAACGACATTCGTTTATTACGACGAATATTTTCCATTCTATGATGGTCGTTATAACCGAAAAGTAATGTATTATGTTTTGGTTTGCAATTTATTATAATACAGTAGGTACTAAAAAAAATTTTTTTTGAAAATCGTAAATTGTTGTTGCTTTTTGTTAAGTTTTTTGTAAAATTAAAAACCGACTTCTGAAATACGCAGAAACTTCAAAAAAAAAATAATATTTCTTAAGAAAAATGATTTGTTTCTTATGGATCAGCCAAAATCAGCATTTACGGCATTCAGTTTCTGTCAAAAAAATAAATTTTGAAATAATTAGTTATGTAAAAAAATTTACATGAAAGCATACGCGGCGTACTGTACCTCAGAGTTTTAAAATTTAAAAATTGACAAAGTGTATAAAAATACACGTTGAAATTGTTTTTTCTTATGCTGCTGCGATTAAATTTTAAAAATAAAATATTTTAAAATAACATTTTTTTTTAAATAATTTAGTTCAAAACATACAAATATTCAAATAAATTGAAAATACCTACAGTACAATAAGTTTGCAAAACTAAAAAAATTCTTTCTTTCTCAAAAAAAGTTATTTGTTCCTTAGGTCCTAACCTAAATAAAAGCGTACAGCGTATAATTTCTGTCAAAAAATTGAGAAATAAATAGGTATATAAATTTACATTAGAGCAGAGAAAATACGCGAAACGCAATGTACTATATCTCGGATTTTTAAAATTTACAAATATTGACAAAATGTATAAAAATATTATTATTGATTTTTCTTATATTTCTAATATTATGTTTTAAAAAATAATATTTTTTTACAATAATTTTTATTAAAAAATATCTTATATTCAAAATACCCATAATATGAAATTAAATATATTTTTTGTAGGTACTAAATTAAAACATTCAAATAAATATTTTTGATAAATTAAATGTTGTACGCGCGTATCGATTTACCGATAATGGATATGTAGACAAACGTATTGACGTACTGCCGTATAAAAATTGTACGTCGTATGTTTTGATTTCATTCCAATAATTGAAAAGTTTATTTCACACTTTCAACATCGAATAATGTTTTTTTATAATAAAAAAGCTATTTTTAGTTTTACCTTGACAAAACGAACGAATTTTATATATCAAAAAGTGTACATGAAGATTAGATAGGCGTAGTTTGTAAATGGAACGCTAATTTTTGTTTCAGAAGTATATAATTGTCAGATTAATCGTCATATATATATTTGACATTTTAAAACTACCTGTCATTTGAGAAGTTAATTATATTTAATAGTATTTAAATATTAATAAAGTGAAAAAATTAAGGTTTATTGCTGATATAAATATAAAGAATATTTTTTAAAATGGAAGGGAGTAAGTGCTTATTGGTTATCAAATAAAAAATATGATTTAACATAACCTATTCAAGAGAATTTTAATTAAAGCCATCTGCCGGAAATTACTTATCTACTCTGTCATATACCCTTTTGCAAGGGCTAGAGTAGCTGGCAATAGTTGAGAGTAGAAAAGAGTTTACTCCTCATAAAGGAATAAAAGCAATAATATTTATTTGTTTTAAGAAACTTATGAGTCATGGCTCATGACCATGTATAGAAATATATTTTTGTCAATAAAAAACTTAGGAAATATTAAATAAATAAACTAGACAAAAAGGTATAAAGTAAACTAAGAAATTCAGAATCATTTTTCGCATGTTTTCAGAACTTTAAATAGGCATATATTTGTAGTAAAAATTTACCTATGTAGCTATTAAATTTAAAAATGAAAAAAGGGTAGGAAAAATTAATCTTTGATTTATTGAAAAACTTTTTTTTTTGCTATAAATCTTAAGATTGAGATTTAAAAAAAGACTTCGGTCAACTTGACTATTATTTGTACTTCTGGCAGCTTCAATATAATATAATACTAAATACTAAACTAATGAATTATGATAGTTAAATTTTGTTGTACATATTATGTATTCAAAAGGTTTTTTAATTAGGATACAGAATACGTACAACATAGTTCATATCGTATTAAAATTTTTAGAAAAAAGTACAGTTTGCTATATGAAGGACAGCATTAACTCAAATTTGGGTTCTTGACTTCAATAAATATATGTATATGTTTAGAAATATGTATTTATTAGAATAATATTTATATGTATTTAGAATTTTAATTTAATTTAACTGTACCAATTTATCCTCTCTTTAAAGCGGCTTAAACTATAGAAATAAAACTCAAAAATCGGTGCTTAATTAAGAAAAATTATAAATTTTTTTTAAGCAAATTCAAGCGCAAGAATTGTTGACAACACTGTTGGCATAATTTTTATTATGTATAGTCTAATATAATTTACACAAAATGAATTTTATATGTTAAAAGCAAAAATAGATCGAATTTCGAGCACAGGGCGATACTAGTATATATAATTTTAGAAACATTTATATTTATATATATATATGCATATATACATATATATTTATATATTGCGAGAGAAAAAAATTTTTACTTAATATCTCTGTATTAGTGATAAATGATAAAATATTTACTCTTTTTTTTGAATCTAAGTTCAGTCCTCTGTTTAGAACACCTTGAGTTAATTTTGATAACGGGCTGACGATACTACTACGAGGTTTTAATGCATTATGGCTTTGATTTCCAGTTAACGGCAATGTTAAATCAATTGGAGAAGATGATCTACAGCACAATATAAGAAATAATAAAGAATTTATTTTTAAGGATTATTTAAATAATTGAATTTAATATTTTGTTCTATGAAATAAGATCAAACGCAAAATAAGTACGAAACAAAAAATGACATAAGTTCAACAGAAGATTTTATTTTTTTTTTCGATTTAATTAGTCCGAATCTTGATCTGTTTCCATAATGTTAATACTTTTAATAATTTTCATATATTTACATGATTAATTAAATATAAAAAAGTCCAAAATGAAATGAATTGATTAATTTTAGAACTTTTGATACCGATCATAATTTTTAGCACATTTTCAAAAAAACATTTTTAAAATTTCCGTCCGCCTGTTCGTCCGTCAGCCCGGATGACGGCAAAAGCCTGATATTATTTAAATTGTTCGATTAGGTGTACTTGCAAACTGAAAACGGTAAAAAATATATAAAAAAAAAAATCACATTATTTAAATTATTGTAACAAGAGTTTTATAAGGTAATCTTCAAAACGAATTAAGACAGCTGCTTTTATAGGCTTTTTAAAAATATATCTCTCAAATGTAAGAAGTTGTCACATGGTTCTAAAATTAAACGTTATGCAAAGCTATGTTTATGCAAAATTTTGGCCCCGCATATCTTCCGATCGACTCACGCGGAAACTTGAAATTTTGGGACAAGTTAGATCATTTAATAATTTTTTTTTATCACTTCCCCTGTTTAAGCTGCATGGTGTCGAAAATTGAACATTTGTTATTTTCAAGCAGCTGGAACTTAATTACCTGTTCAATTTTTATTTTAGTAATATAGAAAATTTAAAGTTTCAAAATTTTATTTCAGGTTTAGGTTTTTTTTTGAATTGAAAGCGGGTCCTTAAAATTACAGACAGTGTCTTCTAGTTTTAACTAGTTTTGCTTAGATTATAAATATCTAACGAAAATACGAAATTTTGGTAGGAGTCACAATTTAATTCGCAGAACCTGTAAACTTTGGGAGAGAATCACCATAAGCCATAAGCTTAAATCACCATAATCACCGAGAATCCCCACCACAATCACCGAGAATCACCATAAGTGATCACCTTGCTCAGTAAAAATTTGCCAATCTTTCCAATTGAAGAGCTATTAGGACTTAAAATTTTAAATGTTTTATAAAATCAGTAATTTAATTCCATGTTTTCATAAATCAGTAATTTAGATTTTTTTGCAATAGCCGTCATCGCTATTTAAATCCAGCCATTTTGGTCCATGGGTTCGGGTATCTGCCATACAACTTCTTTTTTTATATGAGCATTACTGTGTACCTATTACAGCTGCGTGTCTGAAATTTTGACAAAAGTAGTTTAGTTTTATGGCCAAAGTTTCTGCAAAATTTGGTTGATCTAGTGAAGTGGGTTAGAGTAGCTGCCATACAACTTCTTATTTTATATGAGCATTACTCTCCACCTAATGAAGCTGGGTGTCTGAAATTTTGCCAAAAATTGTTTAGTGTAATTGCCAAAGTTTCTGCAAAATTTGGTTGGTCTGCTGTAGAGGGTTCGAGTAGCTGCCATACAACTTCTTCTTTTATATGAGCATTACACTACACCTAATGAAGCTGGGTGTCTGAAATTTTGCGTTTAGTGTAATGGCCAAATAGTTTAGTGTAATGGCCAAAGTTATAGCAAAATTTGGTTGGTCTACGGCAGAGGGTTCGAGTTGCTGCCATTTAACTCCTTCTTTTATATGAGTATTCCACTACACTTAATAAAGCTGTATGTTTGAAATTTTGCCAAAAGTAATTAACCGGACGATATAATGTATATTTTATGGTCATACGGGTATCTGAGAGTTGACACAGTCTATTCTACTACACTCTTCCTCGTTTTTTTTTTTTTTGTTTTTTACGAGAAAATGGAAAGCTCGAAAGCCACCCATTGAAACTATGTGGTGTTTTTTTTGGGTAGTGTATGATTTTAACACACCAAAACCACACTCTTCTTGAACCAAACTTAAGGAGGGAACCTGTAATACAAATGTACAGTTTGGTTATAGAAATGAGGATATGGAAGGACTTAGGATTATGGTGGAAGTTATTTGGAATTTCTGGATTATGGGGGATGGGGAAAATTGGATAAGTTATTTAGAAGGAAGATGTTAATGTTCTTCTTAAATTTGGTTAAATCGTACATATATTCATTATCAACTTTGAGAAACACATTTGGTGGAATATGGTTCCATAAACGAGATGAGCGCATGACAAACTAATTCCCATAAGCCGTGTTACGTCATCTGGCTAGCTCAACTGTGTAGTGATGAGCCTCTGTTACCCTCCTTGTTTCCCTTTGGAAAATCTTGAATGGAGGCATAAGTTGTTTGATTTCTTTAGAACAGGTGTTAGTCCCGACAAGATATCTATAAAACAAGGTCAGTGACCCAACAGTGCGACGATGGCTGAGTAGAGTGAGCGTTGAAGTAACACTGGGATCTTTTATAAGGCGAATAGCTCTATTTTGCACTTTATCCAGATATCCCAGCGCCGTAATGTGAGCACCAGCCCAAATATGTGCATTATACTCCATTTTCGGCCTAATATAAGTTTAATAGATGTTAAGGAGATCAGAGGATGGGAAGTAAGTTTTGCTGTGATACAAATTCAAACACTTAGCAGCGTTCTTAACTACTCCAAAAATTGGATTGTGTCAATTGGTTTCATGTCAATTTTAAGTTTAGCACAATCCCCAAAATTTTCAAGTCTTCCGGATGGTGCAAAGCTTCTCCTTGAAAAGAGGGGTTCGGAATAGGTGATGCTATTTTTCGCGAGACTAGATATCATTGGGTTTCTTTGGTGTTGAAATCATCTCTCATCTTTAATCGTCTCAACTCAACTCTGTTGATTTCACCCCATCTTTGGATTTTAATTAAATTTTTGTTTAATTCACTTATAGTGAAACCGTCGATCATGAAGCAAACCTTTATGATCAAGATATTTCAAAAGCTTATAGTTTATAACTTTTTTCATTACTTTGGAAAGGACCGAAGTAATAGCAATAGGTCGGTAGTTAGAGGGATCGCTTTTATCGGCTTTTTAGGAATTGAAAAACATGTGGAAGCTTCCATTGGATGGGATGAATACCCAAAGAAAAGGGAAGGTGGAAAAGGTTGCACAGAGGTTTTGAAATGGAGGTATATATGTCTTTGAGTTGACTGAGGCAGTGACGAGTTAGAAGCGAACTGTTTGCCAAACAAATTCGCTTTTTCTCTTGAATATGATACGATGTGGTTGTTTATATCAACAAGTGGAGGAAAAGAAAACCCGCTATTGTCTTCTTTTAAATTTTTTGCAAAAGTCCAAAAGGATTTACTATTCTTGGGCATGTGTATTTGTTTTCGTTTCAACCTTTGGTTGAACAAGAATTTTTGCTTGTTGATAACTCTCTTGCATGTATTCCGAACCACTATATAGTGGAGGCCTTGCAGCCTCCAAGCCACTATCTCGGTATGTTTGGAAGGCTTCCTCTTTTTTTAGAATGGCTTCTTTGCAAATACGATTAAACCAAGTTTTGGTTTTCCGATTAATAGATTTCATGGAGTGGTGTATAAATTATCTCATTCCAAGTAGAGTAGTTTCACCAATCGCATTTGCAGGAAACATTCCTACCACGGAAGTACAGTGACCAATGAAAGGTTTTGTAAAAATTGTTTAGACCTTTCCAGTTAGCATGGTTATAACGCTTTACTAATTTTTTGGGAAGGGACCTTTGGTTGGACACCGAGCCTGCCTGGAAGCTTGTACTGACCAAACAATGATCGGAGCCCCAGGTGGCAACCAATTGAAACCACATACTTTTCAGAGGGTGTGGTTAGAAACAGATCCAAGAGGTGACCTTCTTGATCAGCTCTGTCAGGGATTCTAGTGGGATTTTTAGCAAGCTGAAAAAGGTGAAATAGAGTGGAAAATAATTCAACTTGTTTCCCAATCGAGTTTTGACTCGGAGAAGAGCTACTGGAAAAGTGAAGCCAGTCTTTGTTATAAACATTAAAATACCCGCCAGAACAATTTCAGTCTCAGGATAACAATTGATCTGGTTTGAAAGGGTTTAAATTTCCATAAAAGTTTCCTGTTCACTTGAATTGGGTGATCTGTATAGAAAACAGAAATGTATAACATGCTTTCCAACAAGGATTTTGACCCAAACGTAATTGAAATTAGAAAATTTATATTTGACAAGAGTGTTGAAAACAATGTCTTTTTTTATGAAGATGGCGATGCCTCTTTGGGAACGAAATGTGAAATGAGTGAGTAGCCGTTAATATCGAAGTTAACATTGTGATCACTAACTTGCGTTTCACATAGAGCAAGGATTGCCGGTTTAATTGAATTAAGATGATCCTCAACAGCATCGAAGTTTGTTTATAAACCGCGAATATTACAAATATTTACGTGAAAGTTGATAATTTTGTTAGAAATTGGAAAGAATAGTGGAAAACAAAGAGAAAAAAAAATACTTATTTATGTACGATTTATTCAACCTAAATCGACAACACCTTAAAATAAAATAGAAAATAAAAAAAAAATTTTAAAAATTTAAAAGTCTTATTTCAAGCGAGCGAATGGTTTATACTACTTCCAACAGTTTTTAACTTGCACGATATAGAATGTGCACTTATTGTAGTAGGTGTAACCTAAAACTCAATCAAAAAAAAAACAAATACACAATTACATCTAATTAAAAATGAAACTACATTTATAATTGTGGCAATATAAAAAATTAAATACAAAAACAAAATGAAATTTTTTTAATATTATTGGAATCAGAATTTATTAATTAATTTACGGTATTTTTATGATGGTATATTGAGAGTGGTGAGAATTATTTGAAACATTAGCATCTATCTATGGGGAGGAGAGAGATGGATACATTGTTTACCACTAGAAGAAACAAACCGGCCGTGACATTATTAATTTATAAATGTTAAAAAAAAAAATTTATATAAAAAAAGAAAAAATTTTGTGATTATAAATAATTATCAAAAATTATTTTAGGAAGAGAATGAAAAATAAAAATTTATAAAAGTTATAAATAATAAAAATATTTAATGTTAAATAAATGAAAAATAAGTTTAGTTAAAAATTATTTTATTTTATAAATTTCAAGTAATACTTATCTAGAAAATGCCGCCATTGAAAATGCGGTCTTAACCAAAAATTCACAAAAAATTAAAAGAACCACCACAAATTTTAAAAAAAAATACTAAATTTAAATAAAATAAAAAAAAATTATAGAAAATTACGTGAAGTGTGAAAATTAAGTAAATTTAAAAAGTTAGTAAAAACAAAATATTTTTTATTTAAATTTGAATAAATTTCACAAAAAAAAAATTTTTAATAAATCCAAAATCGGTGTTACACAACGAAGGTTGACGATGAATGTGTCGTGAATTGATGAAATTCACGAAATTAATAGTGAACTGATGCAATAACTAAATTATATTATGTAAAAAAAATTATTTTTATATATATTTTTTACCCTTAATTCAGTATGAAATACTATATATTTTTGAAAATGTGCGTTTTTAAAAATCCTTGGTTTTTTTCATCACTTGTTTATATTTAATAAACACGTTTCTTTGAAAAACAAATATTTTGAAATAAAATTTGAATATTATAACTTTATTTGAAGTCTTTGTACTTATTTAATTTTTTTACATTTCCTATTCGTCTGATCTCATTTCATAGAGCCATAATATTTTACCTTAATTCATTCGAACTCGTATAAGAAGTCGCATTAGTTTCTTTTGATTTTATAAAGTCTACACCTATAACATTGTTTATTTGTATTGCAGGAGTAGGACTTCGATTGTAAACTGGATTTGAGTACGCAAGTATAGCCGATGGTAAAATTATATTATCTGTGGTTGCTGAAATTGAAAAAGTTAAAACATCTTCCGATATTTTTGAAGTTTTCTCCTCATTTTTTAATTGACAAGCTTTTAAACTATGTTTTGAAATTTCATTATTTGTATTGCTTGTTGACATTACTATGCCTACACTTGGCAAAAAATCTTGATTTTTTGAAAGTGTATTAGCACTGAATTGGCGTTCATTGTTATCAATATTACTAACACCATTATATAAAGGTTTTATTTCATTGTTCGATTCTAAATGGGATGAAAAAATATTTTCTTCGACCTTTAGTTTAATATCAAGGCCACTCTTTGTAGAGTGATTAAACATTCTATTGGCATTAAATGAATGACCCAATTTCGAAAACTGATCTGCAACATTACTTAAAGCTTTTGAACTTAACTGAACTAACTGAGATTCAGAAAGATTTCGCGGTATAGTCTAAAAAAATAGTGCAAGAAACTATAAAAACTTCTTGATATTCAAATAATGCATTTTTACAATTACCTTAGAAATATCTTGAAGGGTTTGTTTATTGTTGTTTTCTAAGGTACTTCCACAAATAAACTGTACATCACTTTTTCCGATAGCTTTTAAGGCAACACGAAAAAGTTCAACAATTGACAATAGCGGCTCTGAAACAAAACACAAAATATTTAAAATAAAATTAATTAGTAGAAGTATGTTATTTATGTTACATGTTTATGTTTATTATTTATGTTACAATTAGAAAATTAATAGCCTCTTTAATATTTGCAATATAAATGAAAAATAACATTAATAAAAACTCTAATCTGACCGCTGAAGTAGTGGTTATGACTTCGGATTTTCAATCGAAGGTTTTTATTATAATTCTAGCTAAAAACCGGTGCGCGTTGCTGCGTCTCTCAATATAGGTTTAATGTAAGTTAACACATAAATTACACATGGTGTAAATGTTAAATTTAAAATGTATTAAAGCAGTTTTAATTTTTTTTTAAAACGAGCAGTTTAGGAGCCTTCTGCTACATACAAACCAGCAAACTTTAAAATGATGGTTATGGTTATATTTGGTTTTTATTTTTTTATTAGTATAATTAACTGAAACATAAAACATTAATTTAATAATAAACCGAAACATAAAACATTAATTTAATAATATAAATTAAACTACATTTTGTTTACAAAAAATAAATAGTACATCTATTTTACATCATTTTATATAATTTTATATTAACTTGCCAGTGTCTACGGGTTTAGTTTTTAGTTTGTGACACTTTGCATAATCAATATTAGTAATCTGACCATAAAATTATAAGAATTGTGTGGTGTAGAGGTTAGCGAAGTGGATCCGGGTGTAAAAATATAAATTCTGAGTTCGAACCTCGTTAGATGATAAATTTTTTTTTTCAGAACTTCAACAGACGTTTTAGCTTTTAGAGTGCTGTTGATCATCTATATTCATTTAACACCCCGTGCAACGTGAACCTGGTTCTCTTATTACTTACTTTTTGTCTCAATTTAGACCATTATGTCGCTCCTATTATTTGAAACCGAAGGAAAACAGACTGGTGCATATACGAAAATCGAGTGCTAGAATTATTTCCAATTAATACTGCAAATATACCTAGCAATGCTATTGAGCTCAACTCTATTGATATCATTTTTTTTGATATGCCGCTTAGCCTTCTTGCCCGAATATTCCTCTAAGAGGTAAGATAAAGCCCCCTTGGAAACACAGCTCAATCACGACTCCAAGGAAAAGTTGGAGAAGACTATTTTATTCTGCGAAAAGCACAAGATCTGAGTTAGCCTTTTTTTTTTTGGTTTTTTTTATGGGGGGGATATGGAAGAATTTTGGCATTATGGTGATGTTTGAGATTTTTGTATTATGGGGGATAAAGAAAATTTGGACAGATATCAAGGAGAAAGATGTTCATATTCTTCTTAAACTTAATTAAGTAGTACACATAGGAACTTTACTACCAACTTTAGGGAACATATTAGACGGAATATGGTTCCATAGTCTCCAAATGCGCATAACAAGCAAATTTCCATAAGCCGAATTACGCCAACTTAACAATTCGACGCATTAGGGATGATCATCCGTTGCGCTCCTTGTTTAACATTGGAAAACTTCAAGTGGAGGCAATTACTATTTTATTTCTTTAGAACAGGTTTTCCTCAGCACTAAATGTCTATAAAACAGGGTAAGTGACCAGACTATGCGCCGATGGCTAAGTGGAGTGAGTGTTGATGTAAAACTGGGATAATTTATAAGAAAATAGCTCTGTTTTGCACTTTATCGAGATATCCCAGCGCCGATTGGGGAGCACCAGCCCAAATATGTGCATTATATTCCTTTTTTTGTCTAATTTATTTTTTTTTTAAATATTGAGAAGATCACGTGGAGAAAAGTAAGTTTTTCAGAAATACAAAAAACCCAATAATTTAGCTGCATCTTTAGCTATACCAAAAATGTGATTTGACTAAATCAATTTTTTGTTTAACTCGATGCCCAAAATGTTTAAATCCGTTGAATGCTGTAAAACTTCTCCCTAAAAAATCAGGTTTGGAATAGAAATTGCTGAGATGAGAAGGCATTGGGTTTTCTTCGTGTTGAATTGAAAAGAATTACTTTCACCATTTATGAATTTTTGCCAAATCATTATTTAGCTCACTAAATAATTAGCTCCCTGTATTAGCCTGATGATTAATGATACAGCGGCTATGAAATTCATAGGAAGTTACAAGGGTGCTGTCATCTGCGAAACTGTTAATTGGATTTGAGGTTAAAGATAAAAGATCATTTATGAATATTAAGAAGAAGGTGGGAGAAAGAACAGATCCCTGTGGGAAACCAGCGTTGTCGATCATGAATCAAACCTTTATGATCCAGGTATTTCAACAGCTTTTGGTTTATGATTTTTTCTATGATTCCTCCAAATTTTTTCAGGGAAGAAAAATATCGGGGTTCCCCTAACAACTGAAAAGTTGTGGTCTTTGCAACGAGGCTATGCACTCACGAACGATTATGGTTTTCAGCCAGCTCTTGCGTAATAGCCAAGCAAACCCGGCCTGAATTGGATATAAAAAGATTCACAAGACTTTTATCCCTAAATTGCCGGAATATCGGCATTGTAATGACATTACTAACCGGGCACAGCAGAGTAAAATGCAAAAAATATCAACAATATTTTTTACGATCACCAAATTTTCACTAAGTTCCAATTATAATTTTGACAACTGAATAGAATGCACAAAATCTCAGTTATCATTTTGACAGTAACAAATTTTCACTTAATTATAATTATACTTTTGATTTGACAGGTAAATAAATTTCTTATTATTTTCTTACTATAAATTTGATAACCTAAAATAAATAATAAAATTTTCTATTGACTTTAATACCAATGGAAAGTTTTCGGTTACCACTATGGGATGCAGCTGATATGGAGGTATATGAAGTACGTAACAGATTATAAATATTAAAATATTTGTTACAATTTAGTATACTGGGCGCTGGTTATGGGCAAAAATCAGCCCATACCGCACACTGATTACCTGCACTTTCATTGATGGCTCTAACCTATCTTTTTAAGTGATTGTTTTGTAGGTCAGTATACACACCGGAGGTCAGTATACACACCACCTTGGTTTAGATAATAGGCTAGGCGCACATAAAATAGCAGTAAGAAAATATGTTTTATAAAATGAGCAAATTTTTTTGCAAAAGTTTTTTCGTTTGAAAGCGCATAAAAAAAAAATATGAATAAAATGAAGAATAACAAAAAATTAAAAATATGTAAGCGCTTAAAGATTTACAATTTATTAAGATACGTTTTACGTTATGTGGTAACATTTTCAAAGTAAAATTAAAAGTATAAATAAAAATAAAACAGAAATATATTATTTATATGTTTAATATAATACTTGTTTTTTAGTTGTAGTATCATTTTGACAAAAAAAATTAAAGCTGCAGATGAAATAGAGGGCTAACGATTATATTTAAAAAATCACGATAACTCAACGACTAATGAATCAATCTTTATGAAATTTGCTTATATTACTACTAATTAAGCTACGGCGCGGATTGCGTACGGTTGAGATCGGGTCCTAGAAATTTTGACCGAATTCAGGCCAAACGAGCATAGTTCCAAAATCAATGAAGATAGAACTTTAAAACTAAGGCACAGTTGTTCTTCTTTATAATAAATAATTGAGAAATATAAATACAAATATTTATCCAAGCTTTAATTATGAAATTCATAGATATAACACAAGGTCAGCTGGAAATATTAGAATAAACTCTTCGAGAATCAGATTTAATGGACAACATGCGATATATAATATATGATATAAGAATTATAATGAATTGCCATCAGAGATCAAATCAATAATTAATTTAGATAAATTTAAGGAAACTATAAAAGAATATTATTTTAATCAAATTTAATAAAGTTATTATAAAATTTTCTTTGGATCTTAATATTATAATTGCGAGTTATAAAATAAGTGTAGCATTGAATTATTGAATTGAAGAAGTTGAATTTTGTCCAATAGCTAAGTAATTTTTTTTTCTTTTTTCTAAGACTCTGAAGTCTCAACTTATTTTGTATTTTGATTTGTTAGTGTTCCTTAGATTTGCTAAAATTTGAACAATTGAATTTTAAAACTTTTGTTACTATTAATATTGTTAATTATTGTAAAATTATAAATTTGAATATACTCCGGTACGAGCGATTGAGCTCATTGTGAGATAATAAATATATAAAATAAAAAAACAAATATTTCTAAATAGAGAATAGTGATAATTTTTAATATTTTTGAATATATAAAATAATTAGAAAATAGTTTTAGTATTATAAAGTTAGTTTGGTTAGCTATATCTTACGATCAAACTAATAAAAGATTTTATGGTTTTAAAATGACTTATGGACTTTTATTTAAATTTGAGCCAAATAGGTGTAGCGTATTTTAAAGTTGGTTTCGCTATTCGTTGGTTCTAACTATTTCTTTACTTTTTTTTATTTAGTTTTTGATGTTCAAATGGCCTGTAATATAAAAAGCAAAATATATTTTTTTTCCTGAAACTTTAAGATAAAAAAAATGTTGGTTATTTTTTTTAATTTAATTAATTTACTAGCTTCTTCCACTAACTGAGAAATTCCCATCATCACCTTTGTAAAGATATATGTGTGAGGTTTTAATACCCATTTCTATATTTTATTTACATATTTCTTCATACTTTCGAGTAATAAAAATAATAAAAAAAATATGAATAAAAATTTTTGGTTTCAAAGACCCATTTCTCACCATAACACATATTAATTTTTTTTTATAGTTTTTAAAACATAGAGGCTATCAAGTTCCATATCTTTTATTTTTAGAAATGTTATTTTTCTTGTTACTTTTACTTTTCTTTAACGGCGTCAAGAAAACTGCGTTTTCTTGTTGTTGGTTGCAGATTCATCTGGTGGTGGTTTTTTTGTTGTGGATCTTGCTGTATTTGTTGTTATGGATGTGGATATTGATGTTGTTGTAGTAGTTGTTGTTGGTTTTCTCCTTCATCCTCGTTTTTAGTCCTCCTTCGTTTTACTGGAAGACGGGTAGATGAAACAATATCATCGTTGAGCCATTTTTGTTTTTTTTTTTAAATAATGTTTTGACTACAATGTTGTAAATTCTGATTTTAATTATTTTCTATCTAATGTAGAGTTAGGAATATTTTGTTTTTTCTTTGCAGAACTAAAATTATTTAAATGACAATTTATTATAGAAAATTTAATTATTAATGACAATTGCATTTAAGATAAATTTTTATTACAGAACTTGACTAGAATGTTGAAAGTTCTAATTTTAATTTTTTTCTATTTGAGATAACTTAAGGTCAAATTTTTGTGAGTATTCTTTTTCTATGGACAAATATATTTTAAGATAATATATTTAAACTGGGAAATAGATTTTGTTTGATAATATGTTTGGTAATTTAACAAATACAAACTAGCTAGATTCGCGAGTAATATGATATTCTATATTGTTTCATATGTGATACTGGAAAGCTTCAAACGGAATTAGCTATAGAGTTGCTACAAACATCAGTTTAGGTGTACACTTTAGAAAATATCGTTTGTAGTTTATAACTATGCAACAAGGAAGGCAAGTGATATTTGAAACAGGAAGTGAAGGTAAAATAATCAACTTGTTATATGACGCCGTTGACCATCATAATAGTATTATCATTTCTCTCACTGCTGCATTCATGGCTGATTTTTATGGTGGACAATGTCATATTCCTTATTATATTAAAAATGCACATTAAAATGTTCCAAAAGGTACCCTTGCTCTCAAAAACGCCAACATGTCCCAAAAATATAAAAAATATATTATACCCCGACGGTAACCGTTATTTTCGAGGCCAGAATTGTTTGGATAATTATAAAGCTTCAAATTCAACCAAAATTAGCACATGTGATAAAAAATGTGATAACAGACAAAAAAGAACACTAGCCGATTAAAAACCCATTTTTTTTTTTTATATTTATTTTATTACTATTTTATAATCAAAATTATAAATATAATAAAAATTTATATAATTTCTAAATATTAATTTTACCATTAACTTTCATATAAAAAATTCTAGAATTACGAGTAAAAAATAATTAAATGTTTTTAAAGTATGAATAACTAAATGCTATTTAGAATGATATTAAATAGAGAAGAAAATTAATTAGTAAAAATTTCAAATAAAATAAAAATAAATTTAAAATAAATTTTTGATAAAGAAAACAAAAAACAAGCAAAAAAACAGGTACAACCGACTTAGTAATACCCTACACCTATTTGGTTCAAATTTAATGAGAAGTCCATAAGTCATTCTAAAACCATAAAAGCTTTTATTAGAGTGATTGTAAGACATAGCTAACGAAATTAACTTTACAATACTAAAAACTTTTTCTAATTATTTTATCAATTCAAAAATATTAAAAACTCTTACTAATTTATCTATTTAAAAATATTAAACAACAAATAAACTTGAGATAAATGAATTCGTAAAATGCAATTACAAAATTAAATATTTAAAACTTTTTATCCAATTCAATAAAATTTTATGCACATGCAGCAATTACTTCTTTTCAGGAAGTTAATCTTTTTTTTGTCGTGCATTTACTGTTAAATGATTTAGTACCCTTGATTAATTATTTCAATTTTCAATAATTTTTAAATCTTTTCTCTTAATTTACTTATTTTTTAATGTTTTATATTGATAAACTCAAAATTATTTGACAGAAATATTAACTTGTAATAATATTATATAAAAGTTTGTATAATTTCATGGTTTTTAATGTTAATGTTAAAATGCTTTCATTATCTTTTTATCACAAAATGTAATAATCAAAATATGCAATATGCAATATCGATTGCGAAAAAAAAACTTTAAAAAACAGTTTGCAAAACAATTTGAACGATTATCTCTAATTTTTCTATACCTGCTGCTTCTTGACAATTTGGTGCTCCTTGACGATATAGTTGAGGATGGTAGGTTTCCGGTGAACAATGTTAACTGAATTAAAATGACTATAGGTCAAAAGGGGATTTTCTTGAATTGCCAACGCTTGAATAAAATATAGTCGATGGTTTAGAAAAGGTTTAAAAATTCGCTTTTCAACTTATATTTTGTTTAGTACTCACCTGAAAGTTGTAATACGCTCTTCCTCGTTTTTTTATGATTTTATGAGAGAAATGTAGGCTTATTTTTTGGAAAAACTGTTTTAAAATACTATGTATTTGAGCATTATATATAACAAATTGAATTTTTTGATTTTTAGATTTCATTTGAAGAAAACTGAAAATTTCATTGAATCTTTGTTCAAAACGCACAAACAGGTCAAAACCAAATTAACCATGTGGGTTTTAATTAAAATGTTGGTACAAAATTTTCAATAAAATACTTTTAATCGTATAAGAAAATAAAATTTATAGAAAACTTCATGGCGTCGTCGTGGAAAACGGGTTAATCGAATTAACTAAAACTTTTTGCAGACTCTCTTTAGACTGCAAAATTAACCTGTAAAATTTAACACAAATCGAAAACACAAAATTTTTTGAAAGTCCGCCAGGCCGAAATGGGTATAATTATTCCAACCAAATTTATACAACTAATTGCGGTTGCTAAGAGGAATATTTGTGCAAAATTTCAAGTCAATCGGTCATACAGTTTTGACTCGACATCAAAAACATTGAAAAAGTTTCTTTGCACTCTCGTGCCCAAACGGGTTAACCGAACTCAACCAAAATTTGTCCCAGACTTTATTTTCGACTGCAAAACCACCAAAAAAAAAAAATAAAAGTGTGTGAAAAAATAAAGTGTAAAATTGGACACAAATCGGAAACACAAAATTTTTTGGAAGCCCGCCGGGCCGAAATTGGTTAATATTTTCGAACCATCTTTATACAACTAATTCCGTTTGCTAAGAGGAAGATTTGTGCAAAATTTCAAGTCAATCGGTCAAACTGTTTCGGCTCGACATCAAAAACATTGAAAAAGCTTCATTGCGCCCTCGTGCCCAAACGGGTTAACCGAACCCAACAAAAATTTGTGCCAGCCTCTCTTTTTGACTGCAAAACCACCCTGTAAAATTGGACACAAATCGGAAACACAAAATTTTTTGGAAGCCCGCCGGGCCGAAAGGGGTTAATTTATTTCAACCAACTTTATACCATTAATTTCGTTTAATAAGAAGAACATTCGTGCAAAATTTCAAATTAATCGGTCAAACCGTTTCGACTCGACATCAAAAAAACGAAAAAGCTTAAAACGGCTCTGGAGCCGCAACCTGTTGACTTATAAAAATGCGACATAGCCTATGTCACCCCCCGGACTCCCAAAATTATTCCTCTGAAATTTGGTGTCAATCGGACCAGTGGTTTTCACGTGAATCCTGGACAAACAAACAAACAAATTTTCTTCTTTATATATTAGACTAGGAGATTTACCCGGCGTTGCCCGAAAGCTTGCAAATTGTAAAAACGCAAGCTTCAGCCAATTTTTTGAAATACTACTTTGCTTATAAATGAAGCCACAAAAAAATATTTGTGGAGTTCCGTTAACCCATCGTGGCCCAACAGCTATTTATAGGTTTTTTCGTTGCTTTGTTATATATATTAGAAATGATTTAACCGATTAACTTCAAATTTTGTATATGTGTTCTTCTTTCTTCTGTCGACCCGCCGATTGTTCAAAAAAAAATTTGTAAGTAAATTACGTCCAATTTCTGAAAGTAGGTACAACTTCTTTGAATTAGGGGAATGCTTAAAAAAATGTTTTGTCGAGTTCTTTTAACCGATTGCGAAACAAAAACTTAAAAAACAGTTTGAACAATTATCTCTAATTTTTCTATACATGGTGCTTCTTGACAATTTGGTGCTCCTTGACGATAGAGTTGAGGATGTTAGGTTCCCGGCGAATAATGTTAACTGAATTAAAATGACTATTGGTCAAATGGGGATACTAAGTTTGCCATTATGTCATTATACTATGTCAATAGTAGTTTTCTTGAATTGCCAACGTTTGAATAAAATATAGTCGATGGTTTAGAAAAGGTTTAAAAATTTGCTTTTCAACTTTTATTTTGTTTAGTACTCACGTGAAAGTTGTAATACGCTCTTCCTCGTTTTTTTATGATTTGATGAGAGAAATGTAGGCTTATTTTTTGGAAAAACTGTTTTAAAATACTATGTCTTTAAGCATTATATATAAGAAATTGAATTTTAGATTTCATTTGAAGAAAACTGAAAATGTCATTGAATCTTTGTTCAAAACGCACAAACAGGTCAAAACCAAATTAACCATGTGGGTTTTAATTAAAATGTTGGTACAAAATTTACAATAAAATATTTTTAATCGTATAAGAAAATAAAATTTATAGAAAACTTCATGGCGTCGTCGTGGAAAATGGGTTAATCGAATTAACTAAAACTTTTTTTTGGAAGCCCGCCACGTCGAAATGGGTTAAATTATTCCAACCAAATTTATACAACTAATTGCGGTTGCTAAGAGGAACATTGTGCAAAATTTCAAGTCAATCGGTCAAACCGTTTTAACTCGACATCAAAAACATTGAAAAAGCTTCATTGGGCCCTCGTGCCCAAACGGGTAAAGCAAACCCAACAAAAATTTGTGCCAGCCTTTCTTTTCGACTGCAAAACCACCCTGTAAAATTGGACACAAATTGGAAACAAATAATTTTTTGGAAGCCCGCCGGGCCGAAATGGGTTAATATTTTCTAACAATCTTTATACAACTAATTCCGTTTGCTAAGAGGAAGATTTGTGCAAAATTCCAAGTCAATCGGTCAAACTGTTTCGGCTCGACATCAAAAATATTGAAAAAGCTTCATTGCGCCCTCGTGCCCAAACGGGTTAACCGAACCCAACAAAAATTTTTGCCAGCCTGTCTTTTTGACTGCAAAATCACCCTGTAAAATTGGACACAAATCGGAAAAAAAACATTTTTTGGAAGCTCGCCCGGCCGAAAGGGGTTAATTTATTCCAACCAACTTTATACCATTAATTCCGTTTAATAAGAAGAACATTCGTGCAAAATTTCAAGTTAATCGGTCAAACCGTTTCGACTCGACATCAAAAAAACGAAAAAGCTTAAAACGGCTCTGGAGCCGCAACCTGTTGACTTATAAAAATGGGACATAGCCTATGTCACCCTCCGGGTTCCCAGAATTATTCCTTTAAAATTTTGTGACAATCGGACCAGTGGTTTTCACGTGAATCCTGGACAAACAAACAAACAAACAAATTTTCTTCTTTATATATTAGACTAGCAGATTTACCCGGCGTTGCCCGGAAGCTTGCAAATTGTAAAAACGCAAGCTTCAGCCAATTTTTTGAAATACTACTTTGCTTATAAATGAAGCCACAAAAAAATATTTGTGGAGTTCCGTTAACCCATCGTGGCCCAACAGCTTTTTATAGGTTTTTTCGTTGCTTTGTTGTATATATTAGAAATGATTTAACCGATTAACTTCAAATTTTGTATATGTGTTCTTCTTTGAAAATGAAATTCAACAGACTTGGAAGTTGTTAACCCCTGTCGACCCGACGACTGTTCAAAAAAAAATTTGTAAGTAAATTACGTCCAATTTCTGAAAGTAGGTACAACTTCTTTGAATTAGGGGAATGGTTAAAAAAATGTTTTGTCGAGTTTTTTTAACCAATTGCGAAACAAAAATTTTAAAAAACAGTTTGAACGATTATCTCTAATTTTTCTATACATGGTGCTTCTTGACAATTTGGTGCTCCTTGACGATAGAGTTGAGGATGTTAGGTTCCCGGCGAATAATGTTAACTGAGTTAAAATGACTATTGGTCAAATGGGGATACTAAGTTTGCCATTATGTCATTATACTATGTCAATAGTAGTTTTCTTGAATTGCCAACGTTTGAATAAAATATAGTCGATGGTTTAGAAAAGGTTTAAAAATTCGCTTTTCAACTATTATTTTGTTTAGTACTCACCTGAAAGTTGTAATACGCTCTTCCTCGTTTTTTTATGATTTGATGAGAGAAATGTAGGCTTATTTTTTGGAAAAACTGTTTTAAAATACTATGTTTTTAAGCATTATATATAACAAAATTGAATTTTTTGATTTTTAGATTTCATTTGAAGAAAACTGAAAATTTCATTGAATCTTTGTTCAAAACGCACAAACAGGTCAAAACCAAATTAACCATGTGGGTTTTAATTAAAATGTTGGTACAAAATTTTCAATAAAATACTTTTAATCGTATAAGAAAATAAAATTTATAGAAAACTTCATGGCGTCGTCGTGGAAAACGGGTTAATCGAATTAACTAAAACTTTTTGCAGCCTCTCTTTAGACTGCAAAATCAACCTGTAAAATTGGACACAAATCGAAAACACAAATTTTTTTGAAAGTCCGCCAGGCCGAAATGGGTTAAATTATTCCAACCAAATTTATACAACTAATTGCGGTTGCTAAGAGGAACATTTGTGCAAAATTTCAAGTCAATTTGTCAAACGGTTTTGACTCGAAATCAAAAACATTGAAAAAGCTTCTTTGCGCCCTCGTGCCCAAACGGGTTAACCGAGATCAACAAAAATTTGTGCCAAACTCTATTGTCGACTGCGAAACCACCTTGTAAAATTGGACACAAATCGAAAACACAAAATTTTTTGAAAGTCCGCCAGGCCGAAATGGGTTAAATTATTCCAATCAAATTTATACAACTAATTTCGGTTGCTAAGAGGAACATTTGTGCAAAATTTCAAGTCAATTTGTCAAACGGGTTTGACTCGAAATCAAAAACATTGAAAAAGCTTCATTGGGCCCTCGTGCCCAAACGGGTTAACCGAACCCAACAAAAATTTGTGCCAGGCTTTCTTTTCGACTGCAAAACTACCCTGTAAAATTGGACACAAATCGGAAACAAATAATTTTTTGGAAGCTCGCCGGGCCGAAATGGGTTAATATTTTCGAACCATCTTTATACAACTAATTCCGTTTGCTAAGAGGAAGATTTGTGCAA
Source organism: Dolichopus griseipennis (assembly GCA_963082915.1). Classification (NCBI taxonomy): domain Eukaryota; kingdom Metazoa; phylum Arthropoda; class Insecta; order Diptera; family Dolichopodidae; genus Dolichopus; species Dolichopus griseipennis. The sequence continues at coordinate 144,386,460 of OY720441.1, forward strand.
AATTTCAAGTCAATCGGTCAAACTGTTTCGGCTCGACATCAAAAACATTGAAAAAGCTTCATTGCGCCCTCGTGCCCAAACGGGTTAACCGAACCCAACAAAAATTTGTGCCAGGCTTTCTTTTCGACTGCAAAACCACCCTGTAAAATTGGACACAAATCGGAAACACAAAATTTTTTGGAAGCCCGCCGGGGCGAAAGGGGTTAATTTATTCCAACCAACTTTATACCATTAATTTCGTTTAATAAGAAGAACATTCGTGCAAAATTTCAAGTTAATCGGTCAAACCGTTTCGACTCGACATCAAAAAAACGAAAAAGCTTAAACCGGCTCTGGAGCCGCAACCCGTTGACTTATAAAAATGCGACATAGCCTATGTCACCCCCCGGGCTCCAAGAATTTTTCCTTTAAAATTTTGTGACAATCGGACCAGTGGTTTTCACGTGAATCCTGGACAAACAAACAAACAAACAAACAAACAAACAAATTTTCTTCTTTATATATTAGACTAGCAGATTTTCCCGGCGTTGCCCGGAAGCTTGAAAATTGTAAAAAAGCAAGTTTCAGCCAATTTTTTGAGATAATACTTTGCCTATAAATGCCACAAAAAATATTTGTGGAGTTCCGTTAACCCATCGTGGCCCAACAGCTTTTTACAGGTTTTTTCGTTGCTTTGCTATATATTAGAAATGATTTAACAGATTAACTTCAAATTTCGTATATGTGTTCTTCTTTGAAAATGAAGTTCAATTTACTAACAGACTTGAAAGTTGTTAACCCCTGCCGACGATTGTTCAAAAAAAAATTTGTAAGTAAATTACGTCCAATTTTTGAAAGTAGGTACAACTTCTTTGAATTAGGGGAATACTTAAAAAAAAGGTTTGTCGAGTTCTTTTAATCGATTGCGAAACAAAAACTTTAAAAAACAGTTTGCAAAACAATTTGAACGATTATCTCTAATTTTTCTATACATGCTGCTTCTTGACAATTTGGTGCTCCTTGACGATATAGTTGAGGATGGTAGGTTTCCGGTGAACAATGTTAACTGAATTAAAATTACTATAGGTCAAAAGTTGATTTTCTTGAATTGCCAACGCTTGAATAAAATATAGTCGATGGTTTAGAAAAGGTTTAAAAATTCGCTTTTCAACTTATATTTTGTTTAGTACTCACCTGAAAGTTGTAATAAGCTCTTCGTCGTTTTTTTAAGATTTTATGAGAGAAATGTAGGCTTATTTTTTGGAAAAACTGTTTTAAAATACTATGTATTTAAGCATTATATATAACAAATTGAATTTTTTGATTTTTAGATTTCATTTGAAGAAAACTGAAAATTTCATTGAATCTTTGTTCAAAACGCACAAACAGGTCAAAACCAAATTAACCCTGTGGGTTTTAATTAAAATGCTGGTACAAAATTTTCAATAAAATACTTTTAATCGTATAAGAAAATAAAATTTATAGAAAACTTCATATCATCGTCGTGGAAAATGGGTTAATCGAACTTAACTAAAACTTTTTGCAGCCTCTCTTTTATACTACAAAATCAACCTGTAAAATTGGACACAAATCGAAAACACAAAATTTTTTGAAAGTCCGCCAGGCCGAAATGGATTAATTTATTCCAACCAAATTTATACAACTAAATGCGGTTGCTAAGAGGAACATTTGTGCAAAATTTCAAGTCAATCGGTCAAACAGTTTTGACTCGACATAAAAAACATTGAAAAAGCTTCTTTGCACTCTCGTGCCCAAACGGGTTAACCGAACTCAACAAAAATTTGTCCCAGGCTTTATTTTCGAATGCTAAACCACCTTGTAAAATTGGACACAAATCGGAGACACAAATTTTTTGGAAGCCCGCTGGGCCGAAATGGGTTAATATTTTCGAACCATCTTTATACAACTAATTCCGTTTACTAAGAGGAAGATTTGTGCAAAATTGCAAGTCAATCGGTCAAACTGTTTCGGCTCGACATCAAAAACATTGAAAAAGCTTCATTGCGCCCTCATGCCCAAACGGGTTAACCGAACCCAACAAAAATTTGTGCCAGCCTCTCTTTTTGACTGCAAAACCACCCTGTAAAATTGGACACAAATCGGAAACACAAAATTTTTTGGAAGCCTGCCGGGCCGAAAGGGGTTAATTTATTTCAACCAACTTTATACCATTAATTCCGTTTAATACTAACATCAAAAAAACGAAAAAGCTTAAAACGGCTCTGGAGCCGCAACCTGTTGACTTATAAAAATGCGACATAGCCTATGTCACCCCCGGACTCCCAAAATTATTCCTCTGAAATTTGGTGTCAATCGGACCAGTGGTTTTCACGTGAGTCCTGGACAAACAAACAAACAAACAAACAAACAAATTTTCTTCTTTATATATTAGATTAATTTAGACTTACGCTCTAGGAGCCAGTAATTTTCTCTATATTTATTTTCAAGTATAGTTTTTTCTTTTTAACATGTTCATCCGACCTCTGCTTGACATTCAATTTCATTCCTAGGTATTTTGCTGAATTTTCGATTGTTACAAATATACTATTTAAATTTATTTTAGATGGGTTTCTTATATTTCTATTACTAAAATTAACATGAACAGATTTACTTTCATTTAATTTTATTTTCCATTTGTTAGTCCAAAAACATATTTTTTCACTTGCTTTCTGTAATTTTCCTGTAGCTTCGTCAATGTTCGATCCTACTGCTAATAAAACAGTATCGTCAGCAATTGTTTCTACAGTTACATTTTCTACTTCTGGTAGATCACTTTTATAAAGCAAGTACAAAATAGGACCTAGAATAGTGCTTTGAGGCACACCTGCTTTTATTTTTCTTACTGTAGAGTACTCTTCATCTTGTTTAGTTCTAAATAATCTATCTGACAAGTGCGATTCGAGTATCTCTACATATTGTAAAGGTATCAATCTCCTTAATTTAAATATTAATCCTTTATGCCAAACTTTGTCAAACGCTTTTGCTACGTCTAGAAATATTGTAGACTATATTTGCTTTCCTTCAAACGCTTTTTCTATAATTTTTGTTATTTTATGAATTCGGTCAATTGTTGCATGCTTGGATCTAAAGCCAAATTGATAGTTTGAAATTAAATTTTTATATTCCATTATTGGTTTCAGCCTTTTTAACAACAATTTTTCATAAAGTTTTGACATAATTGATAGCAAAGATATTGGTCTCTAAGATTTTGCCTCATTTAATGGCTTCCATGGCTTTGCTATCATAATAACCTCTGCTACTTTCCAAGTGGTTGGAACATACTTCAGTTTTACTGCTGCATTTATGATTTTTCTTAAAAATTTAAGACCTTTTTGTGGAAGCTCTTTTATAATCTGAGCTGTAATAAGAACAAAACTTAGGGCTTTTCTTAACTTTAAAGCTTTTATTTCTTCACTAATTTCTTCTTGAGTAAATGGATTAATATTGTTCTCGTCTATTGTAACATTCTCCACTAAACAAGGATCTGAAAATATACGGTTTGGTTTAATTATGTTTTCTAAATGATCAGCAAATAATTTGGCTTTATCTTTATTTTCCTTTGCCCAAGTGCCGTACGGTTTCATTAGCGGCGGAGCGTTCTTCATCGGCTTTTTTAACACTCTTCGTTGCTTTCCACAACGACTAATTTGATTCTTTTGTTGCCGATAAACTTTTTATATGATTTTCATATGATACTGATTTTAAGATCTGAATTTTTCTTTTAAGAGATTGTGATAATTTGTTTAAAATCTTCTTATCATCAAGGTAAGGTGATTGTGCCATCTACGTCTAGCCCTTCTTTTTCGTTTTATTAAATAAGTTATATCTCTAGGATAATTATTTGTTGCTGACCTATACTTATTTATGTGTTATTTTTGAATTATATTAATAAAGCCTTCTAGTTTCAAATCTAGTTGTTCTTTTGATTGTAAATTTATGTTTAAATTAATATTATTTTTTATTTCATACTTAAAGCTGCATCAGTCTGTGGGATTATTTGTCAGTGTGGGCTTATTTAGTTTCTAGTTATTTATTCATTCAACTCTTGTATGACTATTTCATTCAAATCTAGTATGAATTCAAGTCATGATTATCTTCTAAATTTATGAAGTTGCTTGAAATTCTTTTGGTTACAAAGAAGTCAATTAGATCTGGAGCTTTGTTGGTGTCTGTGGGCCTATAAGTTGGTCTGCCAGGTGAATAATGGCAACAACCCAACTCTTGAATAGCTTTTCTTAGCTCTCTATCTTTAGTTTAAGTTGTTCTAAAACCCCAATCTGTATGTTTGGCATTGTAATCACCTCATAGCAGAAATTTATGTCCGTGGATATTTAGGAACTCTTTAAAGATATTTTTCTTTATATTGCATTTTGGTGGACAATATACTGCACCAACATTAAGATCTTGTTTAGTAAATGAAATTTTTATCATAGAAGGTTGGAATTCTTCCGATTTAATTTTGAATTCTTCATTATTTTTATAGTACCCTTTATTAGAATTGCACTACTTCCTCTCGGATGATTACTAGGATAAACTGCCTTATAGCATTCATAACCTAATATCATAAATTTTGTGCTTATTGTTAAATGAGTTTTTGATGATAGTAAGAACACTTCTAGTTCATGTTTTTTATTGACGACATCATTAGGATTCCAAGTTGGAATACATATTTTATCTAGATACATTTTTTTATAATATTTTTAGGTGTTTCTTGATATTCTTCACTTAATTGTCATTTATTAATGTTTATCTTTTCTATTTATTTAATCTTATGGAGATTTCGTCAACTTAAAGCAATAAATTTTGCAACATGTGCTTCACTTCATTGTCATTGCGCTTAGGTTTCATAACCTTAGTTTCAATAGTTTTTTCTAAGGTTTGCATCTTGTGCATCACTTCATTGTCATTACGTTTAGGTTGCATAACCTTAATTTGTTTTTCTGTTATAATGTTTTCTCTAATTTTACTTTTAAGTGCTTAGGAGTATAAGATTCCATTCGCAATTTGACTGGATATAAATGGCGTAGATTTTTCCGGTATTTTTGTTTCATTTGATTTTGGGTTTGGGTTTGCGAATAGTCAATCTTCTTTTCTGTAATTCTTTTGCTACCAAACAACCACGATAGCTAGCAGGGTTGCTTAATAAGCCACCTATGCTCACATATGGCTTAGAAATTTTTTTTTTTACTACACTCTGCTGTTTTTGGCAAACTTTTTGTGTATGTCCAAAACTCTGGCATCTTTTTCACTGAGGAATGGACTTATTACTTCTGAGAGCCTAAATTTTCACTCATAATACTGTAAATATTCAATTTTGTATATTTTATTTATTTCCTCTGAATGATCAAAAGATAGCATAAATAATGGAAGCTTGGTTACAATAATTATATTTTTATCTTTAGTTTTTTTTAACTTTGTTTGTCACATCTAGACATTTAAAACCTTTATTTATAAGCTCTTTTTAAATATCTTCTGGCTTACATGAAGGGTGAAGATTTCTTGCCATACCTTTAATTGGTCTAGCCAGTTTATTTTCATATGTATGCCATTCCAACTTTGCTTTATGTATAGATTTTGTCGGAACTCTATATACATTTGCATTAGCTACACTAATTTTTAACTGGTTATTATTCATCATATTGACTTTAACATTTATAATTTCTTCTTTTATTATTTTTATAATATGAGCATAGTTTTTTATAATGCTCAAAATTACCGGAGGAGGTTTATATTCTTTAGTGACCTTATCGTTTTCGTCTAATTTTTCCTATTGAGGTTTAAATAGCGGTTCCAAAGATGTGTTAACATTTGGGGACTTATCTACTTTTCGATTCTTCGGATTTTTTTTTTCTATTCAGAACCCAATCAGTTTCTCTGATTAGTTCTTCTTCAACCGTTTCGTATGTAACAATTTTAGTATATGTGGATTTATCTGCAGATTTACCCGGCGTTTGTTACGGCCATTTTTTCGAAGTACTGCTTTGGTTAAAAAGAAAGCCTCAAAAAAATATTTGTGGGGTTCCGTTAACCCGTTGCGGCCCAACAGCTTTTTATAGGTTTTTTCGTTACCTTGCTATAAATTAGAACTGATAGACTTCATATTTTGTATATGCGTTCCTCTTTGACAATGGAGTTTACTCTATTAACAGACTTGGAATTTGTTACCCCTTGCCGCCCGACAATTTTTTTAAAAAAAAAATTTTTGGAAGGATATTACGTCCAATTTTGCGAAATATTGCTTGGTCAAAGTTTTAAAAACAGGTTTGTTGAGTTCCGTTCCATTGTGGCACAGCAGATTTTTACATATTTTTTCATTACTTCACTTTTAAGCAGAAACAGTTTGACCACTTGAATGTAAATTTTGTTTGCGTACATGTATCTACTTATCATTCCTACGTAAGTAAATTACGTTCAATTTTTGAAAGTAGGTAAAACTTCTTTGAATTAGGGGAATGTTTAAAAAAATGTTTTGTCGAGTTCTTTTAACCGATTGCGAAACAAAAACTTTAAAAAACAGTTTGCAAAACAGTTTAAACGATTATCTCTAATTTTTCTATGCGTGGTGCTCCTTGACAATTTGGTGCTCCTTGACGACGGAGTTGAGGATGGTGGGTTTCCGGTGAATAATAACTGATTTAAAATTTTTTTTTTTATTATAATTTAATAAATTAGTTGAAAAATTGCAAGAATTCTTTATTTACATTTTAAAATTAACATGTACACCATGTGTAATTTTTGTAATTTTCTACGGGTAAAAAGGTATACTAAATTTGCTATTATGTCATTATACTATGTCAATAATAGTTTTCTTGAATTGCCAACGTTTGAATAAAATATAGTCGATGGTTTAGAAAAAGTTTAAAAATCTGCTTTTCAACTTATATTGTGTTTTGTACTTACCTGAAAGATCTACTATGCTCTTACTAGTTTTTTTATGATTTTATTGAGAGAAATGTGGGCTTCTTTTTTGGAAAAAATATTTTAAAATACCAGAGAGCAAAAATATTAGTCTTATTAATTAGGTGAGCTTTTAAAATAAAGGTTAACTTGTGTTAATACCAAAAAATTTAAAATTTCACTGAATCTTTGTGCTGTTGGTACAAATGTTGGTACAAAATTTTCAATAAAATTCTTTTAATTGTTTATCAATCAAGTTTATTAATTCAAGTCAATCGGTCTTGACTTGAAATTTTGCACAAATGTTCCTCTTAGCTACCGGAATTAGTTGTAAAAATTTGGTTAGAATAAATTAACCCATTTCGGCCTAGCGGACTTCCAAAAAAAAATTGTGTTTCCGATTTGTGTCCAATTTTACAGGTTGATTTTGCAGTCCAAAAGAGAGGATGCATAAAGTTTTAGGATTAAGTTTCATTAACCCGTTTTCCACGACGACGCCATGAAGTTTTCTATAAATTTTATTTGGTTAAACGATTAAAAGAATTTTATTGAAAATTTTGTATCAGCATTTTAATTATAAAAACCCACACGGTTAATTTGGATTTGACCTGTTTACGCATTTTGCACAATGATTCCATGAAATTTTCTAATTTTTGGTATTAACGCAAGTTAACCTTTATTTTAAAAGCTCACTTAATTAATAATTGTTAATTTGTTTGCTCTCAAAAAGTCTCAAATAGTGAAAAAGCTTAATGAGATAATATTAATAATAATAAAAATTAAGCTAACAAAGAATCCGAATAATAAAATCTTTAAATTTAAATAACGTAACATATTCCTTCTCAACATTTTTAAGTAAGTCTTTGTTTTTTATCTACTTTGCAGTTGTTGTTTTTTAAAACAAGATTTCGGAGTAAAATTGAAGTTTTCTTCAAATAAAATCTAAAAATCAAAAAAAATTCAATTTCGTATATATTATGCTTAAATACATAGTATACATTTCTCTCATAAAATCATAAACAAACGAAGAAGAGCGTAGTAGAACTTTCAGGTAAGTACAAAACAAAATAAAAGTTGAAAACCTAAAAATGAAATTAAAAAGCTAACATTTAATAATAAAAAATGTAGAATTACTTCAGAAATAGCTAATAAGTTTAATAGATATTTTGTTGAAAGTGTAGAAGAAGTCAGTAAAACAATACCGGTTACACAATATGAAAATATAACAGAACATGTAAATACTGAATTTAGATTTAAGCTGTTAACATTAGAAGAATTAAAATTATTAATAAAATCGATCAATAAAAAAAATGATATACATTTTTCCAATATTAAAATTATAAACGATTCTTTCGACTTAATTGGCCAGAATGTTTTAACAGTGGTAAATGCATCATAAAGAGCGGGAGTTTTTCCGGAATGTTTGAAGGAATCTATGGTTATTCCTATTGAAAAAGTAAAAAATACGACAAAATGTGAGGAATTCCGTCCTATCAATATGACGAGCATCCTGTCTAAAATTATAAAAAAGGCTGTATATAATCAATTAGAGAAGTACTTTGAAGAAACAGGTTTAATTTCTCAGAATCAATCTGGGCTCCGAAAAAACCACAGCTGCGAAGAACTATTGAATTTGGTAGTAACTAATTGGAAAATAGCGGTGGACGATAATAAAATTATTGTAGCGATTTTTTTGGACCTAAGACGAGCATTTAAAACACTAGATAGGAGTATTTTATTAAATAAACTAAGCAGATATGGCATTAATCAAAATGAAATTAGATGGTTTGAAACGTATTTTCAGATAAGATAAATGTAGAACTTGGAGTCCCTCAAGGTACGGTACTTGGAGATTTATTATTTTTAATATACAGGGTGTCCGGGACTCAAGTACGCGCGCTACACTCAGTGATTGATTGCTGTTCAAAAGTTATTAATTTTTTTATAAAAAGTCTCCTTAAATCTTTAATACCTCATATCTCGAAAAGGGTCCGCAATAGACCCCCCTCCCCCTCCAGTACAATTTTTTGTTTGTTTTAATGCCCCCAATCACTGAGTGTAGTGGGCGTACTTGAGTCCCGGACACCCTGTATATTAATGATATAGAAAAAGTTGTTAGTTTTGGTAATATTGCATTATTTGCCGATGATGCTTTGCTTTATATAGTAGGCAGTTTAATTGATGAATGTTTTTTAAAAATCAACCAAGATCTGGAAAAATTGAATAAATGGTTTATTAATAATAAATTTAAGCTTAATTTTGAAAAGACTAAATGTATGATAATAAATAGTAATCTAAATAGAGAAATTATAATTGAAAACAAAATAATAGATAGAGTAAATGAAATTAAATACCTAGGGGTAGTTATTGATGATAAATTAAACTTTAAAGCACATATGGAATAAATATGTAAAAAAATAAGTAAAAAATTAGGTTTTTTTCTATAAAATTAGAAATAATTTATCGATGTTAAGTGCAATTAAACTTTATAATGTATTAGTAAGACCAAATTTTGAATACTGTTCCTCAATTCTTTTCATGTTTAACTTAGAGATGCTTAGTAGATTACAAAAATTGCAAAATAGAGGAATGTGAATTATATTAAAATTAGGTCAAAATCGTCAAAATCGTTTGTGTTGAATTGTTTAAAATGGATGAGTGTGTCACACAAAATTAAATTTAATGTTTTGATAATAATATTTAAAATAAAAAATAAACTAATGCAAGGGTATTTAACCAACAGATTAGTTTGTGTACAAGATGTGCAAAATTATTATTTAAGAATTGTTAAATAATTGGAATTTTAGATTAAGTTTATTTAGAAAAAACAAAACACAGAATATGTTAATGTATAGTGCATTAAAGTTATTTAATGAATTGCCAAATAATTTAATTAATGAAAAAAAATTGTTGAACTTTATGAAAAATAATTTAAATAAGTATGTTAAAGATAATATTAATTAAAAAATAAATGTTAAATGTTAGAAAAACAAATCATGTGATGAAATTAATATAATGAATTGTATATAAAAGTAAGAAATTATTAAATAAATAAATTAATAAAATAAATAAAAAAAAAGAAAAGCAAATTTTTAAACCTTTTCTAAACCATCAACTATATTTTATTCAAACGCTGGCAATTCAAGTAAACTGTTATTTACTTAGTATAATGGCAAATTTAGTATACTCTTTTAACCTCTCAATGGAGTTTTAATTTAAGTTGATGTTATTGAAAAAAGTTAATACAAGAATGGTGTACATGTTAATTTTAAAATGTAATAAAGCAATTTTTTTAAAACAAGTTTTTTAGGGATTATTCTTTTCTGTTAATAGAGTGAACTCCATTGTCAAAGACGAACACATATACAAAATTTGAAGTCAATCGGTTAAACCATTTATAATTTATAGCAAAGTAACGAAAAAACCTATAACAAGCTGGTTACCGGAACTGCACAAATATTTTTTTGAGGCTTTCTTTTTAGCCAAAGCAGTACTTCGAAAAAATGGCCGAAACTTGCTTTTTTGCAATATGCAATTTCCCGAGCAACGCCGGGTAAATCTGCTAGTATATGTATAAAGCAAACATTTTTTTTTGTTTTTTATAGCGTATAGCCTCGAAACTTGCTCAGTCAATTATCATGAAAATTTGAATATAAAAGTTATTGGATATGAGGAGTGTTCTAGGCTTAAAGTTGAAACAGTTTTCTAACTTATTTGTAAAATAATACAGTTTTGACCGATTGCCTGCACGTTTTATTTGCTGTTAGACAATACAGTTCATCCTTTTAATAAACTTGACATTTTTTAACCAATATTGGGATGATGATGAATCTAAAAAAATTTAGAAAATCCACAAAAATTTTTGAAACACTTGTGTTGATTTCCGCCATTTTTTTATTTTTTTTTTAATATTTTTTATATTTTATATTTCTTTATTTCATTCAAACTTAGAAATAAGACTATTAACCAAATCAAAACTTACACCTATAATTTTTAAAAATGAAATAACTACGGCATTCAGTTTTCAATAGGAAAAGTGATGAATGCTAATGATTTTAAAATACATTAAATTGAATAGTGAGGAAATTCATTTATTATTTTTAAATTATATATGTATGTGATTTTACAGTATCAAAGTTTAATTTAAACTAAAAAAAAGGAAAATATTATGTATAAGATTTTCTTTAAATTATAAATGCTTAAACAGTAAAAATGAAAAAATATATACAACAATTTTAACAAGTAGAAAATAACTAAAATAGATCAAAAAATATTAACAATAGATAATAAATCAACAATGAATATTAAATAGTAGGTTTCATTATAAATTCAATTTCTTTCAAATAATATGAAAGCCATAATTTCACTTGATTTAAGAATAGAGTTTTAATTCTCATTGTACTACAATCAAATGGTCTAGTCTCAAAGATATAGATCGGATGAGAATCAAAAAGAGAATCGATCTAGCTTTGTATGTCCGTCCATCCGCACGATAACTTAAAAAATTATAAAAAACTATGATTCTCATATTCAGTTTAATAAAAGAGCCTTCATCGCTATTGCAATCCAGTCATTTAGCTCCAACAGTGAACATTTAATTGGTCTACTGCAGTTGGTTCGAGTAGTTGCCATACAGCTGCTTTATTTATAAGAGCATTACTCTTTACCTAATTAAGCAGGGTGTCTGAAACTTCCCCAAAAATATTTTAGCTTTATTGCCAAAGTTTGTGCAAAATTTATTTGGGGTAATTATTAAACTTCTTGTTTTATATGAACATTACATTACGTCAATAGTAATGAACTTGATTGGTAATAAAGTATAGTCGATGTACTGGAAGAGGTTTAAAGGGCTGCTTTTGAACTTATATTTGTTTTGTTCTTAACTGAAAGTTATACTACACTCTTCTTTGTTTTTTTATGATTTTTTGAAGGAAACGTAGACTTTTTTCGGAAAAATGTTTTAAAATACTATGTATTTACGCTTAATAAATACGAAATCGAACTTTTTGATTTTTAGATTTTATTAGAAAAATAAAAGAAAACTCCATTTTGATTCTGAAATCTATTTTTGAATAACAGCAAAGTAAATCAAAAATAAAGACTTACGAAAAAATCTAGGTATGGAAAATGTTATGTTTCTTAAATTGAAGGATATTTTTAATCGGATTCTTTATTGGCTTTATTATACCCTACACTTATGAAATAGTAAAAGGGTATATTAACTTTGGTATGGTGTTTGTAGCCACCTAAAGGAAGCGAGTTAGATATGGAAAAGTATTTATATTTGTGATCAGCTTGACCTCCTGAGCCGATATAGCCATTTCCGTCCGTCCATACGCATGATAACTCAAAAACTAATGGAGCTATCTTGATGAAATTTTAACTGTAGGTTACTAGGACTTAAAGTACGGCGGAGATTGAATATGAACGAAATCGACCCATGGGTTCGGATTCTGGACCTTTTAATTTTTCTAAGGGCAAAGGAACATATAAAAAAAATAAGGATAACTCAATAACTAATGACGCTTCAATTATGAACTTTGTGTTTTTACTGGTAATGGATTATGGCAAAAACTGCGTGCTGTCAAGATCGGACCATGGGTTCGGTTCCTAGAAGTTTTTTATTAAATTTAGGCCAAAGAAGCATAATTCCAATTAAGATAAAACCTTCAAATTTGGTATCAGTGTACTTCTTTCTATGTCCTTGAAGTCCGTGAAATTTAGCACCAATTGAAAATCGAAATGCGAAATCCGACCATGGGTTCGGATATAGGAATTTTTTATCGAAATAGGAAATACCCGACACCTATTTGGTTCAAATTTAATTGGAAGGAATTTTATCAATTCAAAAATATTACCAATTCTTACTAATTTATCTATTTAAAAATATTAAACAACAAATAAAGTTGAAATAAATGGGTTCGCAAAATGCAATTACAAAATTACATATTTAAAACTTTTATCCAATTCAAGAAAATTTTAAACAAATGCAGCAATTACTTCTTTTCCGGATTTTTAGCTGTGTGTATTTACTGTTGAATGATTTAATTTAAATAATTTTTAAATTTATTCTCTTAATTTACTTATTTTTTAATGTTTTATATAATTAAACTCAAAGTTATTCGAAAGAAATATTAATTTGAAATAATAAAAATATAAAAGTTTGTATAATTTGATGTTTTTTAATGTTAATTAAAACCATTAATGCTTTCATTAGTTTTTATCACAAAATTTAATAACCAAAAATGCAATAAATATATTTCTCAAATACATTGGCAAATTTAGAACTTTTCATATAATTCATTTAAATATAAAAATAAATTGTACAACTTAAGTATCGTACACAATTTCTTAATTATATAATACCTATGGTAATAATTCAATAAAATATAGATATGATATAATATAAATTAATAACAATTAAAAGTTTGTCGTTTATTAAAAAATAATTTTGTTTTAATTTATAAAATATAATAAATAATATGTTTTATAGTAAAACTCTTAGCCTTTTAAAAATATAAAAGTGAAAAATAAGAAACGAAATTGGAAATAGTATACCACATTTAATTTTTTTATCTTTATTAATTTCGAATATATTATGCTTTAAGGTCTTGGGAGCAATGGGAGTGGTGCGCAAACAGCTATTCCAATTCATCCAAAATTTCACGTACACAAAACAAATAAGAAGAAACACATGTGCCCCAAATATAATGTTCTATCTTCTTTGGTTTCGAATTTATATCAGTTTGACCTCAATTCTATCAAAAGCTTCTAGAATCCGAACCCGACAAGAACCAATTCCCATGGTACCTTCATTACTAGTAACCTAGAATATAAATTATCAAAATAGCGTAATTAGTTTCTGAGTTATGGTGTTTTTAAAATATATGTTTGTCAGATTTTGAACTTTTCAAAGATTCCAGAGCTCGAAACCATTGTTCAATTTCGCCCATATGTAGTCCCAGTCTTACTTTTAATACTAGTTAACCCTTGTGCACAATTAAAACATTCTATGTAAATTTTAAGTTACTATTTTTATTATTTTAAAGATAAATCTTTTAACCTTTAGAGGTCTAAGAAAGTTACCTGAACCATCACTCCAATTGATCATACATTAAGGGAACAAGTATGAATTAGTAAAGCCTCATGACAAATTTGAAGCTTCTACATTTTTTTCAAGTAACTATCTCTATTATTTTCGAAAATATAATTTAAATATATTATATTCTTTCAATACTAGTGAGCCCTTGTACACAATTGGAAAGTTCGATCTTAATTTTAAGCATTAGGATATGCATTAAGGTCTTCACACAGAACTGTGTGGATGGCCCCGACCCGCTACTCCAATTGGTCCTAAATTTCCAGGAATCTAAGGACATAGGAAGAGGCACACTGATACCAAATTTGAAGGTTTTATCTTCATTGGTTTCGCAATTATGCTTGTTTATCCTAAATTCGATAAAAAACTTCTAGGATCCGAACCCATGATCCGATCTCGATCGAACGCAGTCCCCGCAATAGTTTCATTACTAGTAACCTACACCACAAAATTAATGATTGTAGCTCCACTAGTTGATGAGTTATATTTATTTTTCTTATATGTTCCTTGGCCCCTGGAACAATTAAAAGGTCCAGAATCCGAACCCATGGGCCGATTTCGCCCATATGCAATCCCAGCCGTACCTTAAGTCCTAGGAACCTACAGTTAAAATTTTATCAAGAGAGCTAATAAATTTCATCTATTAGTTTTTGAGTTATCGTGTCTACAGACGGACAGACGGACATGGCTATATCGACTCAGGAGGTCACGCTGATCAAAAATATATATACTTTTCCATATCTAACTCGCTTCCTTTAGGTAGTTACTAACACCACACCAAAATTAAAACACCCGTTTCCCATTTCATAGGTGTAGGGTATAAAAAAAGAAAGCAAAAAGCTAATTAGCTGATTTGTTTTATTTTTATGAAATACAGTAAAAGTGTTGTGTGTTATATTTAAATTATTTCATAGACTTAAAGAAAAATATTGCTTACGGTGTTATGTCACTTACTTTTTTTTCAGCTTAAAAATTTAAGAAAAGTATGACAGAGACAGATATAATGAATTATTTATTTTTCACGTTGTGATATTGCACTTCAAAATATTTAAAATAAAATACCATACAATTACCATTAATAATTTTGATGCAGTGAGTCTGAACTTTTTATAAGTAAATTAATGGTTGTTTATCAGACCCAATCGAAGAGTCATATGGTGTACCACAGGGAAGTGTTTTGGGAGTTTTATTGTTTTTGATATTTATTAATGATATGGAGAAGGTAGTGAAATATGGTAAATTAATACAATTTGCAGATGATACTTTGTTATATGTTACTTGTAAATATGTAAGTGAATGTTTTGCTAAAATAAATATTGATTTAAATAGTTTAAGTAGATGGCTAAATATGAATAAACTTAAATTAAATGTTGATAAAACTAAATGTTTAATAATTAATAGAATTAACAATGAAAGCCTTAATATTGTAAGTGATAATAAAAATATTGAAATACTTGAAGAAATGAAATATTTAGGAGTAATAATAGATTGCAAGTTAAATTTTAAGAATCATATTAATTATGTTTGTAAAAATATCGCCAAAAAGGTATATTTTTTTAGTAAAATCAGAAAAAAAATATCTTTCAAGTGTGCAATTAATTTATGTAATACAATGATCAAACCTCAATTTGAATATTGTTCTTCAATTATCTTTATGTGTATTGCTGAAATGATGGGTAAAGTGTAGTAGAGTAGACTGTGTCAACTCTGGGATACCCGTATAACCGTAACATATACATTATATCATCCGGTTAATTACTTTTGGCAAAATTTCAATCATCTTCTTTAATAAGTGTAGTGGAATACTCATATAAAAAAAGGAGTTGTATGATAGCTACTGGAATCCTCTGCAGTAGACCAACGAAATTATTCCCCCCCCCCTCTCCCTCTCTGCGCCACAAACGTAATGGCAAATTTATTATACCCTTTGACTATATAGTCATACGGGTATAATAAATTTTACAACTTAAGTATCGTCCACAATTTCTTAATTATATATTACCTATGGTAATAATTCAATAAACTATAGACATGATATAATAAAAATTAAAAACATATTTAGTTTTTAATTTATAAAATGTAATACATAATATGTTTAATAGTAAAACTCTTAGCCTTTTAAAAATATAAAAGTGTTAAATAGGAACAGAAATAGGAAATAGTATTTATATCAAATTTGATTTCTTTATCTTTATTAATATCGAATATATTATGCTTTAAGGTCTTCGAAACTATGTCGATTATGTGGAAAATTATAAAAGCTTTTATTAGTTTGATCGTAAAACATGGCTAACCAAATTTTTCAAACGGTACTAAAATTTACCATTATATAAAACTCAATTTTTGCAAAATTTTTGGCCCCACATATCTTCTAAACGGTTCAAGCTAGGATCTTGAAATTTGGGAGAAGTTAGATCCTAAAAAAATAGTAGGAGTCAGTTAACAAAATTTTTTTGTCAAGCCCCCTGTTTAGGAGCTATAAGGGCTCGAAAATTTAAATTTTGCTATTTTTAGGCACCTGTAACTTGAATACCTGTCCAATTTTTTTTTTATTAATATACAAAATTTAAAGGTCCAACATTATATTTTAACATATGTTAAAGGTTTTTCTTAAATTTAAAAGGGGTTCCTTAAAATGAAGAAAGTGTCTCTCAGTTTTACCCATTTTTGCTTAGATAATAAAATTCTAAGTAAAATTCCAAATTTTTGTGTAATTCACAATTTAATTCCTAGAACCTAAAAAATTAGAGGATGAAGGGGGGGGGGGGGGAGTTGAAGTTAGATTCTTGAGAAATTTGTCAACCTTCCCCATTGAAGGGCTATAACAACTTTTAAATAAGTCAGTAGTAACTATTTCCAAGTAAATATTTCCAAAGCTAAACTCAGTATGTAATACAATATAATTTTGAAAATGTGCTTTTTTAGAAACCCTTGGTTTTTTTTCATCACTTGTTTTAAATAATTTCAATGATATGCTTTAAGGTCTTCAGAACTGTGTGAATGGTCCCCGACCCATTACTCCAATTGGTCCTAAATTTCCAGGACTCTAAGGACATAGGAAGAGGCACACTGATACCAAATTAAAATGTTTTATCTTCATTGGTTTCGGAATTATGCTTGTTTGGCCTAAATTCGATTCGAAAAAACTTCTAGTATCCGAACCCATGGTCCGAACTCGTTCGTACGCAGTCCCCGCCATAGTCTCATTACTGGTAACCTACATCATAAAATGCATGATTGTAACGCCATTAGTTGTTGAGTTATCCTTACTTTTTTTATATGTTACTTGGCCCTTTGAACAATTAAAAGGTCCAGAACCCGAACCCATATATAATCCCCGCCGTACTTTAAGTCCTAGTAGCCTACAGTTAAAATTTCATCAAGATAGCTCCATTAGTTTTTGAGTTATCCTGCGGGCGGACGGACGGACATGACTATATCGACTCAGAAGGTCACGCTGATCACAAATATATATACTTTTCCATATCTAGCTCGCTTCCTTTAGGTGGTTACAAACGCCATACCAAAGTTAATATACCCTTTTTCTATTTCATAGGTGTAGGATATAATAAGCGAATTAATATCTAACAGTTCATCCCAGTTATTTCCCATTATTAATACTTTGATAGTCAGCATTAAAAAAATTGTATATAATTGACAGACCCCCAAAGTTGGAAATAGCCCTATTTTTAAATTGTTAAAACAAGAGTTCTGTTGGGTATATTTTCAATCTGAAAACGGAAAAAGATAGCCGGGTTTATAAAGTTTATAAATTTTTAAAAGACAAATGTTTAGGGTTGTCATACGGTAATAAAACTTACCATTATGCAAAACTCAATTTTTGCAAAATTTTCGGCCACTCATATCTTCTAAACGGTACAAGCTAGAGTCTTGAAATTTTAGAAGAAGTTAGGTTCTCCAAAATTAGTAGGAGTCGGTTAACAAAATTTTTTTTGTCAAGCCCCCCGTTTAGGAGCTATAAGGGCTCGAAAATTGAAATTTTGGTATTTTCAAACACCTGTAGCTTGAATACCTGTTAAAATTTTTTTTCAGTATTATGGTAAATTGAAAGATCTATAATTATATTTCAACATGAGTCAAAGGTTTTTCTTAATATTGAAAGGTGCCGAAGTTAAAGCCCCCGAAAATTTCAAAAAAGCCCTATATTTAAATTAGTATAACAAGAGTTCTGCTAAATGTATTTTCAATCTAAAAACGGGAGAAGAGAGCTGCTTTTATGGGCTTGGCAAAAATATAAAGTTTAAATGTATAGGGTTGCCATACGGTACTAAAATTTACCATTACGCAAAACTTAATTTTTGAAAAATTTTTGGACCCGCATATCTTCTAAACGGTTCAAGCAAGAGTCTTGAAATTTTGGGGGAAGTTAGACCTTTAGAAATTAGTAGGAGTCAGTTAACAAAATTTTTTTGTCACGTACCCTGTTTAGGAGCTAAAAGGGTTCGAAAATTTAAGTTTTGCTATTTGTAAACACCTGTAACTTGAAAACCTATTCAAATTTTTTTCTACAAATATACAAAATTTACAGCTGCAGCATTATATTTCAACATAAGTTTAAAGTTTTTCTTAAATTTGAAAGGGTTTCTTTAAATTGGAGAAATTGTCTCTTAGTTTTAACTATTTTTGCTTAGATAATAAAATTTTAGGTAAAATTCCAAATTTTGGTGGAGGTCAAAATTGATTTCCCCCAAAAAAATTGAAGTGTGAGGACAGGAGGGTGGTGGGCAGATCCATCATAAGTTAACTAAGCAAAAATTTGGGAATCTTCCCCATTGAAGGGCTACTAGGTCTTAAAAATTAAAACTTTTATGTTTATATAAAACAGTAACTTATTCACCACTATAAGTTTTTTCCAAAATTAAACGTTAACATTGAAGCTGCAACAGTATTTTCTGCACTTATTAACAGGTTTCCTTGAGTGCATTGGGGTTATATTCTAAGAATTACCTATTAGTCATATAATTAATAAATTAATGAAATAACTAAATTAATATTATTATTTATTTTTATATATATTTTTATAAAAATAAATGATGAAATATTCAGTAAGAAACCGTATATAATTTTGAAAATGTGCTTTTTAAAAACAATTGGTTTTTTTCCTTACTTGTTTTAAATAGACTTTGATATTTCCGAGTGTTCACTAGAGGTTTTTTTTTTTATATCTTTTTTTTTCCTGTCACCTCGATTTAATATATTCATATTATTAGAACTGATCAAATGAATTATACAATTTAAAAATTTTTTACTTTCACTGGGATTCGAACCCAACAATTAACAAAGATTATTGATTATCATTAAAATCGAGGATTGTATTAGAATATGCAACATCTTTGATATGTTGTGGATCGCCATTTTTATCTGAATTCCACCAAATGATTCTATTAATTTACGGTTATACCTTTCTTTTGCATTTCTTATTAAATTGTGAATAAAAGTGGTTTTGCCACAGCAGGATGGCCCCGCCATCAACATAGTAAATGGATGAAATAACATAGTTGTATTAGTTTAAAACTAACATCGTTATCCAATATTTGAAAACAAAAAAAAAAATAATTCCCAAAAACTAATATAACAATATAAATTTAGTTATTTTAAAAACATCACTTTCTTATTATCTTTCATCATGGAAAAATAAGTTTCCATAGGCGATCTACAATTCTTACGTGGAAATGAAAAGCAATATTTTCTGAAAGAGCCGTCTTTGCTTGAAAGGAAAAATTTAATTCCAGTTGTGACTCACTTTAAACCACCATACCCTGCAGAAAGACTTAATAAAGATGTGAAATATAATATTCAGTTTTGCGAAAATAAAATAAACCAACTTAAATAGTATAACGGTTTAGTTGAATACTTAGACGTAAGGCCTATATAAAAATACAATTTAGAACCACCTGAAAAATTTATGTCAAAGGAGAACAAAAGATATTTTTCTTGAAAAGTATATTGACAGCGTCAATATAGATGATCTAGGCGGTCGTTATTAAAGATTGATAATTTTAAATCAGAATGCTCTAACATTTTCCAAACACCAATTTCAGATGTGCTGTTAAAAATTGTTTTAATATATATATGTATCTTTTAAAATAAAACATATTAAATTAAGAATATAATTTGTTTAGTTCTTTTTTCTTCAATATTAACATATGATTATCGTAACAAAATTTTCCAATTAAAAATAAATAATATATTCTAAACAATACATATTTACAAATACAATACAAATACATATCGTCGGCTGAGTTCTATTTTCGGACATACGCCATTTTCAAGATTTTTGACTTAAGACCGAATTCTAAGGTTTTGAAGTTAGCTCTATCATTGTATCTAATCCGCTTTTAAGTATCTAGCTTAGTTTAAAAGTTACGAAGAGGTAAGTTTCGTCCATATCCACATTTTGACTTTATTTAAAAGCTGACATATACAAAATTTTTGTATATGTCCGAGAGTTTGCATGAAATCTTCGATAATTTTATTGTTAGTGCTTAAAAATGCTATATTAAGTGGTTATGGAAATAGCCTAAGATATTTTACTGTGCACGTAATTTTTTAATTCGGCTATTTGCATTATTTTACATATACTGCGTTTATTACCTATGGATTTGGCTGAAATTATTACGTTTGTATTGTAATGCTTAATTCGCCCATTACACATGTATTTTACATACACTGCGCTTATCACCTATGGATATGGCTGAAAATATTACGTTTGTATTTTAATAGTCCATTTTACTTGTATTTTACTTATACTGCTCTAATTTGCTATGGATATGGCTTGAACGGCAAAAAAATAATTTTGAAATATTTCAGCCATTTACATAAGTCTTCTTTTGTATTTTGTGTAATCTATATAAAAACAGATCATTTTAAATTTTTATTCAGTTTACAATTAGTTGTTAAAGTGTAAAGATGGAAAATTTAGAGTAACCAATACCAGTGTTGTCCCCAACACTTCTCAGGTAAATAATTTTTTAAATTAAAATTTTTATTTGTAAATTTTTTTTATTTTTCAAAGAATGCAAAAAGAAATTTTTCCAAGTGAAGAAGAAGAAACCGACTCATCTGATTCAGATTTTTCATGTAAGTTTAAAAAAATTACTAGGTACTTTTTATTTATAAATAATTTATTTATGATTGTTATTTTTTTTTACTGCGGATGATGTTTTTAAAGATCCAAATTTTTCACCAGGTCCATTAGAAAACATATGGGACAATATAGAAAACGATATAAATTTAATTAGTAATAATATTTAGAAAATATTTCAAATATACAAAACATATTTTAAATTTTTTTTCTATATAGATGTTGAAAGAGATTCTGTCAATGAAAGTAATCCTCGAAGCATACCATCTTCTTCAAGTTTTTATGGTAAATATAATATTTAAGTACATAATATTTTATTTTAATATTTAATACTATGAGAATTTTTTATTTATTTTATTTCTTCAATACAACAAAACAGCTTCTGATAGTTATATGACCCCAAAATTAGTGAGAAAAAGAATTAGAAAACCGCAATTATGGAAGAAAAATATACAAAAAAAATTACGGGAAGCCGGATTATCGTTTAAAAACAAAAAAGATGAAGAAGTTCAACCTAGATATATGAAACTACCTTATTCATATGCATGCAATTTTTTATGTTCAAAAATATTTTCTGAAAAAGATAGACAAAATTCAAATATATTTGAAAATTTTTGGAAACTCCCTGACGATGAAAAGACAAAATTTTATCTCAAATTTGTAAAACGACAACAAGTAAAACGACGTCGTTCTGTTACTTCAGCAAAAAAAAGATATTCGTTTAAATACTATTTAGCATCACCTCATATTCGTAGAGTATGTAGACAATTTTTTTTAAACACTCTTTGCATTAATAAAGCTCGAATTTATTATTGCTTTGAGAATTTGTGTGATGAAACATCTGGTTGTCCCTTACCAAATACGAGAGGAAAGCATGTGAAAAAATGTACTGATCCAGAATTATTAGAAGAAGTTAGAAAGCATATTTTGAGTTTCCAAGTGATAGATTCGCATTACTGTCGACAAAGCACACAAAAAACATACCTAGAAACCGGATTGAATTTATCAAAAATGTACCAATTGTATGTCGAAAAAGTAGAGCATCCTGTGAAAATTAATATTTACAGAAAAGTATTCAACACCGAATTTAATATTAGTTTTCATAAACCAAAGAAAGACATGTGCGATAAATGCGTTCTTTTTAAATTAAAGGAAAAGACTGAAACTGCAACTAAGGAAGAAAAATTACTTCATTCCACCCACTTAAAACAAAAAGTTTCAAGCAAAGTTGAAAGAGATGCAGATCGCTGTAACACTGATCAAAAACATGCAATTTTGGCTTATGATCTACAAAAGGTATTTGGGTTGCCAAAAGGCAATGCTTCCCTTTTCTTTTATAAAAGAAAGTTAAATACTTTCAATTTAACTGGTACACTAATACTGCCAAAAGGAAATAAATTAACGTACTGCTGTATTTGGACGGAAATACATTCTGGACGTGCCGGAAATGATATTTCTAGTGCCTTATTAAAAATTTTAGAGCAAGTTGTTAAAGATTACCTACAGATTGAAAAAATAACTTTATGGAGCGATGCATGCGTCCCTCAAAATCGCAATAAAATTAATACTACAGCTTTGAAATTGTTTGTTTATTCGCATCCAAATACATTAGAAATCAAACAAAAATTCTCGGAGCCGGGACATTCCAATATACAGGAAGTTGATGTCGTGCATTCAATGCTAGATAGATATCTTATTAATTTGGAAATATCTAGCCCATTACATCTCATAAAGTTATTAACTAAATTTAAAGCTGAAAAGGTACAACTTAAAATTATACAAATGACACAAGCAGATTTTTATGCATTTTCTACCATAGCAAATAAATTAAACTTTGATAAAATGCCATTTTTTCAAATTAAATCAATTTCTTATGAAAAAACAGATGACTTGCTGATTATATTTAAAAGATCTTTTGAAAATGTAAATCACGAAGTTGTTTCTTTAAATATGAGTGCCACTAAGAAAAGATTGGCTACTCCAAAAAATATTTTTAAAACAATTCCACAAAATTTTTCGGAAAATAAAGTTTCGTCTGCTAAAATAAGAGACATTAAAGAGCTTTTTCCATTTCTGCCAGAGGTAGATAAAAATTATTTAACTGCTCCTCTACTGAATGTTATCAAAAAAACGAAAAAGACTGACACAAAATCAAAAAAAAAAAAATTAATCTAAAAAATGTTAAAATTATGAAATTTCTAGCATTATAATGAAAATAATATTGTCTTCAATTTGAATTTGATTTTTTTTTTTCATATAATATATTTTGTTTTATATAATAATATATTTATTTAGATATTATGCATAATATAAGACATTATTTAATTTTGAGAGAGTATGTACAAAAATGAATAGTTTTAATCATTTTAAATATTGTTATGTGAAAAATATTGTTATGTTTTCGTTTTTTAATTTTATGTTAAAAAAGGCTGAGAAAAAGGCTGTTTAGTTTTTTATTTAAATCATTTTGTTTTATTTAATTGAATTTATAATAAAAAATATAAATTATGTATTTATAAAATTATAATATTGTCTTTTCATTCTTTAATTATTTTTTCAGCCATATCCTTATCGCAATATATTAAAGAATTAATAAATTTTATATTCTATAATCGGACAAATACATCAAAAAATCGGACATTTCATACAAAGCGCAAAAAAAATTTGGGCTTCATGGGATATATCCAACACAAAAAAAAACCGGTTCCAATATTTTGAGTCTACTTTCTACATTTTTGCACTCACAGTACTGCAATCACACATTTTAGCAGTTTACGAATTAACCAATCAAATAGTGAAATTAAAGAAAATCCTATCGCGTAATTTTTTTTTTAATAAGCCTCAAACTTCAAACTCGATTTACTCAAAACTATGTCGAAGGCGTATGGCCGCAAGTATTTAGTTATTCAACTCAGCCGACGATATTTAATTTTTTTTATTTTTTCTTTGAAAATAGTTACCAATAACTTATATTATAATAACTATAAACCAAAGTAACCTTAGTATGAAAAAACTTTTTTATTTTTTCTCTTTTTTCTTTACAGATAGATAACACTGCATAAAACCGATCTTAATAAATTGCAAAGCTTTAAGGACTTTTTTTCATATTTTTATTAACGTCCTTTCAAACAAAAACAAAAAAAATTTTGCAGGATTATCACTTGTTAATACTTAAAGAAGTAAAGAGACAATCAGTCGGAGCAACTGACTTAGGTATACCCCACACCTATTTGGTTCAAATTTAATGAATTCCATAAGTTATTTTAAAACAATAAAAGTTTTTGTTAGTTTCATCGTAAGACATAGCTAACCAAATTAATTTTATAATACTAAAAACATTTTCTAATTTTTATATCAATTCAAAAATATTAATAAATCTTACTAATTTATGAAGTTTAAAAATATTAAAAAACTTGAAAACTTGAAATAAATGTATTTAATAACAATTACAAAATTACATATTTAAAACATTTTATCCAATTTAATAAAATTTCACACACATGCAGCAATTACTTCTCCTCAGAATTATTAATTTTAGCTGTAGTGCATTTACTGTTGAATGGGTACTAACCTCGATTAATTATTTCAGTTTTAAATAATATTTAAATTTATTCTCTTAATTTACTTATGTGATGTTAATTTTCAATGTTATATATAATTTATTTTCATATTTTAATTCTTTTCATTTGAAAAATTCTGTTTAGATTTAATTTATAGATTTATAGGAATTCTGATCTTTTATATTTATAATTAGAAATTTTGAGCACCTCTGTTATAAATAAGTATTACAATCATAATGCTGTTGTTATCTGTGTCACTAATTTTCATTAAACTCTAAGTTATTCGAAAGAAATATTAATTTTTCATAATATATATATAAAGGCTTATATTATTTGATGGTTTTTAATGTAAATTAAAAACCTTAATGCTTTTATTAACTTTTTATCACAAAATTTCATATTTTTAAAAATTAAAATTAATTTAAATTCCTAATATAAATAATTTGATTTTCTTTTTATTTAAAAAAAAAGCCTTGACTGATTGGAATTTACTTATTTCTACAAAACAATGAAAAAAAAAATATCGTATTCAAATCAGAAAAAAATAGTTAAACATTGTTTTTGTAATTACAGACGCAATTTTTATTTCGGAAAAAATTTGAGCGTAGGTCTGTTAAGATATGTATGGCAGTAATGGACAAGTTAATTTACTTGCTATTTTTACTTTTTATTCTTGTGCCCAAGGCAGCCTCATCTTGAGTATATCAAAGAAAAAGGCCTAATTCACAAGAAGTAAATAAAACAAGTTAATTTGTTGAGAAACTGTTTTTTTCTGTCCTTACTAATTAATTACAGTTATGTTTATATTAAAATTTATGCCAAGTATGCATTATTACAATTTCAATTAGAATAAGTTTTTATATTGGTTCCCACGGGAAGATTAAATAAAGTTTGTACAAAAATATAAAAAAAGCTTTAACTGTATTATGAAATTGTATTATTTATATGGTGTTATGAAATTGATTGAAGTTCGTGTGTTAACTTATGTATATATATAACTAAGCAATGTGTTTCATTAGTAAAATATTTTTACTCCTATAAATATATGATATGTATAGGAGATAGAAATTAATTTTTTTTCTCATGTTACATGAAATAAAATAAAATTTAGTTACAAAACAAACAATACGAACCTACATACCTATAATTAACCCATTATTATATTTTATTGCTTTAGAGATTAGTTCGGATTTATTTGTACATTAAATAACAAGTGTTTTTAATATAAGCTAAACTTTTTTACTAAGTTTCGATGATGAAAATAAAATAGTAGTTTTTTGGATAAAAAAAAATTTAATTTGAATAAAAAATTGTTTAATTTGACTGTTAAAAAGTTTAATATCTAATACACATACTTTAAATAACAGAAAACTTATGCATAGATTATAGGTAATACCTTTAAGAACTTTATACTTTTTCTGTAAGTACGTAAAAATAAACTTGTATTCCTTTATTGCTAAAAAATACACAATCTATAATAGCTACACAAAAATCAGTCGGAGTAACCGACTTAGGTATGCCCCACACCTATTTGGTTCAAATTTAGTGAGAAGCCCAAAGTTATTTTAAAACAATACAAACTTTTATTAGCTTCATTGTAAGACATAGCTAACCAAATTAATTTTATAATACTAAAAACATTTTTTTCTTCGGGTTGCAAAAGCTTGAGATGCGAATATATAGCCTAGCTCAGCCAAGTCTCAACCTCAACCTTCACGCGGTGGAACCCGTTTAAAACAAATGAGGCAATGGCGACCGAGTATTGGCGGTATAACCATAGAGAACAACACAGTGGACTAAATACCCAGATGTATCATCATGGCCCTCCAAAGACGGGGTTGGGCTTGGGGTTAACATCCCCATCCCGCAAAACACAAGTTTGTTACGAAACCCTACGAAATGCCTCGGATTAAAGATGGAAACTATGGTAAACGACCTAAAGCATAAAATAAGGACTATGATCTGAACATCGGAACTTGGAATCAGCGCACATTATATAAAGCAGGTGCCCTAAAAAGTTTGATACAAGAGTGCTCTAAATACAAAATCGATATTTTAGCAGTTCAAGAAACAAAATGGAATGGTAATGAAGTATTTAACTCAGAACCATTTACGATATACTCTAGCGGTAATCAAGACGGAAAGCGGTTATTCGGAACTGCATTTATAATTAACAAAAAAGTAGATGTTATCTCATATGAACTAATAAGCATGAAATTATGTAGCATCAGAATCAGGGGGAAATTGTTTAATATATCCTCTGTATGTGTACACGCCCCAACAGAGGAGAAGGATGATGAAGAAAAGGATATATTCTACAATCAATTAAATAATGTAATAGACAAATTACCTAAAAATTACATTAAAATTATACTAGGTGACCTTAACGCTCATATTGGCAGGGAAGAAGTATATAAACCAACAATTGGGAAATACAGCCTACATGATATTAGTAACAATAACGGATGCAGAGTTATAGATTTTGCACAAGCGAGAAATATGGTAGTGAGCAGTACGTACTTTGAGCACAAAAATATACATAAAGCTACTTGGCTAGCTCCGGGTGGAAGATATACATGTAGTAGTTTTTAAAAATAACCACAGTGATATTATAGTTTATAATTATTTATTGCTTCTTATTATGTTCTTATTATATTATATTCAATCTATTTTACATAGGCTTTATTTTCGTATTTAATTTAATAATTATCCTGTTTTTGATTTAATATTTAATTTAATGATTAAATAATAATTCGGAGATTTAAATATACTTTAATTGACTAAGCTTGATGGCTGTTGAAATAAGAAGAAGGAAGTCTTTTCTTTAAAAGACCAGAAACGACCGTATTTTTAAAGTTTAGTTTAAAAAGAGAAAAGCTTATTAAATGTAGTAGATCTGTTAGTAGTAGATCTGCTAGTGGTGGGACAGATGGGAACAGTTTACCTATACGTCTTGCTACTTCTGGTGACAATTCCCACATTCGGCCATCCTGCATCATCATTCGACCCGAATGATGGGTCCCATGGTTTGATGTATTCTGCTACTGTAGTAGTTTTGTTTGGTGCTTCATGATCCCCGACTTTTTCAACTTCGTATCTGCCGTGCTTGGCTGTAGCTACAATTTTATAAGGACCTAAGTACTTCGCCTTTAATTTTAGACCGGTGCCGTATTGTGTTCGCTTGATAGCTACTAGCTCATTTAAGCTATAAATAGTTTTTGGTTTACGACGTGAATTATATGATTTACGATTTTCTTGCAGGATCTGTGCTATGTTTTCTAAGGCTTGCTCCCTTATAGAATCTCTTTCTTTTTGTAGTTCATCTAATGCAGCATCCTCTAAAAGGTTTCGTATGTCTACGTTGTCGGTAGTACGCATTTTTAACCCTGTTAAGATTTCGAACGGCGGAATTTTTGTGCTTCTCGGAGCAGTATTATTTATTGTTTGTTGGACTTTGTCCACGTATTTATACCAACACTTTGGATGTTTTTGACTTAGTTTGGAGAGTAGTGGGATTACGATCTTGTGAATGCGTTCAACTTGCCCATTACCACGTGGGACACCTGTGGCGATGAGTAAATGTTGTATATTTTCTTTTCCACAGTACTCTTTAAAGGCGTTTGCTGTAAATGCAGATCCTCGATCTGAGATTATTCGTTTAGGGTTTCCGAAGATCATAGCTTGTTTTCCAAGTCTATCTATTACAGCTTCTGACCCTGTGTTTTTCGTGGGATAGAGCCACACGAACTTCGAAAAGGCATCGACAACTACAAATATGTAGTTATAGGATTTGTTGGTTGGATCCATGGGCCCTACGTGATCTACATGATACGTTGTCAATGGTTTTTCTTCCTTGTCTATTGGTGATAGGAACCCTTCTTTCTTCCCGGCTTTCGACTCAGCGATAATGCACTGAATGCAGCTTCTGACAACCTTTTCTACCTTCGGAACCAAATGAGGAATGAAAAACTGTTTTTCTATTATGTCCTGTGTCTTCTTAATTGAAAAATGTCCCTGGTTGTGTGACAATTTTATGATTTCTGATTCCAATTGTGACGGCACTACTATAAGGTCTTTTGTCGGGTCCTTGTACAAAATGCCGTGGTTTAAGAAAAAGTCTTCGTACCTTCTATTTTCTAGGACTGTTCTAATTGCTTTCACCCAGTCGTCCTTCAGTTGGGCCTCTCTCAGCTTGTGACTTAACAAATCTTCGATTAGTAAGCAATATGCGTGGCTAAGTGCGTCCACATGCTTCATCTGTGCCCCTGACCGATGTTCTATGTCTAGGTCGAAATCTTGTAGGAACATTGCCCATCTTGACACCCTAAGAGGTACATCCTTCTTTTTCATTGTTAATGCGAACGCATTGCAATCAGTAATAAGCTTGATTTTCTTTCCCATGGCATAGATCCTCCACTTTTTTAATGCTTGTACAATTGCCAGTACCTCCAGTTCATAGGAGTGATATTTCTCCTCGACTTGACTCGTTTTCCTGCTCATGTATTGTATGGGGTGGAGTTGTTGATCCTCTGAATCCTTTTGCATTAACACCGCGCCGTAGCCATACATTGAGGCGTCGGTATGAATTTCGGTGACAGCTTGAGGGTTAAAAATTTTGAGCACTGGTGCCTTTACAAGGGCCATTTGGAGCTGTTGGAAGGCCAAACATTCTTCTTACCCAAATTTGAATCTGCAATCTTTTCTGAGCAGGTTTGACAATGGTCTAGCTATTATGGCGTAGTCTTTGATAAACCTTCTAAAGTAGGATGTCAAACCCAAAAATCTTTCTACACCTTTACGGTCCTTCGGTATTTTAAAATTCTCGACTGCTTGAGTTTTTTCAGTGGATGGCTTTATCGAAGCGTTTTCCACCACATATCCGAGGAAATTCACCTTTCTTCGTAAAAATTGACATTTTTCCCATTTTATCCGTAGCCCATTCATCGATATCACTTTTGAGATTAGTTTAAGTTTCTCCAGTCCCTCCTCTTCATCTACGGATGGTATGATGATATCATCCATATATACAACTACAGTTCCATTTTGTATTAATTCTCTAAGCACTACGGATATGTATCGACAAAAAACGGCTGGAGAGTTGCAAATTCCAAATGGCACATATAAAAATTCATACTGACCATTTGGAACAACGAACGAAGTATATTTTATTGAATCAGCAGCCATTGGAGCGTGGAAGAATCCGTTCTTTAGATCGAGGGTCGTGAAGACATATGACCCTTGTAATCTCTCCAGGACATCATCGATAAGTACCATCGGAAAGTTATCACGGACAATTTTTTCATTCAGCTTGCGATAATCGCAGCAAAGTCGTTTTGTGCCGTTTTTCTTAGATACTAACACCACTGGCGAAGCATATTCTGATGAACTCGGCCTTACTATGCCTTCCTCTAGCCTTTCACTGATTTGTTCGTTTATGAAACGCTGATCTGCATACGATACCCGCCTCGGTCTTTGGTATACCGGTACATCATCGGCCACGACAATCTTCATCTCTATTGGGCATTTTAATCCTCTTTTCGGGTAGCAATCGTTGACAACTTGCATGATCGCTTTGGAATGTTCAGAATTCAAGTACCCCAAGTCCAATTTGGCTATATCTGGTTGGGCTAGACTTTCGGCAACTAGACACATTTCCCTAAATGTTCGTTGACATTCATCATTTCTTGGACGTGGTACCTTGTTGGGTTTTATCCTTCCAGTATTATGAAGCGTTGCGTCTTGCTCTTCTCCTTTTGATGCTAAATTTTCCATTTCTTCATTGTCGTCGATTGTTGTATCACAAGCTTCTTCTTCAGCTACAATATATTCTACCTTTACCAGGTTTTCATTTCCGTTGGATGACCTGCCTAACTTTCCTTTCAGGCTCTTTTCTGTCGATATCTCCCGAAACTTGGCCCCATTTCCACACATGATAATTTCCACATCTCTCAGAATGCTACTTCCTAATATAGCAGGGTAGGTCATGTCGCCTTCGTTAACAACATGGAACCTAACTTCTAAATCAATTTTATCGATGTTGACGTCAAGGGTCGAGCTGCCCAACGTTACTAACTCTGTTTCCTTTAGGCCTACTAGGGTTCTCCTATCTGAGTCCAACTTGAATCGTCCGAGGCTTTCGAATATGTCTTTCCGCATCAAACATAACTCTGAGCCCGTATCTACCAAGGCTGAGAAACTTGAACCGTTACACTCCACTTTCTTAAAGATTAAGTTGCTTCGCCTTTTGATTGAATACGAATTACTACTGGGCTCAGTCATCATGTTAATATTGTTGGCCTCCCTCTTAATATTTTTAACTGGGTTTCGGTTGAGCTGAGTACACTCGAAAGAGCGATGACTCCGCTGATCGCAACGGAAGCACCTAAATTCCCTACTCGAACAATCTCTTGCAATATGACCCTCGACTCCGCACCTATAACATGTTTTAATTCTTGGAGGTCCTGACGAACTTTGAGGCCTCGACGTATTGGGAATTAGGTTGGAGTATGGTGCTCCCGCTGAATGTGTAGGTCTTACTGGACCTGCAGGTGGAGTTGAATTCCAAACGTTCCTCCTATTTAACGATAGTTGGTCGCCTCGGACTTTCTCGT
This sequence comes from Dolichopus griseipennis, assembly GCA_963082915.1. Classification (NCBI taxonomy): domain Eukaryota; kingdom Metazoa; phylum Arthropoda; class Insecta; order Diptera; family Dolichopodidae; genus Dolichopus; species Dolichopus griseipennis. The sequence goes on from OY720441.1 coordinate 144,417,732, forward strand.
AAACTTTAATATTTTCCTTAAGTTCTCTGATTGTCTTTGATTGGAATAAAATGGATTTGTTAGATCCGGAATCAGGAATGCCATTTATAAAATATTCGATGATGCTCTCTTCTTCTAATTTTACCGGGTTACTCAGCTCCATTAGGCTATAGAGGTATTCTCGAAAACTCTCATGTGGTCTCTCCCGTCTTTGTTGCAGTAGGCGATGAACCTCCGCCGATGAAAGTTTCGTCCCAAATTCGTCTATCAGATCCCTTTTCAAACCCTGCCAACCCATCACCTGCGGTTGACTCCTTAAAAATAGCTTGGCTGCACCTTTTAACAATTGTTTCGCATAAATAAACCTCTGGGTTTCGTTCCATTCCAGGGTTTCAGCGTTTTCCTCGAACTCTGCTATCCATTGTCTGACATCGGGTGAACCACTATCCTCCACGTCCCGTAGAGTAAAACTAGTCCTGTTTATTAAGTGACTTTGATTGCTCCTAACGGTGGTATCGCTATCGGAATCATCCGATTCCGGGACGTCTCCAACTTCTAATTCGTAGTGTTCGAGCAATCTCGCCCGCAAATCGGGTTTGTTGCCCGTGATACTCAACCTGAGCTCTCTTAATTTTTCCTTCAAACCTTCCACGTTCAACGCATAAATGGTTCGCGCATCCATACTTCCTACGATTTACATATACTGGGATCCTCTTCACGGAGCAAATTTATTTTATTTAATTTCGTAGAACTACTAACAGACCTGGGATTTAAAAAGCTTTTCCTACAATAATTTCAATAGTAAGATAAAAAATCGACCCGTTTAAACTCACCAAGCGCAGCTAGTTGCCTAAAAATTATTTATATTTATTCAAAAAAAAAATTTTCAACTAAAATATTTTAATTCAAATATACTTAAAACTATTTATTTTAATCTCCTAAAAAATAATAAAAAATTTTTAAAATAAAACCTTATTATAATTTTTAATGTAAAATTAGGGTTAATATTTTATGAATTAGTTTTTTATTTTTTTTTTTTTTTATTTTAAACAATAATGCTTTCTTTTATTCATGTATTATTAATTTTGTGGCTTAAATTTATAATTTTAACTAGCGAACGAAAAATATATTATTTAATCAAAATTCAAGTAAGTACTAGATTAAAGTATAAAATTTTTTTTTTTTTTTTTTTTTTACTAAAGCTTAATTAATTTCTTCAAAAAAAAAATTATTAAATAATTAAATTTTCTTAGTTAAATTATTTAACACATAAAAATAAAATTGTTTTAATTTATTATTAGATTATATTTCTTGAATTTTATATCATTTATCTTTTCTTCAAATAGTAAATAAAGCCAAATAATAACAAAATAAAAAAAATCAAGCACTATATATATTGAGATATATGTAATTAAAGTACTAATAATTATAAAAAAACAATAAATTCAATACGATTTAATGAGATATGAATGTTTCATATGCATTGAAATAACAAAAAGAATATAATAGTTCACTTGTTTTTTTTTTTCTCTTGTTTTTTATTCTTCACTTTTAAAACTTCCTAGTTCATAAAAATGTAGAGTAGATTTTTTTTTATGTTTGAATTCTGTTCTCTGTACTTTTAATTTTAACTTTAACTTTTAGTGCAAAATGCAAAATTTTAATGAATTTTTTGAATTTGAATTTTAATGAATATTAATAGTAAAAGTTAAACTTTTAAAGATTTTTAGATCTTACTTATTATTCAAACTTTATTCACCATTTAAACTTTAAATTATTTATTACTTATTATCCAATTTTACTTTTGCAAATTTTAAAAAGAAAAATAATCAGAATAAATTTTTTCTTCTAAATATGTTACAAAAATCTTTTATATTTTAATTTAAAAAAAAATTTTCTTTAGACAATTTTGATTTTAACTTAGCTCTAAACTCACTGCGAAGGTCGGGTGAAGGTGAAACACCATGTGCAGGTGAACTTCTGGTAATATGTAATTGATCTGGTAATATGTAATTGATCTTGAATGATGATGAACTTCTGGTAATTGATGAATAATCTCCTATCTTTGATGAGTATCTTTCACATTACGCAACTTCTGGTAATTGATGAATAATTCCCCATGTACTTTGATGAGTACCTTTCACAATGGCGGGATTTGTGGATCCCGGTTGAGCCCCCAAATGTAGTAGTTTTTAAAAATAACCACAGTGATATTATAGTTTATAATTATTTATTGCTTCTTATTATGTTCTTATTATATTATATTCAATCTATTTTACATAGGTTTTATTTTCGTATTTAATTTAATAATTATCCTGTTTTTGATTTAATATTTAATTTAATGATTAAATAATAATTCGGAGATTTAAATATACTTTAATTGACAGCCATCAAGTTGAAATAAGAAGAAGGAAGTCTTTTTTTTAAAAGACCAGAAACGACCGTATTTTTAAAGTTTAGTTTAAAAAGAGAAAAGCTTATTAAATGTAGTAGATCTGTTAGTAGTAGATCTGCTAGTGGTGGGACAGATGGGAACAGTTTACCTATACGTCTTGCTACTTCTGGTGACAATTCCCACATACATCCCAAATAGACCATATTCTAATTGATGGTAGGCACTTTGGTAATATGAACGTTTAAGGGTGCAGCATCGGACTCAGATCACTTTCTGGTAAAGGCAAAGTACAGAGCGCGTATTGCCAATATCAAAAATGAAAGAGGTAATAGAACGGTAAAATGGAATGTTGAAAAATTGAATAACATAAGGAAATAACTAAGGAAAATTTCGAAAGTTACGTAAATAATAAATTAAATGAAATAAGAGCGGTAGAAAACATAGAAGAAGAGTGGAGTACTATCAAGGAAACTGTGTCTAGTGCTGGTCGAACAATTCTCGGACAAGCACGTAGAGCAACAAGAAGTAGTGATGACTGGTGGGACAACGAATGTGAAGCCGCTCTACAAGAAAAAAATGCCGCTAGGGAAAAAATGCTACAATGCAATACAAGAACGAACAATAGAATATACAAGCAAAAAAGACAAATATCTACAAAGATAAATAGAAAAAAAAAAGAGAATGCTTTGATAGAAAAATGCAACAAATCGAACAATCAAATGAGCTCAACGCATGCAGGAAATTTTATAAGGAAGTCAACAAAGTAAAGAAAGGCTTCCAGCCAAGACTTATATGTTGCAAAAGCGAAAATGGGGATATTCTACAGGGAAAAAATGAAATTCTGAAAAGATGGGCAGCATATTTTGACGATTTATTAAATGAGCGTCACACCGATATATGTACCAATCAGGTTTTTCTTATAGCTGAACCGTATATTAACAAACCTACTTTAGGTGAAATAGAAAAAGAAATTAATTTATTGAAAAACAATAAAACGCCCGGTAAAGATGGTATTGTATCAGAAATGATTAAAGGTGGGGGTGCGGGAATGGCCCGACGTATTCATCATTTAATATTAATGATATGGAGGCAGGAAAGGATGCCGGATGATTGGACAGTAGGCGTCATAGTGCCGATACACAAAAAGGGTGATAAAATGGTATGCAATAACTACAGGGGAATATCACTATTAAACAGGGTATACAAATCACTTGCTGACATTTTATGCACAAAAATGGAATGCTATTATAAAGATATAATTGGCGAATATGAAAGCGGATTTGTGGCTGGTCGCTCTACAACTAATAAAATCTTTAGTCTCAGACAAATAATGGAAAAATGTAGAGAATTTTCCATCCCCACTCATCACGTCTTTGTAGATTTTATGAAAGCGTACGACAGCATACAAAGAGGTCCCCTATGAAACGCAATGGTGGAACTGGGAATCCGAAAGAAACTGGTCAACCTGGCAAAAATTACCACTGAAAACAGTAAAAATTGTGTCCGCATTCAAGGTGACCTCTCTGAACCGTTCGAAACAAAAACAGGAGGGAGACAGGGAGATCGGCTAGCGCCAATGTTATTTAATCTGGCACTTGAAAAAATTATCCGTGCATCAGAGATTGAAACAAAACAAACACTTTGGTGTAAATCATCACAAATTCTAGGCTACGCTGATGACCTCGACCTGATAGGCAGAAACATAAATGTTGTAAAAGAAAACTCTATAAAATTACAAGAAAAAGCTGCCCAATTTTGTTTGAAAGTCAAAGCAGAGAAAACAAAGTACCTTAAAACTCAAATAACAGCAAGAAATCAACCACATACACAAACAATTGCTGTGGGAGATATGGAATTTGAAAGTGTTAAAGATTTCAAATATTTAGGATAAATAGTTGACATAGAAGGCTCAAATAATGCAGAACTAAACGAAAGACTGAAATCTGAAAATAAATGTTATTTCTCCATGCTAAACCTCTTTAAATCAAACTATATCACAAGGAAAACAAAACTAAAACTGTATAAAACTTTGATAAGACCAGTGGTATCGTATGGATGTGAAACTTGGAGCCTTAGAAAAAGTGAAGAAGAAAAATTAGATATTTTTGAACGCAAGATTCTTCGAAGAATTCTGGGTCCTGTCAGAACGTCAGAAGGATCGATTCGACTTCGAACGAATGAAGAATGCATACAACAATTTAAAGATTTACAATTAAGTTCGTATATTAAAATACAAAAATTAAGATGGGCAGGTCATATTTCCAGAATGCCAAACGACAGGTCCGTATCCAGAATCTTCTATGGTAATCCAGTTGGAAAAAGACCAGTTGGCAGACCAAGAGTTAGATGGAAAGATAATTTTCATGAAATTGTAAACGAGCTACAAATAAGCAATTGGAGAACGAATGCCGTAGATAGAAATAATTGGAAGCAGATAATTAGGGAAGCGCAGGCTCACTATGGGTCGTAGTGCCAAGGAGGAGGAGGAGGAAAAACATTTTTCAATTATTATATCTATTCAAAAATATTAAAAAATCTTACTAATTTATGAATAACTGTTATCTGTGTCACCAGTTTTCATTAAACACAAAGTTATTCGAAAAAAATATTAATTTTTGGTAATACATGTTTAAAGGTTTATATAATTGGATGGTTTTTAATGTAAATTAAAAATATTAATGTTTTGATTAGCTTTTTATCACAAAATTTAATTATTAAAATTTTTTCAAAATTTAAATTAATTTAAATTACTAGTATAAATACTTATTAGAAAAGCTCATAAATGCAAAATATGCAATAAATGTTTTTCTAAAATACAATGACAAATTCAGAACTTCTCATATAATTCATTTAAATATAAAAATATATTTTACATACATGCAGCAAGTTCCTTTGAACAAAACTTAAGTATCATACATAATTTCCTAATTATATATTACCTATGCTAAAAACTCAAAAAAGAATAATAATATAAATAAAAAATAAAATTCAGTCGTTTATTAAAAAAATATTTTAGTTTTTAATTTATAAAATATAATAGATTATATGTTTTATATTAAAATATAATTACTTTCTTAGCCTTTTAAAAATATAAAGGTGTTATTATTAAAAAATATATAATAAGAAAACAAATAGGAAAACAAACTCGTGTTTTATATTCCAGATTACTATCGTTATTAATTTCAAAGATATGCTTGCTTAATCTTTTTAAGAGTGAGGGAGGCACCTGAACCACGACTCCATTTAATCACCTATGCTAGAAACGAAATGGAAACAAAACAGTGCATCAAATTTAAAGTTTCTATCTTTATTAATTTTGAAGAATACTTGTTTGATTTTGGGAGGTTCATGGAAGATACTTAAACCACCACTCCAATTGATCCCACAAGATCCAGAGGAAAGAAAGCCCCTCTACCAAATTTGAAGGTTTTATCATTATCATATACTTTTAAATGAACTTGCCTGTGTCTATAGCTTTATTTTTCATTCTGTCAGTTAGTGATACATTTATATTAGAAATCTGACCATAAATTTTTAAGAATTGTATGGTTCAGTGGTTAGCGAAGTGGAGTTGAGTGTAAATAGATCTGAGTTTGAACCTCGTTGAAAGGAAAATTTTTTTTTTGTGTTTTTTTTTATTTTATTTTATTTTAAGTTACTATCTTTATTAATTTGGAAGATAAGCTTTTAAATGTTGGGGGGTCTTAGGAGAACCACTTGAACCACCACTTCAATTTCAAGAAAAGATGAAGGAACACCTGTGACCCTAGCTCGCTTCCTTTAGGTGGTTAAAACCAATATACCAAAGTTAATATATGGAAAAGTATATATATTTGTGATCAGCGTGAGCTCCTGAGTCGATATACCCATGTCCGTCCGACCGTAGGCACGATAACTCAAAAAATAATGGAGCTATCTTGATGAAATTTTAACTGTAAGGTACTAGGGCTGAAAGTACAGCGAGTATTGCATATGGGCGAAATCGGCCTATGGGATCGGAGTCTGGACCTTTAAATCGGTCCAAGGGCTAACGAACATATATAAAAAATCACGATAACTCAACAACTAATGACGCTATCTTCATCAAATTTGTGGTGTGGGTTACTAGTAATGAAGGTACGGGTACAGTCGAGATTGGATCATAGGTTTGGAACGTAGAACTTCTTGATGGAATTTAGGGCAAACGAGCATAATTCCGAAACCAGCGAAGATAGAACCTCCAAATTTGGTATCAGGGTGTCGCTTTCCATTTCCTTAGTCTCCTTGAAATTTGAGCCAAATTGGAGTAGTGGGTCGGGGACCAGCCACACATTTTTGCAGACCTTAAATCATATGTTTAAAATTAATAAAGATAGTAACTTGAAATATATTTAGAAGCTTCAAATTTGGCAAATTGGTGTTCTTTACTATTTCCTGCGCGTCCCACTAATTTGGGATCAATTCGAGTGGTGGTTCAGTACCCCTCTTAGACCTCCCACCGCTTACAATTTCCTTAATGTCCTTGAAATTTGGGCCCAATTGGAGTAGTGGGTCGGGGACCAGCCACTCAGTTCCAAAGACCTTAGGCCTCACGAAGTTTAAAAGCTTATCGAAATAAATAAAAATAATAACTTAAATTTAAGATAGAACGTTTCAATTGTATTCAAGGGTTAACTAGTATTGAAAGTACGACGGGGACTGCATATAGGTAAAAAAGTACCATGGTTTCGGGTTCTGGAACCTTTGAAAAGTTCAAGGGCTAAAAAATTTATATCTTAAAAACACCATAACTCAAAAAATAATGCCGCTATTTTATTGAAATTGAAACTCTAGGTTAATAGTAATGAAAGTACAATGAGAATTGGCTCTGGTCGAGTTCGGACAATGAGTTCGGGTTCTAGAACCTTTTGATCGATTTGAGGTCGAACGAGTAGAATTAAGAAGCCAAAGAATATATTCCTTACTTCCTATGTGTCCTCGAAATTTAGACTTAATTGTAGCGGTGTTTCAGGTGCCTCCTAACAAATCCCAAAAGTAAAAAGCTTATCTTCGAAATTCAAATAGATAGAAACTTTAAATTTGATACACGAGGGTTCTTTCTCATTTCCGTTTTTATTTAACACTTTTATATTTTTAAAAGGCTAAGAATTTTACCATAATTAAAACAAAATTTTTAAATTAAAAACTAAATATTTTTTTATACCCTACACCAACAGAATAGGTAAAGGGGTAATTAACTTTCGTATGGTGTTTGTAACCACCTAAAGGAAGCGAGCTAGATATGGAAACGTATATATATTTGTGATCAGCGTGACCTCCTGAGTCGATATGGTCATGTCCGTCCGTAGGCACGATAACTCAAAAAATAATGGAGCTATCTTGATGAAATTTTAACTGTAGGTTACTAGGACTGAAGGTACGGCGTGGATTGCATATGGGCGAAATCTGCCCATGGGTTCGGATTCTGGACGTTTTAATCGATCCAAGGGCTAAGGAACATATATAAAAAATCACGATAACTCAACAACTAATGACGCTATCTTCATCAAATTTGTGCTGTAGGTTACTAGTAATGAAACTATTGCGGAGACTGCGTTCGATCGAGATCGGATCATGGGTTCGGATCCTAGAAGTTTTTGATCGAATTTAGGCCAAACGAGCATAAGTCCTAAACCAATGAAGATAGAACCTCCATATTTGGTATCAGGGTGTCCCTTCTTATTTCCTAAGTGACTTGGAAATTTAGGCCCCATTGGAGTAGTGGGTCGGGGACCAGCCACACACTTCCGAAGACCTTAAAGCATATCTTTAAAATTAATAAAGATAGCAACTTGAAAAAATGCAGAAGCTCCAAATGTGGCACAAGGGTGTTCTTTACTATATCTTGCGTGTCCCCCTAATTTGGGATCAATTGCAGTGGTGGTTCAGTACCCTTCTTAGAGCTCCCAAGTTTTAGAAGCTTATAATCGAAATCAATAAAAATAGTAACTTAAAATTAAGATAGAACGGTCAAATTGTATACAAGGGTTAACTAGTACTATAAGTACAGCGCGGACTGTATAAAGGCGAAATCAGACCAAGGGTTCGGATTCCGAACCTTTTAATCGGTTTCAGGGCTAACGAACATATACTAAAAATCACGATAACTCAACAACTAATGACGCTATCTTCATGAAATTTGTACTGTAGGTTATTGGTAATAAAACTACGGCGGCGATTGCGTACGGTGAGGATTGGACAAAGGGTTCGGAATTTAGAACTTTTTGATCGAATTTAGGCCAAACGAGCATAATTCCGAAACCAATGAAGATAGAACCTCCAAATTTGGTATCAGGTTGTCGCTTTCCATTTCCTTAGTCTCCTTGAAATTTGAGCCCAATTGGAGTAGTGGGCGGGCACCAGCCACTCAGTTCCGAGGACCTTAAAGCATATTTTCGAAATTAATAAAGATAGTAACTTGAAACAAATGTAGAAGCTTCAAATTTGGCACATGGGTGTTCTTTACTATTTCCTGCGTATCAATTGGAGTGGTAGTTTAGTACCTCTCTTAGACCCCCAAAGTGTAAAAGCTTATCATCGAAATTAATAAAACCAGTAACTTAAAATTAAGATAGAACGTTCCAATTGTTTACAAGGGTTAACTAGTATTGAAAGTATGACGGGGACTGCATATGTGGGCGAAATCGTACCATGGTTTCGGATTCTGGAACCCTTGAAAAGTTCAAGGGCTAACAAACATATATCTTAAAAACACCATAACTCAAAAAATAATGCCGCTATTTTGATGAAATTTAAACTCTAGGTTACTAGTAATGAAAGTACCATGGGAATTGGTTGTGGTCGAGTTTAATTTCCAAAGAATATATTTCCTATTTCCTATGTATCCCTGAAATTTAGACTTAATTGTAGTGGTTCAACTATGTTCAAAGGTACTTGCTGCGTTTATATAAAATTTATTATTATATTTAAATGAATTATATGAAAAGGTCTTAATTTGTAATTATATTTTAGAAATACATTTATTGCTTATTTTGAGTTTATAAGCTTTTATTAGGTATATAAACTAACCATTTAAAATAATTTCAATTTTGAAAAATTTGGATTATTAAATATATTATGCTTTGATTATCTTTTTATCACAAAATTTAATAATTAGAATTTTTTCATTTTGTAACTGAATTGGAATAAATATATTTTCATTTATTTCAAGTTTTTTTGTTTTTTAATATTTTTAAATAGATAAATTAGTAAGAATTTGTAATATTTTTTAAGAGATAGTGTAATCAGAAAATGTTTTTAGTATTATAAAGTTAATTTATGTCTTACGATCAAATTAGTAACAGCTTTTATGGTGTTAAAATGACTTATGAATATGTCATTAAATTTGAACCAAATAGGTGTAGGGTATTTCTAAGTCGGTTGCATCGACTGACTGTTTGTTTACTTTTTATACCCTATACCTATAGAATAGGTAAAGGGGTATATTAACTTTGGTATGGTGTTTGTAACCACCTAAAGGAAGCGAGCTAGATATGGAAAAGTATATATATTTGTGATCAGCGTGACCGCCTGAGTCGATATAGCCATGTCCGTCCGTCCGTCCGTCCGTAGGCACGATAACTCAAAAAATAATGGAGCTATCTTGATGAAATTTTAGCTGTAGGTTACTAGGACTGAAAGTACGGCGGGGATTGCATATGGACGCAATCGGCCAATGGGTTCGGATTCTGGACCTTTTAATCGATCAAAGGGCTAACGAACACATATAAAAAATCACGATAACTCAACAACTAATAACGCTTTCTTCATCAAATTTGTGCTGTAGGTTACTAGTAATGAAACTACTTCGGGGATTCCGTAAGGTCGGGATTGGACCATGCGTTCGGAACCTAGAACTTTTTGATCGAATTTAGGCCAAACGAGCATAATTCCGAAACCAATGAAGATAGAACCTCCAAATTTAATATCAGGGTGTCCCCTCCTATCTTCTAAGTGTCTTGGGAATTTGGGTTCCATTGGAGTACTGGGTCGGGGACCAGCCACACATTTCCGAAGACCTTAAAGCATATCTTTAAAATTAATAAAGATAACAACTTGAAAAAATATAGAAGCTTCCAATTTGCCACAAGGGTGTTCTTTACCATCTCTTGTGTGTTCTCTTAATTTGGGATCAATTGGAGTAGTGGTTCAGTACCCCTCTCAGACCTCCCAAGTTTTAAAAGCTTATAATCGAAATTACTAAAAATAGTTACTTAAAATTAAGATAGACCGTTTAAATTGTGTACAAGGGTTAACTAGTAAAGTAAATAAGTATATAAATAAGTAAAGCGCGGGCTGTATAAGGGCGAAATCAGCCCATGGGTTCGGATTCTGGACCTTTTAGTCGGTGTCAGGGATAACGAAAATATATTAAAAATCACGATAACTCAACAACTAATGAGGCTATCTTCATGAAATTTGTACTGTAGGTTATTGGTAATGAAACTACGGCGGTGTCTATGTACGGTGAGGATTGAACAATGGGTTCGGAACTGAGAACTTTTTGATCGAATTTAGGCCAAACTAGCGTAATTCCGAAACCAATGAAGATATGACCTCCAAATTTGGTATCAGGGTGTCCCTTCCTATTGCGTAAGTATCTTTGAAATTTGGGCCCCATTGGACTAGTGGGTCGGGGACCAGGCACTCAGTTCCGAGGAACTTAAAGCATATTTTCGAAATTAATAAAAATAGTAACTTGAAACAAATGTAGAAGCTTCAAATTTGGCCCAGGGTGTTCTTTACTATTTCTTCCGTGCCCCCCTAATTTGGGATCATTTGGAGTGGTGGTTCAGGACCTCTCTTAGACCTCCAAATGTGTAAAAGCTTATCATCGAAATTAATAAAACTAGTAACTTAAAATTAAGATAGAACCTTCCAATTATATATACAAGGGTTTTGAAAGTATGACGGGACTGAATATGGGCGAAATCGTACCATGGTTTGGGGTTCTGGAACCCTTGACAAGTTCAAGGACTAACAAACATATATCTTAAAACACCATAACTCAAAAAATAATGCCGGTATTTTGATAAAATTTAAACTCTAGGTTACTAGTAATGAAAGTACCATGGGAATTGGTTCTGGTTGAGTTTAATTTCAAAGCCAAAGAATATATTTCCTATGTCCTATGTGTCTCCGAAATCTAGACTTAATTGTAGTGGTTCAGCTATATTCAAAGGTACTTGCTGCATTTACGTAAAATTTATTTGAATATTTAAATGAATTATATGAAAAGGTCTAAATTTGTAATTGTATTTTAGAAATACATTTATTGCATATTTTGCGTTTGTAAGCTTTTCTATTAGGTATATAAACTAATCATTTAAAATAATTGCAATTTTTAAAAATTTGGATTATTAAATATATTATGCTTTGATTATCTTTTTATCACAAAATTTAATAATTAGAATTTTTTCATTTTGTAATTGAATTGGAATAAATATATTTTCATTTATTTCAAGTTTGTTTGTTTTTTAATATTTTTAAATAGATAAATTAGTAAGAATTTGTAATATTTTTTAATAGATAGTTTAATTAGAAAATGTTTTTAGTATTATAAAGTTAATTTGGCTAGCTATGTCTTACGATCAAATTAATAACAGCTTTTATGGTTTTAAAATGACTTATGGATATATGGTTGCACCGACTGACTGGTTCTTAACTTGTTTTTTTAGTAAAATGGGTAGTGATTTTTGAGTGAATGGGATGTGATTTTTTAAAAAAATTTAATATCAAACTTTTCTCATTTACAGATGAATAATCTATATGATGTTACTTTATGATCATACGCAATTTATCAACTTTATATTACCTATCGTAATAATTCAATAAAATATCTGATATAAGTAAAAATTAAAAAAAAAAAACTTAGTCGTTTTTAATTTATTAAATATAATACTTAATATGTTTTATAGTTAAATTCTAGCCTTTTAAACATATAAAAGTTTCAAATAAGGAAGGAAATAGGTAAATACCCTCGTGTAACAAATTTAAAGTTTCTATCTTTATTAATTTCGATTTTAAGCTTTTCAATTTTAGGATTTCTTATGACGTACCTGAACCACCACAACAATTAAGTCTATATTTCGGGAACTCAAAGTAAATAGAAAAAACACCGTTATGCCCATTTTAAGGCTTCTATACTTTAAGATCTTGGGAGTGTTGGGAGTGTTACGGAAACCGGTATTCCAATTCATCCAAAATTTCACGGATACAAATCCGAAAAAACACCTGTGCCCTAAATTTTAAGGCTCTATCTTCTTTGGTTTCGAAGTTATGCTCGTTTGGCCTCAATTCGATCAAAAGTTTCTAAAATGTGAGCCCGATATCCATACGGTTCTTTCATTACTAGTAACTTAGAGTTTAAATTACATCGAAATAACGTCGTTAGTTTTTGAGTTATCATGTTTTTGGACATATGCTCTTGAACCGATCAAATATTCCAGAACCTGAACCCATCGTCTGATTTCGTCCATATGCAGCCCCGCCTTACTTTCAATACTAGTAACCTACGGTAAAAATTTTATCAATATCGCTCGCTTAGTTTTTGATTTATTGTGCCTTCGGAAGGACATGACTAAATCGATTCAGGAAGTCACGCTGATTATTGATACTTTTCCATATCTAGCTGGCTTCCTTTAGGTAGATATACCCTTTTACCTATTTCATAGGTGTAGGGTACAATAATAAGCACATTTTTTCAAAATTTTTTGAAATGTCCTAAAAATAACATAAATCCATCAAATGCTTTGAGCCGACATTGAAAAGAATTTAAGCATTATACACAATTAGTTGATAATATTCTTATAATTATAATGATAATAAAATTATAATTATGATTATGATTGTAATGTTCAAATTAAAATCGATATTTATGGTATAAATTAATTATCTATTCAATAAAATATTACAAAAAGATATATCAAGCAATGCGATATATCAAAAAAAAAGATATATCAAGAGGAATGTTAGGCATTTTTTCAATCTAAAAGAAGATAGCTGTTTTTATAAGTTTATATAAATTTCTAAAAGGATAAAAGGTATAGGATTGCCATATGATCTAAAATTTACCGTTATGTAAAACTCAATTTTTGCAAAATTTTTGGCTCCACATATCTTCTAAACGGCTCAAGCCTTGAAGACCCTCAGAAATTAATACGAGTCGGGTAGAAAAATTGTTTTTTCACGCATCCTGTTTAGGAGCTGCAATAGCCGCAAATTGCAATTTTGCTATTAATAAGCACCTGCAACTTATATACCCGCCTATAGTTTTTTTTAATAATATACAAAATTTAAAGCTCGAAAATTATACAAAAGGTAGCTGATTTTATGGGCTTTAAAAAATGCATCGCTAAAATGTATGGAGTTGCCATGCGGTATGGAATTAACCATTATGCGAAACTCAATTATTGAAAGTTTTTGACACACATATCTTCTAAACGAACTAATTTGGAGACTTAAAATTTTGGGAGAAGTTAGATACTTAGAAATTAGTAGGAGTTGGTTTTTGTCCTGTTTAGGAGTTGCAATGTGTCGAAAATTGAAATTTAGCTTTTTTTAATCACCTGTAACTTAAATACTTGCCTAGATTTGTTTTTAGTGACATAGAAAATTTAAAGCTGCAACATTATGTTGAAAGTTTTCTTAATTTTAAAGAGGTTTTCTTAAAACTGAAGAAAATGTCTCTTAGCTTTGACTATTTTTGCTTAGTTAATAAAAATTTAAGTTAAATTCCAAATTATAGATAATCGTTAAAACTATATATAGTATACAAAACTATATAGATAATCGTTAAAACTCTTTTGCACACTGTTTTTAAAGTTTTTGTTTCGCGATCGGTTAAAAGAACACGACAAAACATTATTTTAAACATTCCCCTAATTCAAAGAAGTTTTACCTACTTTCAAAAATTGGACGTAATTTACTTACAAAAATTTTTTTTTTAATAATCGTAGGAATGATAATTATATACATGTACCTATACAAAATTTTCATTCAAGTGGTCAAACCGTTTTTGCTTAAAAGTAATGTAATGAAAAAATCTGTAAAAAATTGCTGTGTCGAAATGGTTTAACGGAACTCAGCAAACCTGTTTTTGAAACTTTAACCAAGTAATACTTCGCAAAATTGGACGTAATATCCTTCCCAAATTTTTTTTGAAAAAATAGTCGAGCGGTAAGGGATAACAAATTCCAAGTCTGTTAATAGAGTGAACTCCATTCTTAAAGAGGAAAACATATAAAAAATTTGAAGTCAATCAGTTAAACCATTTCTAATTTATAGCAAAGTAACGAAAAAACCTATAAAAAGCTGTTGGACCGCAACGGGCTAACGAAACTCCACAAATAATATTTTTTGAAGCTTTCTTTTTAACCAAAGCAGTACATCGAAAAATTGCCCGAAACTTCCTTTTTTGCAATTTGCACGCTCCCGGGAAACGCCGGGTAAATCTGCTAGTATATCATAAAGACAAGTGACCTAAAGGAATTCAATAATAATTATGCTATGCTTGGATATATAAATTATCGATATGAAACGCAACTGGTTTTGATTACCAAATTATCCATAAATGTATTAATGATATTGCTAAATCATAAGAAACTTAATTAGTATTAGTATCGTTAGTTATAAAATTATAATTAGTCTAATTAAGGAAAATAAAACAGAGAGTATTAAGTGAACTTCAACCAAGTATGTTTTATTTTTTAAATGAGAATAAACTCGTTAAATGGCGACCGTGGCAGTTTTTCCGGTTCGATTTTTAAGCTAAAAATTTTAATAAATTAAGTGAAAAGAAAAGAAAAAAAAAATAATATAGTAAAATTGTGGAAATTTTGTGAATTCTGAAAAATTTATTTTATAATATAAATATATAAACTGAAAATATAGTAAAACAAAAATGACTAAAGGAAAAGTGAAAAGATACTGGAAGAAACTTCCCGTAATTACGGATGAAGGTTTTTTCAAGATGTCGGAAGAAAGAGACAACATTCAATATGTTAAGGACACAAAGTGTGAAGTGTTATTCTATACTTGGGTAGATATCTCAAGAATAGAATTTGTAGGACTTCCGACAGAAAATATATTGTGCCAAGAAAACGGTCACATTAAAAATTCATTAAAAAAAAAAAAGAAAAACTATTAAATAAATAAACTCTAAATAAATTAAATTATTATATCAAAAACAAAAAAAAAAAAAACAAAACCAAAACAATTTTTTCTATCTCTTTTAAAAATATAAAAGAAACAGTGTTAAAAATGGGAGGAAAAAACTCTTAAATTGACAACGAGGGAGAAATAACAAATACGGCAATTATTGAAAACTTACAAGAAAACCATGAAGACATCAAGATATTAATATTAAAAATTACCGTAATAAAACTATTAGAAATAATTGCGCATCAGCATATAATAACATCAGGAAAATTATTAAACAGCGGTACCTGAGCAGCGCACCGCAGATCGAATAAACAATAAAAATAAAAAGATAAGTCAAATATTTTTACTAATTATATGAAACGATTAAATTTTTTGTTTTAAAAATTGATAAAGACAATAAAAATTTTTAGTGTTTTTTTTGTTAAAAGAAACAGTTAATAAAATTAAAATAAAAAATAAAAACAGACTAAATTTATTACAATGAATTAAAGTAAATTAAATAAATTAAATTAAAATAGATCAATTCAAGTAAAATTTCGTTACATATTTAAGAGTAGATATTAAACTAAAATTTTTAATATAAATAAACTAAATTAATATTTCATTGTACATTTAAGATTGTAATTTTAAATTAAATTTTTTATTATAAATAAATCAATTAAAAATCTTTTTTTTTATATGTATCATATTTTAAACTAAATTTCTTACTATGAATAAATTAAATAAAAACTTTATTATATGTTTAAGAATACATTTTTTTTAAATAAAATTCTTTAAAATTTTTTATATATTACTAAAATTTTAATTTTTAATTATATATACTATAAACTATGTATGAGAAAAATTTTTTTTTATAATAAGAACAATGACAAAAGAGCATAATAAAAAAAAAATTTAATATAAACTAAATAGTAAATTGTTATCAATTATAAAGGCAAAATAGGTCTGAACATTTTGATTTAAAAATAAAATCCATGTATAAAGAACTAATAACAGCAAGAAATGACTAAAAGGGACAAAGACAATATTAAAGGTAAACAGGTCAAAACATCCCGTGACAATAAATAAGAATAAAATCAGAATAACAAATAGCTATAATAATTTATTAAAAGTATTACAAAATCTGTGGTTTAAAACTGAACGGAAAATCTAATAGAACATTTTCAATTTGCAAAAGAAAGATTAAAGAGAATATATAAAATACTGAATTGTGAACACATAATTCCAAACAGTTTGTTTTATTTAGTAAAAATAGAAGATGAGTCAAACTTTAACTCTGATACCGATTTAGACAATCTTAAATCCGAAAAATTTCACGATTCTAAATATGAAGTAATTATAAAATATTAATACCTAAAGATAAAGACGAAACTCGACGTTTCGTAGCTTTTGCTAACTACTATCGTAAATTCATACCTAATTTTGCAGGTATAGCAAGACCGTTAAACGCATTAACCAGAAAAAAACAAATTTTATTTGGAATACAGAATGCCAAAAAGCATTCGAAAATTTAAAAAATTCATTGCTTAAATCCTTATATTACATTATCCTGACTTTTCAAAAGAATTTACATTGGTCGTAGATGAATCTAAAGATGCAGTAGAAATCTAACTCACTCTCCGCTCCGATCTAACTCAAAATTATAATGGTATCGATTTGCCAATTTCATTTGCTTCTAGGTCATTCACTAAAGGTAAATCTTACAAATCAACTATTGAAAAAGAGTTAGCAGCTATCCATTTTGCAATAACGCACTATAGACCATATATATCGGATACATTTTCTCGTTAAAAGCGACCATAAACCACTAACTTATTTATTTTCTCTAAAAAATCCGTCATCAAAATTAACACATATGAGATTGGATTTAGAAGAATATTTTTTCACAGAAAAACATATTAAAGGAAAATTAAGTGTAGTAAGTAGCTGACGCGTTATCGCGCATAAATATAAAAAATTTACAATTAACCCATGATAATAACAATATTGCTAAAGTAATAAAAGTACAAACAAGATCGTACAACAATAATAACAAAAATAATAATATTAATGAAAATAAAAATGTTAAAGATAAAATACAATCTTCTGAGGAAGACTGTAATAATAAATAAAGTATTAAAATTTATGAGGCTTTAAAAAATTGGAACGTTCCCAAAATAAAAATTATAAGAAATAATAATAAATATATTATAATGAAATATTAGCCAAAATATTCAAAAAAAAGGAAATGTATAATTAATTTAGAAATGAGTAAATTTGTAACTAAAAAAGAAAATAGCATTAGAGTTATTTTTACGTGCACTAGAATAAGAAACTAATAATTTAAATATGAAAGAAATAGAAATAGATAATAATGATTGTATATTTACTCAATATACGATAAATGATTTTAAAGAAATAGGTAATAGAGCTCTAAACAAATTAAAAATAGCGATAATAAATACACCAAAAACTATTGAAAAGAGGTTTGATATAAATAAAATATTAAATCAATACCATAATGATCCTATATTTGGAGGACATGTCGGACAGAAAAGATTGTATGCCAAATTAAGGTCAAAATATTACTAGAACAATATGATAAAAGATATAGCTAAATATATTAAAAACTGTAAAAAATGTCAGTTAAACAAAATTAAAATGAAACATAAAGAACCTTTACAATTAACTGAGATCCCACAAAAACAAATAATGAGAGAAGTCCTTTAATTGCAAAATATGGAACATAAATGTTCTACAGCTTACCATCATGAAACATTAGGAACTGTAGAAAGAAACCATAGAGTTCTTAATGAATACTAACGTTCATATATAAAAGAAAATAAAAGCAATTGGGACAGTTACTTACCATACTTTACTTATTGTCATAATTCAACACCGAACGTGAGTTTCCAGGAAAAATATGATCCATTCGAATTAATTTTCGGAAAAAAACCGGTGATACCAGAATTTATTTTTAACATCAAAATTAAACCAATGTATAACTTTGACAATTATAGTAAAGAACTTAAATACAATTTACAAGTCATGAATAAAAATGCACAATTCTTACTACAAAAAGCTAATTTTAATTATTAAAACAATATATGACCAAAACGCAAAAGGGTATGATTTTAGAATAAAGGATAAGGTCTTACTAAGAAAAGAAAATGCTTATAAATTAGATGCCTTTTATAGTGGCCCATTTTAGTAACAAGTATAGAAGGATCAAATATTAAAATCAAAAACCTAGAAAACAAAGAAATAGTACATAAAAATAGATTAGTTAAATACAATTATTAATTGTTACATAAAATCTTCTTTAAATTTAAGTTAAAAACCTTTAATTTAAATCATTAAGAATATATTATTATAATACTACCTATTTTTTTTTTTTTAAATAACTTAATTTACTTAACCTATATTACAAAACTTGACCTACATTAATAGAATTGAGAATGAGTTGGCCAACTCAGCAAAAATATATGCAAAATTAAAATAAGAAAAATATATAATATGTAAGACTATATAATAAGGATTTAAATATAAAAAAAAAAATAATGATGATATTTTTTTTCTTTCTAAAATTAACAAAAACAAAAAAAAAAAAAACAAGGGAAAGAGAAAGAGAAAAATAAAAGCAATATCAACATTGTCTACTGTATGTGCATATATAACAAAATTGTTTTTTGTACCCTCACGATAGTAAAGTATAATATTTCAAAAATATAAAATTTGAACGAAAAGAAAAGTGAAAAAGAAAAAAAAAAAAAACAAACTCTTTTGGTAGTTTAAAAATTTTTTTTTCCCTTTCCTTTTTCTTTCGGAGGAAGATGTAGTATAAAATTCCTTAATATGAATATATTGATTAACTTGATAAATGTGAATTTGATAAAGATTGATCATTATCAATCGTGTATAGTATGCAATACTTTAAACGATCATAATGATTAATCATAATTAAACATATATCATAAAGGCAAGTGATCTAAAGAAATGCAATAATAATTATGCTATGCTTGGATATATAAATTATCGAAAACAAATGCAACTGGTATTGATTACCAAATTATCCATATGTGTATTAATGATATTGCTAAATCATAAGAAACTTAATTAGAATTCGTAGCGTTAGTTATAAGATTATAAATAGTCTAATTAAGGAAAATAAAACATAAAGTATTAAGTGAACTTCAACCAAGTATGTTGAATTTATTAAATGAGAAAAAACTCGTTATATTATTTAAAACATGTTGTAACTTTAATAAAACCTATAATTGTATGCTTGATAAATAGATGTCTAAATACTGGTATATATCCTGAAAGTTTTAAATCAAGTATATTTTACCTGTCTTTAAATCTTCGTCAACATTGGATGTATAAAATTACAGACCGATTGCTCTCTCATGTTGTATTGGAAAAGTAGTTGAAAAGGTTTTAAATCCAGAATACAGGAGTTCGTGCAAAAGTTGAAAATAATATAAACATTGGTGTTCCTCAAGGATAAGTACTTGGTCCTACATTATACTTACTTCATATTCATAACATCCAGTATGCGAATTAGCGGGCTAACTATAACATCATTGCTGACGATACTTTACTTATCTATAATGCTAGAACCTGTAAAGAACTTAAAACTCTTCTAAATACTGATTTGGGGATTAACGAAAATTGGCTAAAAGGTAATAAGTATAAATGCGGAAAAACAAAGTATATTCTAATATAGAAAGAAGAAAATTTGTTTATTTATTTGTTTGTTTGTAAGTTTGTTTGTATAGGATTCACGTGAAAACCACTGGTCCGACTGTCACAAAATTTCAAAGGAATAATTCTGAAAGCCCGCGGGGTGACTTAGGCTATGTCACATTTTTAAAAGTTAACAGGTTGCGGCTACAGAGCCGTTTTAAGCTTTTTCGTTTTTTTGATGTCGAGTTTGGCAGATTGGCTTGAAATATTGTAATATTGTTTTAGCAACCGGAATTAGCTGTATAAATTTGGTTGGAATAAATTCACACATTTCGGCCTGGCGGGCTTCCAAAAAAATTTTGTGTTTCCGATTTGTGTCCAATTTGACAGGTTGATTTTGCAGTCTAAAAGTTGTAGTTAATTCGTGTAAAATTGCAGTTCTTCAAATAAAATTTAAAAATCAAAAAATTCAATTTCGTATATATTATGCTTAAATATATAGTATTTTAAAATAGTTTTTCCAAAAAAGAAGCTTACATTTCTCTTATAAAATCATAAAAAAACGAGGAAGAGCGTAGTGGAACTTTCAGGTAAGCACAAAACACAATATAAGTTGAAAAGATTTTTAAACCTTTTCTAAACCATCGAGTATATTTTATTTAAACGTTGACAATTCAAGAAAACTACTATTGACATAGCATAATGACATAATGACATAGCATAATGACTATTGACATAGCATAATGGAGTTTTAATTTAAGTTGATGTTATTGAAAAAAGTTAACACAAAAATTACATATGGTGTACATGTTTATTTTAAAATGTAAATAAAGCAATTTTTTTAAAACTTTTTTTTAAGAATTATTTTTGCAGTTTTTCAACAAATTTATCAAATTTCACTTGAAACTTTTCATAATTATTAAATAATAATAAAAAAAAATTTTAGTTCAGTTATTATTCACCTGAAACCTTCAATCCTCAACTCTATCGTCAAGAAGCACCAAATTGTCAAGAAGCACCACGTATAGAAAAATTAGAGATAATCGTTTAAACTGTTTTGCAAACTGTTTTTTAAAGTTTTTGTTTCGCAATCGGTTAAAAGAACTCGACAAAAAATTTTTTTAAACATTCCCCTAATTCAAAGAAGTTTTACCTACTTTCAAAAATTGGACGTAATTTACTTACAAAAATTTTTTTTTTTAATAATCGTAGGATTGATAAGTATATACATCTACGCATACAAAATTGACATTCAAGTGGTCAAACCCTTTCTGCTTAAGAGTAAAGTTATGAAAAAATAAGTAAAAAGCTGCTGTGCAACTATGGGTTAACGGAACTCAACAAACCTGTTTTTGAAACTTTGACCAAGCAATATTTCCCAAATTGGACGTAATATCCTTCCAAAATTGTTTTTTGTACAATTGTCGGACGGCAATTGTCAAGCGGCCGTCGGTCGGAAAAAAATCAATAAAATAAAAAGCTGTTGGACCGCAATTGGTTAACGGAACTCCACAAGTATTTTTGTGAGGCTTTCTTTTCAACCAAAGCTTTTCAACCTTTCCAAAAATTGGCCAAAACTTGCTTTTTTATAATTTGCAACCTCCCGGGCAATGCCGGTTAAATCTGCTAGTAGTATATAAAATGAAGAATAAAATTGATATGAGTTGTAATTGATGAAAAACTGAAGTGGAAAGAGCATATAAGTAAATTAGAAAAAAAAATTGTGCCTCTGGTGCCTTCAAAAGAAGTGGAATTATATTGAATAAACAAACTGCAGATAAGTTATATTATTCTCGTATTATTTCGCACATCTGATAAAAAATATGTAACTGGTCCAGCTGTTCATTATGGTTAAAAGATAAAATTAATGTTCTAATAAACAAAACCATTAAATGCTTACATAAGTACGACTCTTACCCCAACAAATGAAATTTTTAAACGCACGCGATATCTGAAGTTACCAGAACTCATTATTTTGGAAAAATCTAAACTAATTTTTAAAATAGAAAAAGAGTTTACAAAAAAAACATCATAATTACCAGAAGAAACAATATTCATAATTACAATACAAGAAGGTTAAACAATTTAAATGATGCCGGATCAAGAATAGAGTTATCACGGAAAAATTGTCTCTCTTCATCAATAAGAATTTATAATCAACTGCCGTTAAAAAGAAGTTCAAATTTGGATATATTTATCAATAAAAAGAAGCATTCATTAAAGAATAATAATTCATTATGGATAGTATAATGCAAGAATGAATTTTTCAGCGCTCATAACAAATATCTGTATGAGCTGTAATATTTGTATTTATATAATTATATATGTATATATATATATGTAAATATATTTAATTTTAAATAATTTACTTTGTTGAATAGTATTAGAAAGTAACTGCGATATTTTATACCAAAACTATAAGTTTTGTTTGCATCACAGTTAGAAAAAAATAAAAAATCAAAAAGAAATGTTTAAGAAAAAAAAAAACAAAAAAACTGTAAAAACATATGTATATCACTAAGTAAATTTTTAACAATAAATAAATAAACATAGCCTTATAAAAATATAAAAACATTAAATAAGAAAACAAATAAAACAGAACACTCTTGTTTTTCAGGTTTCACAATTCAGGTTTCTGTCGTTATTTATTTCGAAGATATGCTAGCTAACTCTTTGGAAGAGTGTAGGAACTTCCTGAAAGACCCCTTTAATTATTCCGCAATTTCCATTACGTTTCCCTCTTTCCAAAACAGAACTAACACACTCTTGTATAAAATTTCAAGTCTTTAACTTTATTCATTTTGAAGATATACTTCTTAAATCTTGGGAGGTGCGTAGGAGGTTTCCGAACCATCACTCCAAGTGATGCTACATTTCACGAACATGGGGAAAATGAAAAAAAAACACTGAGCCAAATTTTAAGGTTCTATATTTATTTTAAGTTCCTATCTTTATTAATTTCGAAAAAAAGCTTTAGGTAATAATTAGAAAGCATGTGGCCTCTTCGATTAAAAGCTTCTAGCTTCCGAACCCATGGTCTGACCTCTACCAAAAGCAACCCCCGCTGTACTTTCATTACTAGTTAACCTTTTAGCAAATGTGAAAGTTCTAACTATATTTAAAGTTACAATCTTTATTAATTTCGAAGGTAAGCGTTTAAATATTGGCCTATCCACCACTTTAATTTAGCCCAAATTTTCGGGGCATAAAAGAAATAGTAAAAAATAGCCTTGTTTCAAGTTTGAGGCTCCCATATTTTTTTCAAGTTGATTAACAAACTGCAGATAAGTTATATTATTCTCGTATTATTTCGCACATCTGATAAAAAATATGTAACTGGTCCAGCTGTTCATTATGGTTAAAAGATAAAATTAGTGTTCTAATAAACAAAACCATTAAATGCTTACATAAGTACGACTGGCTTACCCCAACAAATGAAATTTTTAAACGCACGCGATATCTGAAGTTACCAGAACTCATTATTTTGGAAAAATCTAAACTAATTTTTAAAATAGAAAAAGGAGTTTACAAAAAAAACATCATAATTACCAGAAGAAACAATATTCATAATTACAATACAAGAAGGTTAAACAATTTAAATGATGCCGGATCAAGAATAGAGTTATCACGGAAAAATTGTCTCTCTTCATCAATAAGAATTTATAATCAACTGCCGTTGGAGTTAAAAAGAAGTTCAAATTTGGACATATTTATCAATAAAAAGATGCATTCATTAAAGAATAATAATTCATTATGGATAGTATAACGCAAGAATGAATTTTTCAGCGCTCATAACAAATATCTGTATGAGCTGTATTATTTGTATTTATATAATTATATATGTACCGTAAAGTTCTGAATACAGCACCCCCCCGAATAAAGTACCCCGGGTACACTAATTGGAACATTTTTCCAACACTAATTGGATTTGTTTTTTCGCAAATAAATTTCGAACTTTATATTGAAATTATGTTTTGACTGTTTTAATAAAAATTACAAATTTTTATTAAAATTTTTTATTAAAGTATTAATAAAAGTTATAAATCCTAGATAAATAACTCATTTACCTACCTTATCTATTTTATTTATACTACCTTACCTTATTACAATTTTGTATTAAATAAATCTCATTATTTTATAAATAAAGTCCTTAATTTTACCAAAACAAATTAGGTAGGTAGTTATTCGTTTCACTGTTGTTCTATGTATCTCCGCTGCGGGAAAATTGGTACGCACTCTTATTATACTAAAAAGATTAAAAAAAATTCCAAAAGTTAATTTGCCAAAAGACATCGATCTTTGTGTTAGTTTGGGTGGTTCGATGACCACAGATTTAATGTTACGTTGGATGAAAACGTGTTTCCATAAAGAGAACAGTTTTTTTGGTATTGAAAAGTTACTTTTAATAATGGATTCTTATGGTTGCCATTTAATGGATGAAGTGACAAAAGAACTAAAGAAGCTATGCAATGCAAAGTCAATCATAATACCTCCAAAAACTACATTATTTTTACAACCATTGGATGTTTCAATTAACTATCCATTTAAAAATTTTATGAGAGCTGCTTGGAATGATTGGCTTATAAATGGTAAAGAGGAATTTACAAAAAAAAGATATAGGAAAAAATCGACTTATCAAGATATTGTTGATTTTACATCTTCAGCTTTAAAACAAATTTCGCCAGAAATCATTGAAAGGTCATTTGAGTGTTGCGGAGTTGGAGAGTTTGGAAAAGAAATATGTTTGGAAAAATTAAATAGTCGCCTTCAAAACATTCTTAAATCTTGCGGGGACGTACATGAATCAAATATTTCTGAAATCCAAACCGAACCAAATAATACAACTTATGAGCTGGTCAGGGTAGATGAAGCTAATGCAAACTTGGCGAATTTTGATGATGATATAGAAACTATTGATGAACGTGTAATTGATAATCAGACTTCTTCTGATGATGATGAATATATCAGCGAAACTTCCAGTGAAGTTGATACAGAGGCGCTTTTCGAATTGGTTTAAATGGCTAATAAGTAATAGTTTAAAAAATTATTTAAAAAATTTAATCAGACTATATCTTAATAAATGTATCTAGTTTTTCTATTATTAATTAATTAATATATATTTACAGATTTTTTTTATTATTAATAAGCTACAAAATAACTTTATTACTTATTCAAAATAAAAAAATATATATACTTTTTATACCCTACACCTATAGAATAGGTAAAGGGGTATATTAACTTTGGTATGGTGTTTGTAACCACCTAAAGGAAGCGAGCTAGATATGGAAAAGTATATATATTTGTGATCAGCGTGACCGCCTTAGTCGATATAGCCATGTCCGTCCGTCCGTCCGTCCGTCCGTCCGTAGGCACGATAGCTCAAAAAATAATGGAGCTATCTTGATGAAATTTTAACTGTAGGTTACTAGGACTGAAAGTACGGCGGGGATTGCATATGGGCGAAATCGGCCCATGGGTTCGGGTTCTGGACCTTTTAATCGGTTTCAGGGCTAACGAACAAATATAAAAAATCACGATAACTCAACAACTAATGACGCTATCTTCATCAAATTTGTGCTGTAGGTTACTAGTAATGAAACTACTTCGGGAATTGCGTAAGGTCGGGATTGGACCATGGGTTCGGAACCTAGAACTTTTTGATCGAATTTAGGCCAAACGAGCATAATTCCGAAACCAATGAAGATAGAACCTCCAAATTTAGTATCAGGGTGTCCCTTCCTATTTGCTAAGTGTCTTGTGAATTTGGGTCCCATTGGAGTAGTGGGTCGGGGACCAGCCACACATTTCCGAAGACCTTAAAGCATATCTTTAAAATTAATAAAGATAACAACTTGAAAAAATGTAGAAGCTTCCAATTTGCCACAAGGGTGTTCTTTACTATCTCTTGCGTGTTCCCCTAATTTGGGATCAATTGGAGTGGTGGTTCTGTACCCCTCTCAGACCTCCCAAGTTTTAAAGGCTTATAATCGAAATTACTAAAAATAGTTACTTAAAATTAGGATAGACCGTTCAAATTGTGTACAAGGGTTAACTAGTACTATAAGTACAGTGCGGACTATATAAGGGCGAAATCAGCCCAACGGTTCGGATTCCGGACCTTTTAATCGATGTCAGGGCTAAGGAACATATATAAAAAATCACGATAACTCAACAACTAATGAGGCTATCTTCATGAAATTTGTGCTGTAGGTTATTGGCAGCGAAACTACGGCGGTGATTAAGTACGGTGAGGATTGGACCATGGGTTCGGAACTTAGAACTTTTTGATCGAATTTAGGCCAAACGAGCATAATTCCGAAACCAATGAAGATAGAACCTCCAAATTTGGTATCAGGGTGTCCCTTCCTATTTCGTAAGTGTCTTTGAAATTTGGGCCCCATTGGAGTAGTGGATCGGGGACCAGCCACTCAGTTCTTAGGACCTTAAAGCATATTTTCGAAATTAATAAAGATAGTAACTTGAAACACATGTAGAAACTTCAAATTTGGCCCAGGGTGTTCTTTACTATTTCTTGCGTGCCCCCCTAATTTGGGATCAATTGGAGTGGTGGTTCAGAACCTCTCTTAGACCCCCCAATGTGTAAAAGCTTATCATCGAAATTAATAAAACTAGTAACTTAAAATTAAGATAGAGCGTTCCAATTGTGTACAAGGGTTAACTAGTATTGAAAGTATGACGGGACTGCATATGGGCGAAATCGTACCATAATTTCGGGTTCAGGAACCCTTGAAAAGTTCAAGGACTAACAAACATATATCTTAAAAACACCATAACTCAAAAAATAATGCCGGTATTTTGATGAAATTTAACAGTAGGTTACTAGTAATGAAAGTACCATGGGAATTGGTTGTGGTCGAGTTTAATTTCGAAGCCAAAGAATATATTTCCTATGTCCTATGTGTCTCCGAAATCTAGACTTAATTGTAGTGGTTCAGCTATGTTCAAAGGTACTTGCTGCATTTATGTAAAATTTATTTTTATATTTAAATGAATTATATGAAAAGGTCTAAATTTGTAATTGTATTTTAGAAATACTATTTATTGCATATTTTGCGTTTATAAGCTTTTCTATTAGGTATATAAACTAACCATTTAAAATAATTGCAATTTTTAAAAATTTGGATTATTAAATATATTATGCTTTGATTATCTTTTTATCACAAAATTTAATAATTAGAATTTTTTCATTTTGTAATTGAATTGGAATAATTGTTTTTTAATATTTTTAAATAGATTAATTAGTAAGAATTTGTAGTATTTTTTAATAGATAGTGTAATTAGAAAATGTTTTTAGTATTATACAGTTAATTTGGTTAGCTATGACTTACGATCAAATTAATAACAGCTTCTATGGTGTTAAAATGACTTATGGATATGTCCTTAAATTTGAACCAAATGGGTGTAGGGTATTTCTAAGTCGGTTGCACCGACTGACTGTTTCTTTACTTGTTTAATTTGAATAAGTAATATAGTTATTTTGTTTTGTGAATTATACTAATTGCTTTAACTTTATTTTCCATAATACATTCCCTATCATATATAATTTTTTGTTATTCCGAATAGTGTACCCGGGTATAGAAAACTAATTAGTGTACCCGGGTATACTAATTGGATTTTTTTTTTTTTCAGAATATTGCCATTTTCCAATTAGAGTACCCGGGTATTGTATTCAGAACTTTACGGTATATATATATATGTAAATATATTTAATTTTAAATAATTTACTTTGTTGAATAGTATTAGAAAGTAACTGCGATATTTTATACCAAAACTATAAGTTTTGTTTGCATCACAGCTAGAAAAAAATAAAAAATCAAAAAGAAATATTTAAGAAAAAAAAAAACAAAAAAACTGTAAAAACATGTATATCACTAAGTAAATTTTTAACAATAAATAAATAAACATAGCCTTATAAAAATATAAAAACATTAAATAAGAAAACAAATAAAACAGAACACTCTTGTTTTTCAGGTTTCACAAGTCAGGTTTCTGTCGTTATTTATTTCGAAGATATGCTAGCTAACTCTTTGGAAGAGTGTAGGAGCTTCCTGAAAGACCCCTATAATTATTCCGCAATTTCCATTACGTTTCCCTCTTTCCAAAACAGAACTAACACACTCTTGTATAAAATTTCAAGTGTTTAACTTTATTCGTTTTGAAGATATACTTCTTAAATCTTGGGAGGTGCGTAGGAGGTTTCCGAACCATCACTCCAAGTGATGCTACATTTCACGAACATGGGGAAAATGAAAAAAAAACACTGAGCCAAATTTGAAGGTTCTATATTTATTTTAAGTTCCTATCTTTGTTAATTTCGAAAAAAAGCTTTAGGTAATAATTAGAGCGCATGTGGCCTCTTCGATCAAAAGCTTCTAGCTTCCGAACCCATGGTCTGACCTCTACCAAAAGCAACCCCGCTGTACTTTCATTACTAGTTAACCTTTTAGCAAATGTGAAAGTTCTAACTATATTTAAAGTTACAATCTTTATTAATTTCGAAGGTAAGCGTTTAAATATTGGCCTATCCACCACTTTAATTTAGCCCAAATTTTCGGGGCATAAAAGAAATAGTAAAAAATAGCCTTGTTTCAAGTTTGAGGCTCATATATTTTTTTCAAGTTGATATCTTTTTTAATTTCGAAGGTCTTTGGAGTTGACCTTCTTAAGGTCTTGGGATGTGAAGGTGGTATCCGAACCGCTAAGCTAATTGCACCCAAACTTTGAGCATACAAAATAAATAAGAAGAAACATCTGTGTACCAAATTTGAAGGTTATATTTTCATTAGATTCAGAATTATGCTCTTTTGGCCTTCATTCTATCAAAAGCTTCTGGAATACAAACCCATTACGTGAATTCGATTATAAGGAACCTACAGTATAAATTTTATCTAGATAGTGTCATTAGTTTTTGATTTATCGGTTTTTGGATATATATTCGTTAGTCCTTGAACCGTTCAAATGTTCCTTGAATCATTCAAATTCACCGATTCCGTCCATATGCAATCCCCTCGCCATACTTTCATTATTTGCAATTTACAGTACCAATTCCATTAAGATAGAACCATTAGTTTTTGAGTTATCGTGTCAACAGACGGGCGATCATCGTGAAATCTATTTAGGAGGTGACGCTGTTCACAAATATATATCTTTTTCCATATCAAGCTTAATTCCTTTCCGTATTTACAAACAGCGTATTAAAGTTAATATACGCTTTTACCTATTTCTTAGGTACAAAAATATTATCTAGCATACGAAAAAAAAAAAAAATGTGCTTTGAAATAAAGAAAATTAAAAAAAAAAATAATTTAATAAATAAATTAAATTAAAAATTATGTCACTTATATGAAACAACAAAATAAAACAAACAGATATGTATCAGGATTACATACTATAATTTTTCTTTTTGTATCCAATTTTTTTCATAACTACAAAAGTAAATTCAAACAAATAGTGTATTGTAATATAATTAAACATTGCTTAGCTTTTTATGTATTATAAAGTTAAAAAGAAGTTTAAAACAAAGTGATTAGTTGTCTACTATTATCGCCTTGTGCTTGAAATTCTATTTTTGCTTTTAAATTTACATAAATAATTCGTTTTGTATAATTTATATTGGACTAATATTACATGAAAAATAATTTTTTTCTTCCTATACGTAATGAAACGAGGAAGATTATAGTTGCCCTTGTCAACTTTTAGATACCCGTGCATACCCACTATGGTGTATAAAATAAACCGTAATTTACTTCCCCTATACATTTAACTCATTACCCCATAATTTTGACGTAAAAAAAAAAAAAAAAATTAAAAAAAAAAAAAAATCACAAAACAAAAAACAAAATTTTCATTCATTGTCCCATAACTTTAGCTTAAAAAGAAAAAAAAAAAAATTAACAAAAAAAAAAAAAATCACAAAAAAAAAAAAAAAATTTTCATTCATTGTCCCATAACTTAAGCTTAAAAGAAAAAAAAAAAAAATAAAAAAAAAAAAAAAACAAAAAAGAAAAAAAAACAAAAAAAAAAATTGGCCCACCCTAAAAGTCCGATGGTCCGAGTGATGTCCAACTTTGTCAAGTAACTTGCCCTATTAATTTACCTGCCCAATTTTAATTTTAACCTTGTAGGTTTATTAGATTCACAGTTATTGAATCGAAAACTTTGTATGGCAGCCCCCCGAAAATGGGGCCCTAACATTTTGAAACTTCATATAAGTGCTCGATCCATTATATAACTAACCGTGTGTAATTTTCAGCCTCGTAGTATAATTAGTTTTGAAGAAATTCATATTGGTGCAAAGAAGTTGTATGGCAGCCCCCCGTAAATGGGGCCCTAACATTTTGAAACTTCATATAAGTGCTCGATTCATTATATAACTAACCGTGTGTAATTTTCATCCGCGTAGTATAATTAGTTTTGAAGAAATTCATATTGGTGCAAGGAAGTTGTATGGCAGCCCCCCGAAAATGGGGCCCTAACATTTTGAAACTTCATATAAGTGCCGGAGTCATTATAAAACTAACCGTGTGTAATTTTCATCCCCGTAGTATAAATAGTTTTGAAGAAATTCATATTGGTGCAAGGAAGTTGTATGGCAGCCCCCCGAAAATGGGGCCCTAACATTTTGAAACTTCATATAAGTGCCGGAGTCATTATAAAACTAACCGTGTGTAATTTTCATCCCCGTAGTATAAATAGTTTTGAAGAAATTCATATTGGTGCAAAAAAGTTGTATGGTAGCTCCCCGATTCCTTGGTCCGATTTTAACCAAAAACAATAGGGAACCTAGAAATTGTTTAAAAATGACTTTCTGTGAATTTCAAGACTCTAGCCCTTTTAGTTTTTGAGTTATCGTGCTGACACACGGACGGACGGACAGACACACATAGCTAGATCGACTAATTTTTCGATTCTGAGCCGATACGTACCCTTGACACTATATCTAGCTCGTCTAGATCGATGCGTTACAACGGAGGAGCAAATCTAATATACCCGATGTCATATATGTATGCACGGGTATAAAAAATGGCAATAATGTTGTTAACAATCCTTGTGCTTAAAATTTGCTTAAAACACCCAAAGTTGGAAAAAGCCCTATATTTAAATTGTTATAACAAGAGTTCTGTTACATATATTTTCAATCTGAAAACGGCAAATGATAGCTGGTTTTATAATCTTTATAAATTTTTAAAAGGCAAATGTTTAGAGTTGCCATACGGTACTAAAATTTAACATTGCGCAAAACTCAATTTTCGCAAAATTTTTGGCCACACATATCTTCTGAACCGTTCAAGCTAGGGTCTTTTGGGAGAAGTTAGATACTCAGAAATTAATAGGAGTCGGTTAACAAAATTTTTTTGTCAAGCCCCATATTTAGGAGCTATAAGGGCTCGAAAATTGAAATTTTGCTATTTTTAAACACCTGTAACTTGCATACCTGTCCAAATTTTTTTTTAGTGATAGACAAAATTCAAAGCCCTATAATTTATTCTGCTTTGAAGAATTTTTTTCTGTAGCCCCACCTGGGCCGCAATGGGTTAATGGAACTCAACAAAATTTTTCTGTGGGTCTTTCTTTTTAACCAAAGCAGAATTTCGTAAAATCGGACAAAATTTGGACCCAAAATTTTTTTTGACCACCCGTCGGCCCGACATGGGTTAACAAATTCCAAAACTGTTAATAGTCTCTACTCAATTCTCAAAGAGCATCACGTATACAAAATTTGAAGTTAATCGGTCAAACCGCCACGATTTCTTTCCGTACCCAAAAACCTCGATATACAAATTTTCATGAAAATCCGTTGAGCAGTTTAGGAGTCAACTCGCTACATACAAACAAACAAACTAACAAATAAACAAACTTTCGCTTTTATATATATAGATTCTAAATGCAATGTTTTAAACTACATGATCACCCATAACAAATCCATTTATGTAGTTTTTAAAAAATTTTCGAAACGTAAGTTGCATTTTGTTTGTCTGGGAGCCAGTAGAGATTTGTTATCATCCTTTTCTCCAAAATTGGTTAATATGCGATGATTGCTAGCATCATGAATCTTGACTTAGGAGTTTGTATAAAAATCCCAGTAGGTTAATAGATAATATGAATGATAGGAATACTGCATTCCTAAGTAAATAATGTTTAAATTCAAATCAGAATTCATTTAGCGATACATATGACTAAATGATTCGACTCAATATGTAATAAAATGGCAAAGAAATCTACTTAAAGAAATAATTTATTGAGTAATATGTTATTGCAATTGAAAACTGAGCTATTAATCGAAATTTCTACTCAAATTATCAACAATTTTAATAAAATATCCAAGTCGCAGTTAGCTCCCGACCATCTTGGAAGTATTGAAGCAGCTGTCCCAAAACTTATAGACTTTGTTCATCAGGAATATGCTAAAATTAATGTTGATTTGTTACATTTTTGTACTGAATTGCAAAATTCTAAACTATTTGGAAATGCTCAAACTTCCAATTTTTCAACTCAGAATGTAAAGAATTATAAATCACCGTCAATTAATTAAGCAAACACTATACTTGATTTTCCAAATAATTATGATAAAAGTGTTCAAACGGACTCTACAATATTACATAAATTTGGAGCTCATTGGACCAAAGATGAATGTAGTACAAGGATTACTAAGCTTATGTATTCTTATAAATCGGCAATTATTAGTGACAGCAATTATTCATCTACTTTCGTAAAAACTCACGCTCTTTTGATGAAACGAAATTAGCCCAACTTATTAAAAGCAGAATTCAAAGTTAATTCAGTAGCTTGTACCAACTTAACGCCTAAGTGGATAAAGACGAACAAAATGAAATATCTTTGTTTTTAAATCTCTGATTCTGTCTACTCAATGAGATTTTTACAACATCCTGGTAACATTGAAATATGGAATAAAATTGGTGCTGTTATAAAATTAAATAAGTCTCAGGTCAAAGGTATACCTAAAAAAATAAAAAAAAAAGTTCTACAGGTACAATAATCTGTACTATAAAAAATTTTAAATTTAACGTTAAACCTTCTTTAAATACTAATTCTTTTTTAAAAAATTTACTTGATTTATGGATTCTTGCCCTTCCGCTAAATTTTTCTACTCTAATATCAAATGCTGATAATACTAATGAATCTAATGTTAATATTGAAACTGATTTTAATATTATTCCTAGTTCAAATATTAATACAATCAACTATTCTAATAAAGTTTCCTAATATATCCAAAATATTAATATAAATAATGATTCTTATAAGTTCATTCCTGGTAAATTTAACGATTTGCCAAAACCAGCTAAAAATTTTAGTGATTTTTTTCTAGGGAATAAATTTTCTAAAACTAAAAAATCAGTCTCGAAAAAGTTTATTAAATATCAAAATTTTGTTAAAAGTGAAACTATTATGCCACAAAATAAATCTCCCAACTTAATTACAACTATACCCTATTATATATATATTCCAATAAAATTACTAAATCTACTGCTTATTCTTCTTCATCTTCACATTCTGAATCATAAGCTTAGCCTTCCATATCTAATTTTGAAAATATTATAATATGTCATTCCAATACAGCTCCACCAACTTTAGATCCTTTTTTGCAGCCGGTTGTGACACTTACTCAAAAAGCTTTTCATGATAGTAATAATAACACTAGATGCGTTTAAGGTAGTTTAAGGGATAGTAGAATTTTTGATAATGTTAAACTATACCTTGCATATCTTCACGATAAATCAAATGATGTTTGTATTGGTGGAGAAACAAATACTTTGATAAAAATAACTTTTCAACAAGAAGGACTACCAACCGATAATAATGACTTTCGTAATATTTTTGTTAGATATCACGAAAACTTTCATATTTCAGCTGAAAATGTTTTGAACGATTTAAAATATTTTGCATCACATATCTCGTCTAACAGAATTAACTATCTTCATCGTGTAAGAGAAAGTTATGATAAGTACTTTCGGCCGCTTTCAAGTGAGAAAAATTCTAGTTAATATTAGTCTTCTGCAACCCACTTCTACTATTGAAATTTATAATCACTTCAAATATAATAATGAATTATATATTATGAAAATGTAAGAGGGTTACGTGCCAAAAATAAAAAAGTTTTCTTAAATTCTACTATTTTACATTTTAAACTATTTGTTTGATCTGAAGCATGGTTTATTTCTTCAAAAAATAATGTTCAAACTTTCCCTTCTTCTTACATTGTAAATGGGAAAGATATATATGAATCTTCTTTATCTCATAAGATTCCTAATGGTGGTGGTGTATTGATAGCTGTTATAAATACTTTCTGTTTTTCGCGATTTTTACTTTTTCTGTGCGATTTTCCTGATATTATTGAATTAATAGCTGTTGAAATTGAAATGCAATCAAAAATAGTATTTATTATTAATTTTTATATTCCTCCGGTATCTGGTATTGAAGCTATACTAATTATATAATAGAAATTGATTCATTAGTTAGTAAATTTAATATTAATGATGACATAACTCTTTGCTGTGACTTCAATTTACCCAATATTAAATGGATTCCGCATAATGAGGAAGCCTACTTGATTCCATAAGAATCGATTCTTTTAATTCTCTTAATTTTCAACATGTATATTTAATTTTAAAAATCCTAGTAGGCAGTTAGACCGAGAATTATTTATTTACGAGAAATTGGAGTAATGTTGATATTATTAATTATCCAAGCATACTGTTTGAAATTGATGATTATCATCCCCAATTTGTTTTTCTTTTTGCTTCCTTAATTCTTCTATTTTTGATTCAGCACTTTCGTACCGCTCAATTTTCTCAAAGACAATTTTGACATTATCAATAACTATCTTACTTCTTATGATTTTTTCCATTTTTTTGACCATTTCTACAAAAATATTCCACCCATTATTTCATAGTTTTTTCCTTTAGTTATTGAAAATAGTTACAATTAGAGCCCGCCATGACTTACTAAAAATTTTAAAAAATTGAGATATAGAAAAAATAAAGCTTGACATAAATTCATTAAAAGCAATAATAATTGCGACTTTAATGTTTTCTTAAATTCATTTAATGAATTTAAAATAATGTCGGAAAATTTATATTCTAATTATGTTCAAAACATGTCTTTTAATAACTAATCAACAACTTTTCAGGAAATTTGATAATTCTATGAATTATAAAAACTCTAGTAGTAATGATTCTAATGTCATTTCCGAATTTTCCAAGATTTTTCTCAATTAGTTATTCTTTTTCTTCCTTTAAAAAATGAAGATAATTTTAATCATTTAAACAACTTTCTTAAAACTACATTGAGAAATAATCATATTGATTCCAATGTAGTATTTAACTTTTTGAGTAAGTTTGATAATAATCCTTGTGCTGGGACAGACGGCATCCCAAGCAAATTCTTAAAAAATTGTTCATCTTCATTATCTGATCCTCTTTCGTTATTATTTAATTCTTCTTTAACTCCTAGTATCTTCTCTGCAATTTGGAAAATTGCCCTGATTAGGCCAGTCCACAAAAAAATCTAAAAACTTATGTAACTAATTATCGTCCAATTGCTTAACTTTCTTCTAAACCTTAACTCTTTGGATTAATTGTATTTGATTCTATTTTTGGTCACTGTAGTTGATTTATTTCGCCTTTTCAACGTGGCTTTGTACAGCTTAAGTCTACTTTTACTAATCTCGTTGAATCAACATTTACCTTTATTAGAAACATGGAAGATGGTTTTCAAATGGATATAATATACACTGATTTTAGTAGATATAATATGTATGTTCTACGACAGGAAGTGACGTCACATAACAATTTTTACTATAATTAACGTAAATGAAATAATCATATCAGTTCTTGTGGTTACAATTATTTTAAATTTTTTCTGTTATAAGTTTTGTGGTTAACTTTTAGACTATCTATTAAATTATATTCTAAATTAAAACGAGGAAGATTATAGTTGCCCTTGTCAACTTTTAGATACCCGTGCTTACCCACTAACCGTTATTTATTTTCCACATGCTATTATAAATATTACAAAAAAAATATAGGAAAGTAAAATAGTTAAAAAAAAATTTAGCTTATTATCACATAATTTTTGCTTAAAAAAAATTAAATAAAAAAAAAAAAATATTAAATTTTTAATTCATTATACCATAATTTTTGCTTAAAAACAAAAAAAAAAACCATAAAAAAAAATAACCATAAAAAAAAAATAGCCCACCCCAAAAGTTGGCCCGAGCGATGTCCAACTTTGCCAACTAACTTGCCCTATTACTTTACCTGCCCAGTTTTAATTTGAACCTCGTAGCTTCATTAGATTCACAGTTATCGAATTGACAACTTTGTATGGCAGCTGCCCGAAAATGGGGTCGCAACATTTTGAAACTCCATATTAGTGCTCGATTCATTATATAACTAACAGTGTGTAATTTTCATCCTCGTAGTATACTCAGTTTCCAAGAAATTCATATTGGTGCAAAGAAGTTGTATGGCAGCCCCCCGCAAATGAAGCCGTAAAATTTTGAAACTTCATATAAGTGCTTGATTCATTATAAAACTAACCGTGTGTAATTTTCGTCTTTCTAGTATAATTACTTTTGAAGAAATTTATATTGGTTTAAATAAGTTGTGTGACAGCTCCCCGAAACCTTGGTCTGGTCTTAACCAAAAAGAATAGGGAACCTTAAAAATGTCCAAAAAATGTTTTGTGTGAATTTCAAAACTCTAGCTCTAATTTTTCAATTCTATCTCTTTTAATTAATTTTTAATTCACGAATATATTAAACCTAAGCAAAGTAAGCATCATATAATCATATTGATAAAATGATTCATTCAAAATATTACACATATACATATTATATGAATATACATATATAAATTATTTATGAAGCCATTTACTTAAAAAAAATCTTTGTCTTCTTTTTTGCTTATCTTAAATAAACTACGCATCATTTAAATCATATGAAATTCTAACTCGAAATCGTTATCTACTTTTTGTAACAAAAACAAAAAACAAAAAAAACAAACAAAAAAACAAAATTCATATAATTTCATGTTACAAGGTGCATAGCTATATTTCAAATTTTTGTATGAAAATATTGGAGTTAAAAAAGTTAGCTGTTCGAGAGCTACCCGAAGTTTTGGTCCGATCTTAACCAAAAAAAATAGGGAACCTAGAAATTGATTGAAAAATATTTTGTGAAAATTTCAAAACTGTAGCTCTTTTAGTTTTTGAGTTATCGTGCTGACACACAGACGGACGGACGGACGGACGGACGGACAGACACACATAGCTAGATCGACTAATTTTTCGATTCTGAGCCGATACGTACCCTTGACACTATATCTAGCTCGTCTAGATCGATGCGTTACAAACGGAGGAGCAAATCTAATATACCCGATGTCATATATATATGCACGGGTATAAATATGTTTGTGGTTCTATTTTTCTAGAAATTTCTCTTTTTAATTAAATGTTTATCATATTATCATAATTGTCAAAAACTAAATTTTTGAATTAACTTTTGACTATATTATAAGAAATAAGAAAGAAATAACAAAAAAAAAAATAAAATTAAATTTGTGTAAAATTGTATTTAAAATTAGATTAGAATTAATTTTTAAACCAAAATTTATCTTGAATTATGGAATAAAAAAATATTCTAGTATATGAAATTAGCAACATATGTTTGGTGGTTAAGATAATGTAAGTATAAAAATTTTCTTTGTTATGTACTTTTGGAACCTAAAAATAAGTTTGTGGCAAATTTTCTAAGTAAATATTTAGTGTATTATCATAATGGTTAAATATAAAAAAATTAAATTTTTTGATAAAAGAAATTTATTTAAAAATTTTTTAAATAAATAGCCAAGCAATAAATTTTAAAATTTATAAAACTTAAACCAATCTTAAAACAAACAAGTTTTTTAAAAAATAAATTAAATAAAAATGTCTTTATTTACTGCTGCATCAGTTGCTGACAAGGTTAACGAAATTGTCAAAAAATTATTGGAGGAGGGCGAAAGTAAGTATTAAAAAAAATTTTCTATATATATTATTTGAAATATATTAAAATTTTCTAATCTCTTATTTTAGAAGCAACAATATTAGTGGAGGGAAATATTGGTGCCGGAAAATCTTATTTCCTCGAGAACTTTTTTGAAGGAAGACCTGAGTGTACTGTATTATATGAACAGATGGAGAAAATATGAGATTTTCATGGAGAAAATATGTTACAGAAGTATTATGACCATCCATTAAAGTATGCAGAGAGTTTTCAGTCTCTGATACTGAACATCACGCTCAAACAAATGATTAGAACGATTCCGACTGCACTAAAAATAATGGAAAGATCCGTTTTTAGTGTATTTAATGTATTCACGAAAAATTTAAAAGAAAACCATCATCTAACTCCACTACAATACAATGTGCTGGATGAATGGTATAATTTTTCAGTGCAGATGATAAAAACATGTCATCTGCTACCTGAATACATCATATACCTAAGATCTTCTCCAGAGTTTTGTTTTAAACAAATTAAAAAGCGAAATAGACTGGAGGAGCAAGGTATATCAATAGAATATTTGCGGCAGATTCATAAGAAACATGAGGAATTATTCTATTATGGAGCGAATTATAAAGGAATGCACATAATTGTGATAGATGTTGAAGAGCTGCAAAAAAGCGAAAACGATGAGGAGTTAGAAATTATAACTGAAGCAGATGAGGAAGACGAGGAAGATGAAGAAGATGATGACCTATATGGACCAACAGAAACTAAAATCCTGAAAAAAGAAAAACCCGAAAAACGATTTTCAAGACCATCGGATGTGTATACAAAGGTAAAAAAACAAAAAAAACAAAAAATGTTATATATATTTCAATAAATTTTTTTTTTCTGTTTCAGATTCATAGTTCAGTGCAACAGTTCAAAAAGTGTTTATTAGATGTCTGTGATGGTTTGGAGCGAGAGCAGATGGTAAAAATCCTGCTAGAAAACATTAATAATTTGGAAAATAATTTAATGGGACAATATTTAAAACATCTATCATCAGAGTTGCTGGATGAAGATGGAGCAAAAACTTGATACTAATAATAATTGTATAATTTATTGTAGATATAAAAAAAAGATAAAAATAAAAAAAAACCAAAAAAATTAAAAAGCTTTTTTTAAAAAAAAAAAAAAAACCAATTTCTATTTCAGATTCCCTCCTTTGCTTAAAAAGAAAATATAAATAATAAAACATTTTTTTTTGTTATTATTATTATTATAATAAATAATTTATATTACATAATAAAAAGGTTTTTTTTTATTTATAACATTTAGATAATTTTATTCAAAACAGCTGTGAGAGGTTGATTTTTAAAAAATCTGTCATGCAACATTAAACAATATGCTGTGGTATTTTCAGGTATTTTCTTTGAAGACTTGAATTCAATTTTTACATCAATAGGTCCAGTTTTTAAAATTTCATCCTGATGTTGACAATCTATAACAAAGATTGCCCCAAATGCTTTAAAGTTGTCCCAATTTAAAAGCGATTCAATTATATTATGAGAATAATAAGTTTTTCGAAAATTCATATACATCATAAATAATGTTGAAAAGCGATTTCTGTCAAAATGTAAATCTAAATTTTCATGTGGATAATATTCTGAATTTAGATGAACTTTTAAATTAATCAAATCACAATGATCAAAATGTGTTATATTTTTATCAACCTTATTTTTTTTATTTGTTTGTAGAGCAAATACAATAAAACGAGGTTTTTCAAGTTGTGTAGTTGTTTTAACATGCCACCAATGATGTTCACTATTAGATGGTAAATCTGGATAAGTGTAAAGATCCCAACTTCTAAAAACTATTGGAATAGATAAACCTTTATTGATTGATTGATATAAACTTATTTTCTCATTATCAGATAATTGAATATGAGGTATTTTCCATTGCAGTTTTGTTATATTAATTTTCACTTTTTCTATAGTATCACTCGTTATTATAGCATTGTTATCATCTGATGAACGAATTAAAATTAATTCATGATTAGCATTTGGTATTATTTTATTATAATCTTCAGCAAAACCCAATAATTTATTTAATGGTATATTAAAATTAAAAAATAGTTTTTTAATTTCAATGTTATCAATCGGCGACCAACTGGATGAATATAACATATCACTTTCATTCTTATTTAATGAAATATAATTTTTAAGCGTTGATGTGATACTAACACTTCTATTAAAATCAATTTCTTGTCCATTTAAATTATAACTAATACTATTAAACAGGAAAGCAGCACAATTATTTGAAAATTCAGTTTTTGTTGGGACATTACCCTCAGCAGTTGTTGCAATAGTTCCTTCAATATATAAAAAACTCTCAGATGGAAGAACATTAATATTCTGATTTTGTATAGTTATTGTAATAGTATCACCATTATTAAAATTGTTATTATTTGGTGAATATGTATGATATTGTTTTCTTATAATTCTGTCATCAGAAGCAGGTTCTTTAAATATATTTAACATTTTAATTTTAAACCAATTGACTTTAAAAATAGTTTATTTTCAAATGTTAAAGGTTTTGATTTCCTTTTATACGGTTGCTCTTCAACAATCTGTGTGTGATTAATACTGAATTGGTTTTATATGTTATCATTTTTATATTCTATTTTCAAATGAATATCAATAGCATAGATTCACTGTTTATATACATATAAAACATCTTTTTCTGTTAATACTAAATTTAGTAATAAAGATGAAGTTTGTAAAGCAACACCACAACCTTAAAATTAAAAATTTTGACAAAACTGCTAATAATGAAAAAGAGATTCAAAAACATGGATCATTATTACCAAATAGTATAAGATGTCTTATCGTTGGACCATCAAATTGTGGCAAAACAAACTTACTATTGAGCATGTTATTTGATCCAAATGGTTTAAAATTCGAAAATATATATATATATTCAAAATCTTTACATCAACCAAAATATAAATATTTAAAAAAAGCGATTAAACCAATTAAAGGTTTGGGTTACTATGAATATTCGAATAATACAGATATAATAAAGCCAAATGAAGCAAAAAATAATTCTTTGTTTATATTTGATGATGTTGCTTGTGATAAGCAAAATAATATCCGTGACTATTTTTGTATGGGACGTCACAATGGTATTGACAGCTTTTATTTATGTCAATCTTATACACATATTCCAAAACACTTAGTGCGAGACAATGCCAATTTTATAATTATATTTAAACAAGATGATTTAAATATGAGGCATATCTATAACGATCATATTAATTCAGATATGTCGTATAAAAAATTTCAAGAAATATGTCAAATATGTTGGAAAGAACCATTTGGTTTTGTAATTATTGATAAAAAAAAAGATCTTTTTAAGGGACGCTACCGAAAGGGGTTTAATTACTTTATTGTTCTATAAATATATTGTAAAAAATGAAAAAAATATTAATCTGCATTCATACATAAAACAAGTAACACCTAAAGACCAGTAATAAACCGACCAGTAATAAACCGATCAGTAATAAACCGACCGGTAATAAACCGATTAACCGACCGGTAATAAACCGATCAGTAATAAACCATATACATATATATTAAAATGAATATTAACAAGAAGAAGGAATTGATTAAAGCTCGCGAGGCTCTAAGAAAAAAATATATAATGCTTAAAACAGGAAAAGAAGAAGAGATTGGAAGATTAGAGGAAACTTTTAAACCAATTACAGAACCACTTAAAAAAGTTATTAATATTGTAAAAGACGGAATAACTAATGATTCAGAGCCGAAGATAAAGAAAACGGAAAAAAAAAATATTGTTTTAAAAAGGGAATATAATAATGATGATGATCATCAAAAGGAAAAAAAAAATATTCTTTTAAAAAGGGAATATAATAGTGATGATGATCATGATAGCAATAATATTGATGGTGTTGATAACTTTACTTTAAAATATAATGAAAATAATGATACATTATTTCCAAGTACTAAAACTTCAACACCAATGCCTAGTAGAAAAAAAAATAAACTCAATGAAAATAATAATAATGATGTTACTATAACTAATTTTTTAAATAATTCAAAATATGATAAATCATACGGTCCGTATTATGATATGGAAAGTAATAGTCTAAAGTTGGGTAATTCAAAATTTCAAGTTAATGAATCTAATCAAAATATTATACTTAACGATAATGAAATATATGAAGGCACCATAGGATTACATGAATTAATATTCATGAAAAATCCTAAAAATTATAATAATGCAGATTTAGAACAATATCGAAATATTTTATTGAAAACTAATGCTCATATGATTCATTATAATCCTAACACACAAATAAAAGGAAATAGAAGTTTTAAATATAAAAATATTATTCGAAAATTATTTCCATCTCAATATAATACGCGATCGAAAAACCAATCAAGTAATATTAGTAGTGAAGGAAAAGGAATAGATATAATGAAAAATATATATGATTTAAAATATTATTCAAATAAAAATATAGATTATGTGTACTACAATGATCCAAATGAATTAGTTGAAAGATTAAAGTTATTAAAAAGCTCTCAAATGGCTGGTGATAATAATCATAATAATGAAATATTATCTATTATTGAAGAATTAAGAGAAGATGGTATTATTGTATAAAAATGTATTATTTAAATTTTTTGTTATTCATTTACATCATGAGTAGAAGACAAGTTGTTAACGAATTACATAAACCAGCTCGTAAAAATTTCAAAAGGCGGCATGTTATTATTAAAGGCTTTGATGATCTTTGGCAAGCAGATTTAGTTGAAATGATACCATATAGTAAAGAAAATAACGGTTATCATTATTTACTTACTGTTATAGATACATTTTCAAAATATGCATGGGCTACGCCAATTTATAATAAAAGTGCTGTTAATGTAATGAATGCTTTTAAAAACATTCTTTTAAAATCAAAACGTATACCAAAAAATTTACAAACTGATAGTGGAAAGGAATTTTTTAATAAAAATTTTCAAATCTTAATGAAAAAATATAATATAAATCATTATAATACATATAGCATATTAAAAGCTTCTATTGTTGAACGTTTTAATAGAACACTAAAAGAAAAAATGTGGAAATAGTTCAGTTTTAATGGTAATTATAAATGGTTAAATTTATTGAAAAAACTTTTAGATGATTATAATAATACCAAACATGGAACAATTAAGAAAAAGCCTAACGAAGTTAATAAAACAAATGAAAAAGAAATTTTATCAACAATTTATAATCGATTGAAAATAATTGAACCAAAAATTCCTAAATTTAAAATTGATGATTTGGTTCGCATTAGTAAATATAAGCATATATTTGAAAAAGGTTATACACCCAATTGGACTACAGAAATTTTTAAAATAAAAAAAGTTAAATTAACTTACCCATTTGTTTATTTACTAGAAGATTAACAAGGTAATCCTATAAAAGGAAGCTTTTATGAAGCAGAATTAAATAAAGCCAAATATCCAGATTTTTTTTTAATTGAAAAAGTTATTAAAAGAAATGGTAATAAGTTGTTTGTCAAATGGCTTGGATTTTCATCAGAACATAATTCATGGATTAATAGTAATGAATTGTCAAATTAAATTTAAATATTAATAATGATTGTTAAAATAAAAGAAATAAATAAGATAAATAAAAATATGTTTATTTTACATAAAATAATAATTTTTTGTTTTTTTTTTTCTTAAGAAATAGTCATATGGTATGTTTGTTTATATTTT
The DNA here is from genome assembly GCA_963082915.1 of Dolichopus griseipennis. NCBI lineage: Eukaryota > Metazoa > Arthropoda > Insecta > Diptera > Dolichopodidae > Dolichopus > Dolichopus griseipennis. The sequence goes on from OY720441.1 coordinate 144,461,752, forward strand.
CTTAAATCTATTACATTAAAGTTTGACTTAAAACTAGTATCTTGAACAATTATCTCTTCTATTTCACCATTACTAAGTATTCTTTCTGTAAAAGTATCTTTATATTCTAAACAATTTATTTGAAGCGATTTTGTATTGAATGTAGCATTATATTCACAACGTATTTTTATTTCATCTGCAACTTTGTTGTTAGGTATCTCAAATTTAAAATGTCTGTAAAAAACCCTTTCACTTTCAAAAATTCCACCAGTTTCCAACTCCTTACTTATTAAATTTTTTCGAAAGCCTTCTATAGCTTCATCAACACTAACATAATAAGTTTCATACTCTGGTATAGTAACAATTTTTTCATTATCTTCACTGTTTGAATCACAAAAAATAAATAAAAAACTTATTTAAGTTTAGAATTCAAATTTATTAATGATTATATTTTACTTAAAATTACGTCTTTAAATACAATTTTTATTTCCATAATAATTATACATTATGCAACGAAATTAGCTGACACAACAAATATTTAACTTACTTTTAAAACAATTAAAATTATGAATGTAGGTCAGTACAATGACTTTAAAGGTATTTTATTAAGTTAAGTTCAATTAAATTATATTACAAATAAATGTGCATCATAAGCAAAAATGTACGTTAAACAATTATGAAATAAACAATATTAAAATTAGTTAACATATATAAAAGTTGTTATAAAATATAAATGTTAAGTTTATAATGTTAAAAAACTTATGTTCTGCGAACATTCTCCCCCCGAAATGAATTAATAATTAAATGGATGTTCACAAGCGGTTGACGCTGTATTGCTCTCTGTAGGTGGTACTGCAGGTTTTGAATTGGTTTTTGCATCAATTGATATTTGTGGTGTAGATAATACAATTCGTTTATAGCGTCTAAAGAAACCATAAATGGCGAGTCCACTTATTAATAAAAGAGTTATGTATGCCATTGCATAATGATGAACATCATGTGTATTTATATTTCTTGTTGCCGCTATTTCATCTCTTTGTGCCTCTATTTTAGCATGTATTGATTGAATATCAACTGAAGTTATTTCTTCCTCCAAAATTGTCAAATTGTTTGAACTTCCATTCTTGTTGTTGGTACTATTGAAATAATTTACTAAAACGTTTTGAGGTATTTCTGCTACTATCAAAAAAGATGAAGTTATGTTTCCTGTAAATCTTTGAGTAGATGCTATGAACATAGTTGAATGTGTAAGTGTACAGCCCGGTTTTAACCAAAGAATCCCATTTCCATTTAAAGCTACTTTTTCTGAATGACTACCACATGTTAAGTCAAATATATTTTTCTTATCTAACGTGTAAATCCAATGATTACTTGTATGCATTTTTATCCATCTTATGTCTATTGAAGAACCTTTTATCTTGCAGAACGAAGATAATTTTGTTTCTAATGATAACAGTTCCATTTCGCAGCGACTGATATTAGATCTCAAACCATACATTGGTGAATTAAATCTGCATAGAAGGTGATCAGATTTCCAAGGTTTACATAAATTTATATCAATCTCCTCCATAGGTGAATATCTATCTCGATGTGCATTTACTAATAGATATTTACTAGAAGTTTGTACATATATAAGCTTATTGGATTTAACTATAGGAACAGAAATAAGCTGATATATCTGATAAAACTCAGCATCTAACAATGGTAATTTTATTTCAAAAATTACGTTGTTTTCAGTAACTCGTGTTTTTACTTGCATCAAAGAATATAATGTCAAAAGTTGGTTTTGATCTTCCGGTATTTTTAAGTTGCTTGGAACATGTTCTCGTATAATTTTAAGTTGTGATTTTAATTGTTCTGGAGTTAGTAAAAGCGTGTTAATTCGTCCATGACGTGTGTCAGTTATCAATGAAAGTATTGACTGCTGCATATGTCTCATACTACTTAGATCCAATGTTATTAGTAAGGCAGCTGAATTGAACATTTCGAATGATCTCTGCGCTTGCTTTGTTCGGTTTATATCATCTTGTAAAGAAGATAGTTGTCTTTTCATGCTTAAATATTGCTGATGCCCGTGTAACTGTTCACGTTTTATAATGTTAAGAGTAGAATCAGAAATGGAAGTTTGTCTTTGAAATAGTGTTTCCATATGACGTTCATTTTCCTTAATTTGGTTGATATCTGATTCATATTTCTCGGCAAATTCTTCATCTAAAACTCCAAATAGACTATGTGCCACATTTCCAATTATTCCAAATGCAGCTCTTTTGCTTTTGTGAGGCTTGTCATTTTGATGATAAATTAAAATATTACCGTTTTCCAATTCTTTTAAATGATGCTGCAATTGCACAATAATCGGCTTGCAATGATCTTCGAAATCAACGTCAACTGCAAGCTTGTTACATAATTCCCTTAAGTAAGTTATAGATTTTACTAACATGTCGTTTTGATACTTGTACAAAGATAAATTAAAATGTACAATTAAATTCCATTCACTATTGTAGATATTTGTTTTTGCAATATTTTCAAAATAAATGCCTTGTTCATTTCCAAATTGAGTATTCCCATAGAATTCCGATTGATTGCTTGCTAGAGCCATTGTAAAGAAAAATCTAAAAATAATTGTTAATATGCTCTGACATGTTAATTTGTAGGTAGATGATTTAATTTTCTTATTGTTGCTCTTTTTGTTAGAATACATATGCTTTCTTTTGACGGATGAATGAGATTTTTCATCTTTATTGCCATGCATTTCTTCTATACTATTATTAGTAGAATTAAGTGCTTCTGGATTTCTATTTTTGATTTCATCATAGCTGAAATTATCGTCGTTGTCTATAATTGGCAACAGCGATAGCTTAGTTATAGGGCGTTTTAATATTGAAGTTTTTGTTTTTAAAGTAGCAACTCTAACAAGACCATTATCATCACAGCTTGTCTCAATAATTCTTCCCAAAGCCCATCTGGTTGGTGGGCAGTTATCCTCCTTTATTAGCACTATGTTTCCAACCCTTAAATTTGGTTGTTGTTGGGTCCATTTTGGTCTTTGCTGGAAATTTTCTCCAATCATTGTTACGTCGTTTAGGCTTTTAGATGAATTTCTTTTTGCAGAAGCGTCAAAAACTACTCTCAATTTTGTGGTTGAACTATCGTGCTTAAAAACGGCATGATGTGGTAGGTAGTATTTACCTTCCACTGTTTCTTGAGCTGGAACCATATGACCTAATTGAATATACTCTGTTATGAAATCCTTGTACATAGTTTCCAATAATTTATTCGTCTTAAATTTTCGCTCAAGTTGAAACAATCTAGCAAGTGCTAATTCTCTTGATCCCTGAATTTCTTCCAAGTTAAAATGTTCACGAAACGGTAATCGCACAACATATCTTCCATCTTTTTGGCGTTGACAGGTAGATTTGAAATGAACTTCGCATTCCATTTCTTCAGCTGTTGTAGTTCTTTCAGGTAGAAGTTCTTCAGTTTCCCAAAATTTGGTTAGCTCCTGGCTTAGGTCGACTTCGCCAATAAAACAATTAATAGTATTTTCTGGTAATTCGTTTTTTATTTCACCTGATAAAATGTAGCCAAACTTGGTTTTCTGTGCTATTGGAGTACCTGGTTTTCCTTTTATGAGCTTGTTTTGTATTATTTGACTAAAAACGTCAGCTCCTAAGATTATATCGATTCTACTTGGTTTGTAAAAGTTTGGATCTGCTAGTTCTAAGGTTTTTATATGTCCCCAATTTTTATAAGATGTTACATTTTCTGTCGGCAAATAACCAGTTAATTTTGGTAGAATTAATGCTTTGGTCACACAAGAAAATGTTGAATTTAATCTGGATTTTAATGAAAGTTCCACAAAATTTTGCACTATACCAGATTTTGCATTTCCAATTCCAGATACAACTGCATGAACCTTGTGTTTTGGCAGCTGCAAATATTGGACCATACTTTCTGAGATTAGAGTGGCTTGAGAACCCTGATCGACAAGGGCTCTAACTTCAGTATAGGTTCCATCTAATTTTTGTACTTTTATTATTGCTGTGGGTAAGATAACCTTAATCTTTGTAATATTAGTTGCACAGTGAGCGTTAATATCCATTAATTTTGTATTGTTTAGTGATTTTTTATTGAATAACTGTTTGTTATTCGTGTTTTCTTGAAATATGTGCAACAAGGTATGATGTTTTTTGTTACATACTCTACATTTTGAAAAGCTTGTGCAGTCCTTTGCAAAATGACCAGGTCGCAAACAGTTTCCACATAAATTATATTTTCTGCTAGTTGCTATTCTCTGCTGTATACTCAGTAGTTTGAACTTTTCACAGCCATAAATTTTATGTGATTCTTGACATATCACGCATAAATTAGTAATTGAACTATGGTATGATTTGATTTTAGTTTCATTAGTGTTCGTTTCTAATGCTTCCAGACTTTGAAAACGGGTTTCTAAAAATTGAAAGAAATGCTTTGAATTTTGCACTTCTCGAGAATCAACTAATGATTGTTCATATAAACGATGAGTTTCTTTGTCCAATTTCTGAGTCAATAAGTATATTAAGATTGGATCCCAGTTTGAGGTATCAATCTCCAAATTCTGAATAGCCAATAAGCATTCCCTTGAGGTGTCATGCAGTTTTTTTATAGCTCTGCCTGATTCTTTAGTTAGTATTGGTTGATTCAGAAAAGTTTTCAATTGTGTAGATAAAAGAATCCTTGTATTATTGTACCTTTTATCTAAAATATTCCAAGCAGAGTCATAATTTTCAGCTGTAACTGGAAAATGTTTGATTAACTCTGCAGGTTCTCCAACGACGTTAGCTTTTAAATAATAAAATTTTTGAGCTTTGCCTATGTTTGTGTTATTATTAATAACTTCCATGAATAAATCTCTAAAAGATTTCCAGTCGGAGTAGCTTCCAGAAAATTTTGGTATATCAATTTTTGGTAAATTCACATTAACATCTTGATTACCTTGTAACTGCCTGGTGTTATGTGCTCGAGCAGCCGGAGCTGGAGATATATTCATTAGGTTTGTATTTAATTCAATTACTGTGTCTTTGTAAATATTCTCGATGTATTCAAATTTGTTGTTCTCAAAATAATCATGGCTAATAGGCTCATTTTCTATCAGACTCAAGTGATTATTCATTATTAAGTTCCAGTACTCTTCTAAAGTTTTTAAGTTAAGGTTGATGAAAGCCAAATTCGGTTCTTGCTTCATTACTTCCCTTACTTTGTTTGAAATGCGTTCTACAGCCTTTATTAGCTCAATTTGTTTATTGAGCGCCTTAGATATTTTGGTCGGTATATTACTGGCAGGAGCGTTTGATAAAGCAGCTTCCAAAATACTCGTTATTTCGGTTACTAAATTCCCCATACTTTCAAAGTCCTTGTTTTTGAAATATAAATGGTCCGGGTAATTTTCTTTTAATTGTTCGATGTCCTCGTTGTTTTTGATAATAGCTTGCCAGTACTCGTTTAAATTTTTTAAACGTACTTCTATATATTCCTTTGTTTTTCTTTCTACAGAATCCTTTTTGAAGTTTATCTGTACTCTTAGAATTTTTGTATATAGCTCCTTTTGAGCGTTGATTAGTTTGTCCATATTGCTTTGATGATACGGCCTTTAATGATTTTTATGTAAATTCGTTGACTCGTTGATGAGAACGCCTTTTTGTTGTATTACTGTCTTGAAGTAAACGCCTTTAGTTGTGACTGTTTGCTTATTAACAGATACCTAGAAAAAACTTCCTGTAGACACTGGTTCTACAAGATTACCTTTTTTTTTTTTAATATTAATTTATCTCTATAGACACTGGTTCTATAGATATAATTGTAAACACTAGTTTTACAATTGAATTTGCATGAAAAAAGCTTAAGACACTTGTTCTAAAGTTTTTTTCTTTTTGATTCAAATTCTAAAGACACTTGTTCTATAGAATCCGGCTCGAAGGACCAATGTTTGAATCACAAAAAATAAATAAAAAACTTATTTAAGTTTAGAATTCAAATTTATTAATGATTATATTTTACTTAAAATTACGTCTTTAAATACAATTTTTATTTCCATAATAATTATACATTATGCAACGAAATTAGCTGACACAACAAATATTTAACTTACTTTTAAAACAATTAAAATTATGAATGTAGGTCAGTACAATGACTTTAAAGGTATTTTATTAAGTTAAGTTCAATTAAATTATATTACAAATAAATGTGCATCATAAGCAAAAATGTACGTTAAACAATTATGAAATAAACAATATTAAAATTAGTTAACATATATAAAAGTTGTTATAAAATATAAATGTTAAGTTTATAATGTTAAAAAACTTATGTTCTGCGAACATTCACCTTCAACTAAAACATTATTTGGTGTAGTTTCTGTTTTTGGTGTTGTTATTGTGCTCGTAATTGTTGTTGATTTTATAGCTTCTGGTGAAGCCACGTGCTTTAATAATCGCATAAACAAATTAATTTGTATTGTTTCATTTGACGGTAAAACAACATTAAAATTAAGAGATTCTTTATTTTCAGCATTTAATTCAATGTCAATCGCTTTACTCAATGAATATTGAATTATGGCACACAAAACTAAATTTATAAAAAATTTCTGCATTTTTTTTTTTGTCTATATACAGATATCAATTTTAAAAAGAGACTTGTATTATTTGTAAATTGCATTTCTATTTATAGTAATTCAAATTTTATAAGACAATACATTTAATGATAAATAAACACTTCTGATAAAAAAATTGTGGTAAGTGGTATAAAACAAAGAAAAGTATTTCATAATACCACAAATAAATAATATACAGATGTCTCAATTCGTAAAAAAAATGACCCCAAGTAATTTTAGCACATAGATGTCGCTACTATGACCGTTTGGAACTAAAAATTAGATCTATGGTGAAATAAGAAATTGATTAAAAAAATCCAAAATATACCATGCACAAAAAAAAATCTTCTGTGGTAAAAAATTTTACTCACCACTCACTCCATTAGAAATTAAGCGTTGTTATTGTTTTCGAGTCGATCACATTTTTATCTATGTGGTAGTTCTACTGAACTTATATAATGTATACATAAATAAATAGAATATCGCTGTGTACTTAGATTAGATTATAATAATTTATATATGGATATGTGGTATAATATTATTATTGAATTATAATATACATACATACAAATATATTAATTGTGTATTCATTTATTATAATATAAGAATAAAATAATAGAAGTTGAAAATTCAAATTCAAAAGTTGAAGGAAATTTTTTTTAAAGGTAAGTAATTTTTTAAGTATATTTTTTTACTACATTATATTATAAGAAGTATATAATTTTAATAATTTTTTATTTTTTATCAGCAATAATTTAAAATGGCTTCCTTCTTAAAATTTAAAAAATGAATTTGCCATATTTTGAGTTGCAAAGCGGACTCAAACACATTTCCTCACCGGCAATTTTTTAAGTTCCCTAAAGAAAATTCAAGGATGTATAGGGAATGGAAGGCTGCAGTAGGAGAATTTAACATGAGAAGAGTTAAAAAATCTCTTATATGCAGCAAACATTTTCAAAGTAGTGATATAGGTACGCTATTATTTTTAAATTTTTTAAATTAATTATTAAAGTAGGTAGCATCTGTAGTATTTACGAATGTAGTATTTCGTTTTTCTTACCTAAATATGTACACAAATTATCATAAAAGTAACTATATTCATGGAATATTGATGTATAATTAAATATTTAGCCAGTTTTTTTAATTTAGTAAAAATTAGTTTTTCACGGTTATCATATTTTGGCGAACATTATATAATTAATATATATAATTTGGCGAAAATTATATAAATATACTAGCTAATACCCGGTGCGCGTTGCTGCGCCTCTTAATGGTTAAATTGAAGTTGATTATACTGCAAAAAGTTAACAGAAAAATTACACACGGTTTACACATGTAAATTTTAATATGTATGAAAGCAATCTTTTTAAAAAGATTTTTCTAGGATTATTCTAGTAATTTTTGAAACTTTCTGTAATTCAAAGCAGTACAAACTACTTTCCAAAATTTGACGTAATTTACTTCCAAAAAAATTTTTTTGACTAATCGTAGGACCGACTGTTAACAGGCTTAACTCCATTTTCAAGTTGCTTCACACATATAAAATTTGAGGTCAACCGGTCAAATCGTTTCTAATTTAGAGTAAAATAACCAAAAACTTTATAAAAAGCTGTTGGGCCGCAATGGGTTAATGGAACTTAACAAAATTTATTTTGGGGCTTTCTTGAAAGCCAAAGCAGAATTTCGCAAAATCGGACAAAATTTGGACCCAAAATTTGTTTTGACCAACCGTCGGCCCGACATGGGTTAACAAATTCCAAAACTGTTAATAGTGTCTACTCAATTCTCAAAGATCATCACGTATACAAAATTTGAAGTCAATTGGTCAAACAGTTTCGAACTTAGAGTAAAATATTGAAAAAACCTATAAAGAGCTGTTGGGCCGCAATGGGTTAATGGAATTTACCAAAATTTTTTTTGGGGCTTTCTTTTAAGCCAAAGCAGAATTTCGTAAAATCGGACAAAATTTGGAGCAAAATTTTTTTTGACCACCCGTCGGCGCGACATGGGTTAACAAATTCCAAAAATTTTAATAGTGTCAACTCAATTCTCAAGGAGCATCACGTATACAAAATTTGAAGTCAATTGGTCAAACAGTTTCGAATTTAGAGTAAAGTATTGAAAAAACTTATAAAAAGCTGTTGGGCCGCAATGGGTTAATGAAACTCAACCAAATTTTTTTTGGGGCTTTCTTTTAAGCCAAAGCTGAATTTCGTAAAATCGGACAAAATTTGGACCCAAAATTTTTTTTGACCACCCGTGGGCCCGACATGGGTTAACAAATTCCAAAAATTTTAATAGTGTCTACTCAATTCTCAAAGAGCATCACGTATACAAAATTTGAAGTCAATCGGTCGAACCGTTTTCATTTTAGAACAAAGAAGTTTAAATAATTGCACCACAGCCCCAACTTGGCGGTCCGTTAGAGCAAAATTTTTGGGCCACGATTTCCTTCCGTACCCAAAAACCTCTATACACAAATTTTCATGAAAATCGGCTGGGCAGTTTAGGAGTCTATTCGCTACAAACAAACAAACAAACAAACAAACAAACTTTCATTTTTATATATATAGATTAGTCAACTATGATTCTAACTTCTTTTTGTTTTGGTTTTTGTTCATATTATATTAGTCGCTGTATGTAAAAATATTCTCGATTGCATTGTATTGTAATAGGAAAAGATTTATGGAAGAGTTTATTTTTTTCTTTCCTAGTATTTTACTTGCATATTCTTCTTATCTCTGAATATTTTTTCAAATTATGTAAAAAAATTTTATATAATTAATCCTGTTAAGTTTCCTTTTTAATTGAATTTTTTTTTCTACATGAATAGGTACTCTATGTATATAATTACTGTATGATACGAAATTTAATTCTTTTAAATTAATATTAAATTTATTAAAATGCAGGTATACGACGTTTAAAAAAAACTGCTGTGCCAAAATTTGCGCTAGAGAAATATGAAAATTCATATTTCGAAAATGATGATGCCCTTAATGTTAATCATTTTGATCGAACTTATGCACGAGTTAACTATTTAAAGCCGACACTTCTGAATGATTTGGACGAAAGTGTTGATATTGAAGAATTAAATAGAGCTGCAAGAGTTATAGATTCGAATAAATTCCAAAATGAATTTTTAAAGTGTGAAAATTGCTGCAAACAACAGCACTTTTACATTAATTCATTAAGAAAATTGAAAAAAGAAAAGAAAGTTTTGACAACAAAGTTGAATAACTTTAAAAAAACGAAAAAGGTGCTTTTAAGAAAAATTAGTAGATTGAAGCAGATCAATCAAAATTTAGAAAAAGAAAACCGTTTTCCGTTAGAAAATTTAATTGACCGATTACCCGTAAGTAAAAATTCTAAAATATTTTCTAAATTAATTCTTTCTGACAAAAATAAAAATTTCATGGAGGACGAAAAATGGATTTCTCAAGTTATCTTTTTTCGTTCTTCAGCAGGTTACAACTTTTTAAGGGATCAGCTTGGTTTTCATTTACCACATCCCTCTTCTTTGCACAGATGGATAAAAATCAAAAGTTTGTTACCTGGAATGGACATTAATGTCTATCAGGAATTAAAGAATTACGTTAATTCAAATTTAAATGAAATTGAAAAGGAAGTAGTTCTTATTTTCGACGAAATGAGTATACAAATGAATTTATCATATAATAAACATAAGGATATAATAGAGGGTTTTGTAGACTACGGGAAAAATACAAGATTAAATGAATGTGCAAAGTCGGTTTGTGTATTCATGGTTAGGAGTATTTGTGGGAAATTTAAGCAACCATTATACTATGTTGCTTGTCCAGGTAGTATACCAAAATGTCAACTCGAGTTAGAGTTATATAAATGTCTGGAGATTTGCAAAAATCTTCAATTAAATGTCAGAGCTATTTGTTGCGACCAAGGTCCAACTAACCGTAGTCTTTTTGCTAGTTTGAATATTTCACAAAATAATTCCAGTTTCTTATATAAAGACCAAATAATTTATTTTATGTACGACATTCCTCATCTTTTTAAGAGTGTTAGAACCAATTTAAATAAACATAATTTATTTACTAGTGATGGGGAAATAAGCTGGAAAGTTGTTGAGTATCTATACAACTTAGAAAAAACAAATACTACCAAAATGTGCCCTAAATTAACTAATGCACATATTAATCCTACAAATTTTCAAAAAATGAGTGTCAAACTAGCTACACAAGTTTTATGCAGAAGTGTTGCTTGTGGAATCGAAGCTCTTATAGCATTAAATAAATTTCCACTTAATATCAAAAAGTTTGCAAAACCAACAGCGGAATTCATTAAAAAGATGAATAAACTTTTTGATGTGTTGAATGGGAACCCACCACTTCAGCGAAATGAATATAATTTTAGTTTTCTTAGAGAAATGAGAGAATATATTTTAAATATTAAACCAATGGGTCCTGCAAGAGAACCTTTTTGTTTTAAAGGTCTGGTAATCACAATTGACAGCGTTCTCAAACTAACTGCAACATTATTTTCGTCTAATGACAATATTTTTTATATTTATGCCAATAAGTTGAACCAAGATCCACTCGAAAATTTATTTGGTAAGTTGAGGGCTAGAAATGTTAATAAAAACAATCCGAGTGTTGCCGAGTTTAGCTCCTCATTTGCCAAAATAATTTCTTTAAACATTCTGTTTAAATCAAAATTTTCAAATTGTGAGGAAGACGATTGTGATTTCCTTCGCCTAGATTGGGATATAGTTTTGCAAAATACTGAAGAAACTTCTTTCAATTTATCCAATGGGAATGAACTATCTGAACAAAGCGATGATATTCAAATTGACGACATTGAAAATAATATGAACGTAGGTAATAACACAATAGCAGTAGAGGTACCTAATATAACCGATGTTGCAACAAGGTACTTTGCGGGGTACTGCATTTTCAAAATGTTCAAAAAAATAGGTAAAAATTGTGAAAATTGTTCTAACGAAATGTTAAAAAACAAAAATAATTATAATTTAACAGAAATTCTTATAAAATTAAAAGAATATGAAACTTCAACCAATTATCCAATTTTATCATGGCCTTCAGAAAAGTTCTTTCAAATATGCCGCTTGCACGTAAGTGTCTTTTCTCAATATTTTCAAAAAACACCGTTCGTACGAAACTTAAAACAAAATATCGTCAAACAATGCGAACAAAAAATAAATTTTCATTTTCCCGATTGGTTTCAGAAAGATAATAGTTGCTATGAACATAGAGTCTTATGTACTGATTTCTTAATTCTAGTTTTACTTTGGAAAAATAGCAAGTGGGTTTTGGACAAGAAACAAAATCAAGTTCAAAATAAAAAATTAAGAAATACAATGCATATTTAATTGTCTGTCCGTATTTTTAGCAATCTGTATTCGTCAGTTTGTCTGTCTGTTTAAAAAAAAATAAAGAATATCAATTAATTTTTGTCTGTCTGTCTTTCCGTCAATCTTCATTCCCATGTGTTTTTTGGTCTGCCTAAGAAAACTAAAAGGAATTTTTAAACTATAATAAAAAAATAAATTCATTTTTAATTGTCTGTCCGTCTGTTTATCTATCTGTACATCAGTCTGTTTGTGTGTCTGTCTAACAAATAATAAAAAACAACTGCTCTTCTGTTTTTCAGTTTAAAAGTACATACATACACACATATATATATATATATAATGTATTATTATATGATTTTTTCATTTGAATTCATTTGTTTTTTATCTGTCTATCTGTCTATTGTCATTTATCCATCAGTGTGTTTGTCTGTCTGATATTTACGAATGATTAACAGCTAAGAGCTATTTTTTTTTTGTTTCCCTTATATTAAGTACATAGCTAAATTTCTTTAATAAATAATTTCCATAAAACATTAAGGCACAGCAATTTTTTTTAAGGTCGTAACTCGTAAGTATATTTATCTATTGGTTTGAAATTAATTATGTTTTAAATTTTTTTTTTTATTTTTTATTATTTATTTTGTATAAGTATATAATTGTGAAATAATTATTTTTAAATTTATTTTTACATTTTTTTTTTACTTTTTTATTTGTGAATAATTATGATGGCTGTTTTTATTTTTATTTTGAATTGTTTTTTAAATTTTTTTGTTTGCATATTTTATTTAATTTATAATAATAATAAGGGTTTTTTATGCCAAATGGAATTTTATTACATACATTATGTATTTTGAATTATTAATCATTAATCAATAATTTCCACTTGGCTTTTTCCCTTTATAAATAAAATTTAAATTAAAAGGAATAACAATGTAGTTTTTTTATCAAATTTTATAGGTACTTTATTAGGTGCTGAGTGCTGACTACATTTAGAATTTACGCATAATAATTTTACTTAATCGTAGATTATGTATCATTATTTATAGGTGAAGTTTACACTGAATTAAATTCTGAACTTTATTATAATTTTGACTTTTAAAAGAAAAAAATATACCTACACAGTTGTTTCGGCTTTTTTCGTTTTATTAAAAAAAATAAAATAGAAATTGAATTTTTGAGTTAGTTTAGAAAAGTAAATTAATTTATGGAAAAATTGAAAAAAATTTTTTTCAGATAGGTATCAATTTACTTTTCTCTTAAGTATGTACGCACTCACATATTTATTTTTATTTCTCAACAAAAATCTATTCAGTTTACCTATTAACAATTAACAAACATCTATACCCGGTGTACGGGATTTGAATTTTTCACACTAAATAATCTATTTTGCTCTTATAAAAACTTATAAATTTAGACTATTCTTCAGTTACATTTGCTAGACAAAATTAAAATTTCGTTGTTTGTCCTTCGCTATAACTCTATATATATTACGGCAAAGAGATATGCACATACATATGGATGCCTGTATGTAGGTATGTATATCAAAAATTTTAAAACTCTTATTTTTTTTAAAACAAAGCAAAAAATTTTTATATATTTCATAGTAAAAAAAATAACACAAAAAAAACAAAAACAAAAGCAATAAAAACTATACACATCCATATAAAAATGGCTTATTAAAAAAAACATATTCATTCAAAAGTAATATTTCCATCTATTTGTGTTTTTTAATTTATAAACACATGCAAATACTTATACCACCTTATACGATGAGTGGTGAAAGTAAAAGGTATTTTTGCCTATGGTGTAATTTTAAATAAATTATTTCAATTTTATTTTATTCTAAAACCAATTTTGTCAATTGGTTTCGATCTTAACTAATTTTAATAAAATGTCTTAGATCAATGTCTATTAAAAATTAATGGACCTTAAGAAATGGAACACTTTTTTTGTATGGAATGAGACATCTGTATGTTATTTATTTGTGATAATACTATAAAAAAAGTTATTCGATATCTATAAGACAATTTAAATAAATATAAATAGCCCTTACTGATAAAAAAAAAACATGTGGTAAGCAGTATAAAATAAAGATAAGTATTTCATTACACTATAAAAAGTTTCTAGTAAATTTGTGGTTACCTTTGTTTTATTAGTTAGTTAAAAGAACTATAACAAAAAAAAATAATTTGATATAAAAATATAGTATAAAAACAAGTAAAAGTAAGAATTGGAATTTATCCATAACCGGTATTTTATTCATTACTAACATAAAAAAATAAAAAAAAAAAAAAAAAAAAAAAAAAATAACTCCGCCGTAGCCGGTCCTAAGCCCGGTTGAGAAAGGAGGAGGGAAGAATAGTTGCAACCTGAATGGCCACATACATTGGCGTCTCAGGAAGTAGGAAAACGCTATATAATGCAGTTGAACTCGTAACATAGTTATGAGAACTTCAACGCATTATATGGCAAATTCTGAAGCAACTCTTCAAACCCAACGGCCCTCCAGTCTGGGGGTTGGCGTAAGGCTAACTACCTTACCCATAAAAACCAACAAATAGTTATGAATGACGAAAATGCCTCGGATATGAGAACGAATAGATTACACGGAAAACGACCATGGAACAACTATAAGGACAAAGAATTAAGAATTTGCTCCTGGAATGTAAGAACACTCTACACCCCAGGAGCATCTAACAATTTGGAAAAGGTTCTCGCGCAGTATAAAGCCGATATTACTGCGATACAGGAAATACGTTGGAAAGGAACCGGTACACTAAAAAAGCGAAAATGCGACATATACTACAGCTGCCATGAAAAGCACCACATATTAGGATGCGGTTTTGTAGTGGGAGAAAGGTTGAGGTCGTTGGTCATTGACTTTACACCTGTCAATGAACGACTTGCAACCATCCGCATCAAAGGCAGATTTTACAACATCTCCATAATATGTGCGCATGCTCCTACCGACGAAGCAGAGGATGCAGATAAGGAAGAATATTACGATACCTTTGAGCGAACATACGCAGCCTGCCCCGAACACGATGCCAAGATTGTAATCGGAGATTTTAATGCTAAAGTCGGTAGAGAAGCAATACATGGAAAAACAATTGGTAATCATAGTCTCCACAACACCACCACAGACAATGGTTACCGATTAGTTAATTTTGCAGCTGCGCGTAACATGGTTATAAGTAGCACCAAATTTCCACATAAGAACATCCACAAAATAACCTGGCTATCCCCTGATGGTCGTACATCTAATCAGATTGACCATCTATTGATTGACGCACGACACTCAACATCCGTGCTAGATGTACGAACCTTCAGAGGGGCTAACATCGACTCTGATCATTATCTAATAGCAGCACAATTCAGAGCACGAATATCTAATGTGAGGAAGCTGCAGAACACAAGATCACAAAAATTCCACATTAGAAGCCTACAATCGCCTGATATAGCCAGAGAATACAGCCAACAAATTAGCTCTAGACTCCAATCGGCACCTCCTTTGAATAATCCATCCATCGATGAACAATGGCAACATTGTTCTAACATTATCAAGGAGGTGGCTTCAAATACCATAGGTTTCGAACCAACACCAACCAGAAACCCTTGGTATGATGAAGAATGCTCAATTAAAACAGCACTCAAAAATGTAGCATACCGCAAGACCCTGCAGAGGAAAACCAGAGCGGCGCAGGAGGAGTACAGAGCTAAGAGACGAGATGAAAAGTACACCATTAGGCGAAAAAAAAGGGTTTATGTAAAATCTCGTCTTGTGGACATTGAAACATGCAGAGACAGAGGCGAAGTACGTAAGTTCTACAAACAAGCCAAGCAGTTGGCAGCTGGCTACAAACAACGTACACACGCGCTTAAAGACAGCATGGGAAATTTGGTAACCGATACGCGAGAGATATTGAAGACATGGAAACAACATTTCGAACAGTTGTTAAATGATGGGCATTCAGAACACCAGAATAATGCACCAGTCACAATGATCAACGATGACGAAACACTACCACCGAGCCTAATGGAAGTTGATCAAGCCATTCAGAAACTGAAAAATAACAAAGCTGCTGGTTCAGATGGAATCCCAGCTGAGTTATTTAAGGTAGCAGGAGAAGATTTGGTTAGGAGCATGCACCAAATCATCACCAGAGTCTGGATGGAAGAATGCATGCCCGATGACTGGAACATTAGCACCATATGCCCCATCCACAAAAAGGGCGATGCCATGTCATGTGCCAACTATAGAGGAATATCTCTATTGAATGTCGCGTACAAGATCCTTTCCAACGTAATATGCGAATGACTGAAACCACATTGCAATAACATCATAGGCAACTACCAATGTGGTTTCCGTCCTGGTAAGTCTACCATCGACCAAATCTTCGCATTGAGGCAAATCCTGGAGAAGACCCATGAATTTCAAATCGATACACACCATCTTTTTATCGATTTTAAGGCAGCTTACGACAGTATCTATCGTCGGGAACTGTACATTGCAATGTCGGAATATAGCATACCATCCAAGCTTATCCGACTTTGCCAAGTAACATTGGAGAACACTAAATGTGCAGTTGCTATTGGAGGAAATATGTCGGAGCTCTTTCGCACATGCACCGGCTTCCGTCAAGGTGATGCACTGTCATGCGACTTCTTCAATTTAGTGCTCGAACAGATTATACGCCGCTCTGGTGTCAACACCAAAGGAACAATCTTCAGAAAATCTGTTCAGCTATTAGGCTTCGCGGACGACGTCGACATAATAACAACATCACAACGAGCCGTCATCGAAGCCTTCGTCCGTATTGAAGAAGAAGCAAAGAAAATGGGTCTTCTAGTGAACGAGAACAAAACGAAGTATATGTTATCAACAAATAAAGAGGCCAGAATACATCGAGCAGGTCCAAACATCACTGTTGGTACATATAACTTTGAGGTAGTTAAGGAGTTTGTCTACCTAGGTACAAATGTAAACTCCGCAAATGACATCAATGTGGAGGTCCGACGAAGAATAAACCTAGCAAACCGCTGCTACTTCGGTTTGTCAAAACAACTGGGTTCAAAACTCCTCTCGCGCAGTTCCAAAGTGCAACTGTACAAAACGCTCATACTTCCGGTGCTACTATATGGAGCAGAATGCTGGACATTGCCCAGAGCAAGTGAGCAAGCACTTGGAACTTTCGAGCGAAAGATTCTTCGTCGAGTGTTCGGTCCTTACTACGACGATGGGACCTGGAGAAGAAGATAAAATGCCGAGATCTATCAGCTGTACGGTGACGTAGACCTAGTTCAAAAAATTAAGATCAAAAGGCTGCAATGGCTAGGTCACGTTGAGCGAATGGACAACAATGCTCCAGCTAAAAAAATACTCGAAGCCAGGCCAGAGGGAACACGTCGCAGAGGTCGCCCAAACCTTCGTTGGAGAGACGAGATTTCGACAGACATCAGAAGGCTCCAAATCTCCAACTGGAGAGAATCTGCTCGGGACCGAACGAGGTGGAGAGGAACGCTACGTCAGGCCCAGGACCTTCATGGTCTGTAGCGCCACCTAAGTAAGTAAGTAACATAAAAAAATGAATTTAAATTTCGTAGCCCAATTAATAGCAGAGGTTTTATATAGAAATAAAGAAAATAATTTTCTGTATAAAGAACATCTAGAACAAATTCAAGATTTCTATAATCGTTTAACACGAGAGTACATAAATGTGGACATGGTGAAATCAAAACATGGTAAACATTATACAAATTGCTGTTGGGCATCTGATTTCGCAGCTGCAGGTCCTGATACCTGTGGTTGTGTTTCATTTCACAATCAATATGAGAGAATTATAGAATTATTAAGATTATTTTATGCAAAATATTATTGAAATAAAACTTATTTGAAAAATTAAATTTTTGTTTTACTTCTTACCATAGATACCTACTTCAACTTTTTTCTTCACACAAGAAATTATGATAAGAAAAGTAATTACGAAAAATAATAATTTGACCTATATTATAAAATATTAAATTACTCAACAACCTTGGACTTGAAATAATGTTATATTATTTTTTTTTTTTTGCTTCTAGTTTATTATAGAGTTCATTGACAACATAAAAAATTCAACTGATAAGAGCGCAGTGTGTTTATATATTATTTAATATACAAAATGAGTGGGTGACTATAACTTGAAAAAAAATTTTTTTATTTACTATTTTATTTAACTGATAAGCGCGTAGTATATTTATATTTGGTTTTGTTTAGTTTTTAAACACTCAGAAAAAAAATGAATTATTCTCATTTTTTATTTAAAGCTAAATAGAAACAATGAAGTTGGAATTATGATGGTGTAAAATTTTGTATTTTTGCTGTTTGAGTCTATTTAATTAACATTAGGAATTATATTAAAAATAATTATTAATTAATAAATAAATGTCTAATTTAGGAACAAAAGTAATAGGCGATCAGCAATAAAAACAACAAAATATATATTTCTTTATTTAATTTAAATTTATTAAACAATTTTTTATAAGTGTATTTATTGTACAATTATCATATTTTGTTGTTTACTATATGACTGCATATCAAAAAAAAAATTTTTTGTTTTATTGAAATTTAAAGGAATCATACATGTATGCTGTAATTATTTCTTATGAGGCAATTCTGTATTATGCAGAATACTGTAATTATTTCAAACCTTAATTTCTGTAATGTGAGAAAAAAGTAATAGGAGCTCAGTTGTAATAAAAACACATGAAAACATTTTTTTCTTTTAAAGAATACAATTTATTATTATTAGATAATACTTATAAAAATATAGATGTTTGGAAATTAAAGTTTTTTATTATTATACAATTTTTTTATTAATTTTTATATAATGCCAAATTCTAATTCCACTGTTTTCGCCAGATGTTCTACCACTTTCAAGAACATATTTCCTGTGTTCAATTCATCAAGAACATCGGTACTTATTTTATCATACCGTTTAGGTAGAAAAAGTTTCAGGTTTCCTTCCAAGACGAGAACCACACTTGTTCCATATTTAGTTTCCATCATTTGAGCTCCAACTATTTTGTATTTATGATTTAAAACTAAATCGCGAATTTTTTTAAAATCCGTTGATTTAGTTTCATTTAAAATTGTACAAGCAGTTGACATTTTTTTGGTATATTTAAAGCTTGTTCTTCAAATTCTAATATTCGATGAATGGTATTTTTATTAAAGAATCAAATGCTTTTATAATAAAATTTTTTGTAAAAAAAAAACAAAGAAACCACAAAATAATAACCACAAAAATTTTTTTCTATTTTCTTTATTTAATACAAAATAATTAAATTGATTACAAATTAATTTTATAATGTGACCATGCTAATGTATCTATATTATTATTTTTAATATATCTCTTATCATCTAAATAACTAAGCGAAATTTTATTAAATGATTGTGTATATATTTTATGCAATTTACTTTTAAATCTGAACATTCTATGGTAATACAATTTTCTTTTGAATAAACAATCTCTATAATTACTTAATGTTAACATCTTTAAGACATTTCTTTTAACACCTTTTGCTTTAATAATTTCTTTTTTCTTAATAATATCAACTGAATACATTTTAGCTCTTAGACCAATAAATTCTCTTATTACACTACCATTACATTCGTCTTTCATCATACCCAAAATTTTTTTATTTTTTAATGGAATTTTATAAGGATTGTTTTCACTATAATCTGAAGTATCGAATCGTTCTTCTATATCCGGTATGATATCATTATAGTAATCTTCTGTTGCGATTGTATAAATAAAAGAATCAGTATCCATATAGTTTAGAGTAAGATTGTCTTTATATTTAATTTTCATATAACCATAATGAAAATCATACATTTTCCATTTTGAGAGTTCTAGAACTACAAAACCAATAAATATTGGTTTATTATATAACACAGAACCTTTGTTCATTTGAATGGCACACATGTCAGTTGCAAATTGGGAAATTAGATTTAGCAATTAATGCTCGCGCACCTAATCGTCTGCCTCTGCTTTCCCATTCGGTAATAATTTTTACAACTTTCCTTTTATCAACATTCTCCATTGTTTTTCCATATACAGCATTATTTTGTAATTTAAAATAATTTTTTTCAAAATCATTTTTTGCTTTTTGTCTATGATCATTATTTAAATCAATATAATTTTTAAGCCAAGGTGATTGTTTGAATTTTAAAATTCGATCAATCTTTTTTAATTTAAGACCATATTTTATACATTGTTGTAAATTTCTATAATAAATTATATAATTTTTTTTTTCTTCAAAATCTGCCACTAATTTTTCAGTCTTCATAAAATTATTTTTTTTATTTTCCGCACAAAATGGTAAATCATTATGATCATCATGTAAATATATTGGATATTCTATATCTACTTCCAATATGTATCCAATATCTGAATTAAATGGAGTATTCATAAAATCTATATCTGAAATATTATCAACCCATTCAAAATTGGAAATGGGTAAATACTGAGACATAGCCCAACCATACAGATTTACTACATCATTGTAAATTATATATTTTGATTGTTTTGTTTTATCAAAATTATCCATATATTTATTATTAGCAATAGAATAACTTAATGAACATTGTGTAATACCACCTCTAATACCTCTTTTAATAAAATTAAACATATTAATATCAATAAATAATTCTATTATGATATTAAGTTTTTTTAGCATTGCATCCCATGATAATCCGGGAGTTGTATAATAATGACATGGGTCTAATGAATAAATGCCTTTACAAATATTTCGATAATTTTCAAAAATACCGCATAATAGAAAAACATCTGTTTTTAAATAAACTTCCAAATAATCTTGAAGATTTTTACATTTAAATGTTTCCTATACTTTTTTTGCATGATTATATTGTTCATCTGAGCAAGTGGTATTAGAAAAAGTATTATTAAAGTTTTCTTGTAAAGGTAAATATGAATATTTTAATTTTTCCCATGAATCTAGATATTCATATGGAAATACACCTTTTTTTCTAAGTAAAGCAAATTCATCATTATTCGGGAACATTTCTTTAATTGTTGACATATTTTCATCAGATATATTATTTGCCAATGAATCGAAACTGGCAGGCATAAATCTAAATGAATCTAAAAATCTTAATTCAATATTTTCATTATTAACATTAATTATTCTTGATAATGAAATATATTTTTCCTTGTTAATTGGTATTATTTTAATTATGGAAGAATGCTCTGATAATGTTTTTATAAATAAGTGACAGTCATAACCAGATAAATTATGTAAAAATATTGGAAAAAATTTGGCAACTTTATAATTTAAATTACAGCTATTGTGTGCTGGACCTCGATATTTTCCAGTTAGGTGACAATGATCGGCAACTCTACTTTCCAAATCTAAATCTTTTTCACATATATGACAGAATTTGCTTTCTTTTTGAATCTGTTTTTCGTAATTTGTTAATGGTTGCATTGGTATAACTTTTAATATATATGAAGAACTTAACTTTTCAATATCTTCTATTAAATTTTTTATAAATTCAGTTATACAATTTTCTCCTGTATACATCTTAAATATATTTAATTTTCTATTAAAGCTGCAATTAATATAATATGCAAATGAGCAAGGTATATGTTCATTTACATTTGTTGTTGACGATATTAACGAATCTGGTAAACAAGTATCTATGTTGTTAAGTATACATTCAAAATCAGCATATATTGTAAAAGGTACATCTAATTTTTAGCACATTTTCAAAAAATTTTGTAAAAATGTGCCTATATAGTTTCACTCTGTCCGTCCGTCTGTCCGTCTGTCTGTCCGTATGTTTACAAAAACTTTTACATCGTTTGAAATAGAGAAAAGAAATTTTAACCACGAGTAGGTATTACAAAAAAAATAATTTCGTAGAAGAATTTTTTTCTGTAGCCCCTCCTGTTACGGAGCTGCAGCCCCCCAAAGTTGGGAAAAGCACTATATTCAAATTGTTATAACAAGAGTTCTATTAAGTGTATTTTTAATCTGAAAACGGCAAAAAATAGCTGGTGTTATAAACTTTATAAATTTTTAAAAGACAAATGTTTAGGGTTGCCATACGGTGCTAAAATTTACCATTATGCAAAACTCAATTTTTGCAAAATTGTTGGCCCTACATATCTTCAAAACGGGCTAAGCTACGGTCTTCAAATTTTGGGAGTAGTTAGATCCTTAGAAATAAGTAGTAGTCGGTTAACAAATTTTTTTTGTCACGTCCCCTGTATTGCAGCTATAAGGCCCCGAAAAATGAAATTTTGCTATTTTTAAACACCTGTAACTTGAATACCTGTTCAAATTTTTTTTTTGTGATTTACAAAATATAAAGCTCTTTAATTATATTTCAACATGTGTCAAAGGTTTTTCTTAATTTTGAAGAGTGGCGAAACTGCAGCCCCCGCAAATTCCAAAAAAGCCCTATATTTAAATTAGTATAATAAGAGTTATGTTAAGTTTATTTTCAATCGAACAACGGTAGAAGACAGCTGCTTTTATAGGCCTTACAAAAATATAGCTTAGTAATGTATAGGGTTGCCATACGGTACTAAAATTTACCATTATGCAAAACTCAATTTTTGCAATATTTTTGGCCCCACATATCTTCTAAACGGGCTAATCAAGGTTCTTGAAATTTTGGGAGTAGTTAGATCTTTAGAAATAAGTAGAAGTCGGTTAACAAAATTTTTTTGTCACGTCCCCTGTTTAGCAGCTATAAGGGTTCGAAAATTGAAATTTTGCTATTTTTGAACACCTGTAACTTGAATACGTGTTGAAATTTTTTTTTATTAATATACAAAATTTGATGGTTAAACATTATACCTTAACATATGTTAAAAGATTTTCTTAAATTTGGAAGCGGTTCTTTATATTGAAGAAAGTGTCTCTCAGTTTTAACCAGTTTTGTTTAAACAGTAAAATTCTAAGTAAAATTCCAAATTTTGGTATGATTTACAATTTAATTCCCTGAACCTAAAAAAGTTTGGAGAAGGGGAGTAGTGAGTATTAGATCCTTGATAAATTGGGCAAGCTTCCCCATAGAGGAGCTATTAGGACTTAAAAATTAAAAAAATTACTGTTTCTACAAGTAGTAACATAGTCACCAACTTATATATTTCTTAAATTAAACGTTAACATTGAAGCTTCAACATTATATTCCGATAAAATACTCAGTATGAAACACTATATTATTTTGAAAATGTGCTTTTTTAAAAACCCTTGGTTTTTTTCATCACTTGTTTATGATAGTTTTGAAACTGTAATATTGAATTTTCTTTATCTGGCAAATAAGTCACAAGTTTATTGCATTCGCTTTTATGTTGTAAAAGAGCGGACTCATTATAAAACGAGGAAGATTATAGTTGCCCTTGTCAACTTTTAGATACCCGTGCGTGTATTAAATAAATAAGAAATTCTTATATTGCAATTGAACTGTTTGACAGAAAATTCAAAATATTTGTTTTTTTATATTTAATTACAAAAAAAATTAATAAAAAAAAATGAATTAAAAAAAAAGATGAATTTAAAAAAAAATATGCTCTCAACGAGATTCGAACCCACACTTTTCAATTAAAACGTCGACGTCTTAACCACTAAGCCATCGACAATTTTTTCTTCATCTCAATTTTTTTTTAAATTATTATAGTTGCGATGGTATCAATTGTTTGTTTTGAATAACTGTTTTGAATTTTTTTAAAAATGTATTAAAAAAAATAAATAATTTATAAATGAGAATTTTAAGATGAATTTAAAAAGAAAAAAAATTTTGCCCCAGCCAGGAATCGAACCGAAACGTTTCGACCAGTAGTCCCATGTCCTATCCACTATACCATAGAACAATTAATAATTTGTCTACAAAACGAGTTTTTATTTATCTCATTATTTTTTTTTAAATAATTGTAGTTGCCATGGTATCAATTGTTTGTTTTAAATAACAGTTTTAAATAATCGTAGTTGCTAGGGTATCAATTGTTTGTTTTAAATAACAGTTTTGAATTTTTTTATAGAAATATTAAAAAAAATTAATAATTTGTAATATAAATGAGAGTCTTCTGTCAAATTTTCTATAAAATAAAATTTTTTCAAAAATAAAATAAATACATATATTTTATTAAAAAAAAAATAGATAAAAAAAAATGAATTTAAAAAAAAAAAAAAATTTTCCTTAGCCTGAATTCGAACCAAGACATTTTTGCTACAAGTAACATGTCCTAACCACTACACCATGAATCGATTAATAATTTAACAACAATTTGTTTGTTTTTATATTTGGTTTCTATTTCGTTATTAATTTAGAAAATACTCATAAAATATTGAAAAATTTGTATGGCAGCTACCCGAAGCCTTTCTCCGATTTTAACAAAAAACAATAGAGAACCTACAAATTGTCTAAAAATTACTTTGTGAAAGTTTCAGAACTCTAGCTCTTATAGTTTTTGAGTTATCGTGCTGACGGACGGACGGACGGACACACATAGCTAGATCGATTCACTTTTCGATGCTGATTCGATACGTACCCTTGACACTATATCTAGCTCTTATCCGAAAACCGAAAACATTTATACTAATTGATGGATTCATTTCTTCAAAAAAATGTATATCATAAAGCTTTAATGGAAATTTTAAATTTTGAAAATTTAAAGTAATTTTATCATTTATTATTATTTGATCAGCTGCTATATTAGCTATTTTATAAATAGATGTTCGAGTTAAAACACTTTTACAATGGCCATTATATAAAGCTGCAATTATACACCATTTAAAGCAATATTCATCATTGTTTTTTATGTTGATACAAGCATGTTTTTTTTTAATTTCATTTGGTAGTGGTAAATATTGCGAACCTTTAATTGGCGTATATTGATTAATATTGATTTCAATGTGAATTATTCGCAATAGCGCCCAACCGCTATCTCTTTCCTGAAATTCATCTGTTTTCGTTATAATTTGTTGTACCATATAATCATATGCATTTGATAATTCTTCGAATTGATTAATTTCATTTTTGTATTAAATGATTTTATAGATAATTCTGTTTCAAAATTAATTTCATCATCTTTTTCTTGTGTAACTTTAATATACTCATTAAATAATTCTATATTGAACTTTATTGATGTATGCTTTTTTAAACAGTTTTCCAATAATTTAATAATTTGTTCTTTTGAATTATTTAAGAACTCTTGTGGTAAAAGTAGTTCTTCCTTCTCGTTTTCCAAAATATACTCTTCAACGCGTTCATTGAAAGAACTTTTAACACATTTCAAATATTTTTGTATAAAGACTCCAGCATTCTTTTTATGTTTGAATGTACGTGTATGATAAGACCATTCCTTTAATGGTACATCAATCATACAATCATAACATTTTCTTGTTGGAATAGCAATGTTACCATCATTTTGTCGTTTAGCCATTTTAAATAAAAAATTATTATTTGATTTATTGAAAATTGATTTATTACTGATTTTTTGAAATACATGTTCTATTCTTATATAGGGTTTTTTTTTTATTGTATAGTTACTCTATTTACATAAAAAAAAGAAAAAAAATATTTATGGTTTGTGGTTTTAATTTTGCTTAGTCATTAGAAATAGTATCATAGATCTCTTTAGTTTTAAATTCCATTTTTTCTAATCTTTGATTTATAAAATACATTGGGTTTTTTATTTAAAATTGTAATGATTCTTTTAAATCATTAATAGTTTTATCTAACAATGTTGTTAATTTACTATCCATTCTATCTATATCATTTTTAAATTTTTCTTTTAATTCCTTCACAATTCTTTCAAAAGTATTTATTTTTTGTCTTTCTATTTGAATAAGATTTTTCATATTGATTTCTAGTATTTCTGTATAAAATAAAATTTGCTCATCAACGTATTGTTTTGTTGCCGCATCATTATTTGCATCTGGATTTTTTACATTTTTCAATTGTTTATTGTCTACATCAAAATCACCAGTAGAATATAACTTGAATCCAATCCCAGGTTCACCTTTAATAGCAGTATTTGGTTTTCTTCTTAAACCGTTACGTCCGAATTTGTCAACAGGCATTTTGATACTCATTGATAATTACAAGGTATTAATTAATTTAAATAAACCATAATAAATATTGAATAATTTTATTTTTCTTATTTTTTTTTATTTCCTATAATATCATCTAAAGTTAATTCAAAAATTTAGTTTTTGACAATTATGATAATATGATAAACATTTAATTAAAAAGAGAAATTTCTAGAAAAATAGAACCACAAACATATTTTTAATTTAGAATATAATTTAATAGATAGTCTAAAAGTTAACCACAAAACTTATAACAGAAAAAATTTAAAATAATTGTAACCACAACAACTGATATGATTATTTCATTTCCGTTAATTATAGTAAAAATTGTTATGTGACGTCACTTCCTGTCGTAGAACATACATATTATATCTACTGATTTTAGTAAAACTTTTAATTTGGTTCCACATAATATTATCATTTTTAAGTTGAAAAAATTAGGATTTTCTACATATTTCATATATTAGGTTAATTTTTACCTTTCTAACCTTATATATAGTGTCTCGTTTAGATCCTCTAGATCTTCTGAGTTTGAAGCTCTCACACGAGTTCCTCAATGCAGTCATCTTGGTCATTTACTATTCATTATATTTATTAATGACGTTTCTTCTGTTGTAATTAAAAGTCACATTTAAATTTATACCAACATTGTGAAAATTTATAAAAAAATTATAGGATATTATTTTAGGATGCATTAACATTACAATCCTATTTGAATCTCTTTATTAATTGGTGTTCGAATAATGATCTTCAGCTCAATATTAATAAATGTACCCTTATGACTTTTAAACGTCGCTTTTGTCCTATTTCTTATGAATATTAATTTAATAGTCAAATTATTTCAAAAGGTACTACAAATAAAGATTTATGGGTACTTTTTGATAGCAAACTTTTATTCCCTGGTTAGTTAGACCTATTTTTAAAGTACGCTAGTCAAGAATATTGTCCATGTTATTGTGTTCATATAACTAGAATTGAATTGGTTCGAAAAATAATTCTTAGATTAGCTTGACACCCTCTTCCTTGGGAAGACCCTTTATGATTACTTTCTTATGAATAAACTTATTACATCATATTATGCTTGAAAAACGTAGTAAAGTTGCAGATACTGTTATCCTAATTGAATTAATTGAAGACTTTTTATCCTAATTGAATTAATTGAAGATTTCGTCTTTTCAGCTCTTTGCTAATCTTAATTTTCGTTTGCATCCCAGACTAAGATCTCATATCATGCTTAATTTGCAGTTTCACTGAAATAATTATGGTAAATATGAATCAATTAATAGGATGATGTCTCTATGTAATGTCTAAGAACCCCATATTAACTTTTCTTTAACTAAACAATCATTAAAGCATAATCTGTATTTGTGTAACTGATATTTCTGATATACTTGATCTTTGTCTTCTTAATTTAAGTCATTTTTATTATACCCGTATGACTATTAGTCAAAAGGGAATACAAAATTTGCCATTACTTTTGTGACGCAGAGAAGGGGATGAGATATAGACTCAAGTGTATGGATCGGATCAGAATCGAAAAACAAGTAAAGAAACAGTCAGTCGGTGCAACCAACTTAGAAATACCCTATACCTATTTGGTTCAAATTTAATGGAAAGTTCATTAGTCATTTTAAAACCATAAAAGCTTTTATTAGTTTGATCGTAAAACATAGCTAACGAAATTAACTTTATAATACTAAAAATATTTTCTAATTATTTTCTCAATTCAAAAATATTAAAAATTCTTACTAATTTATCTATTTAAAAATATTAAACAACAAATAAGCTTGAGATAAATGGATTCGTTAAATGCAATTACAAAATTACATATTTAAAACATTTTATCCAATTCAATAAAAATTTAAAAACTTTTCAGGATTTTTAGCTGTAGTGCATTAACTTTTGAATGATTTAGTACCCTTGAATAATTATTTCAATTTTAAATAATTTTTAAATCTATTCTCTTAATTTACTTATTTTTTAATGTTAGATATATATTATTAAACTCAAAGTTATTAGAAAGAAATATTAATTTGTAATAATATAAATACAAAAGTTTATATAATTTCATGTTTTTTAATGTTTATTAAAACCATTAATACTTTCATTTTTATAATCAAAATATGCAATAAATGTATTTGTAAAATACAATGACAAATTTAGAACTTTTTATATAATTCATTTAAATATAAAAATAAATTTTACAACTTAAGTATCGTACACAATTTCTTAATTATATATTAGCTATGGTAATAATTCAATTAAATATAGATATGATATAATAAAAATAAATAAAAAATAATATAGTTTACTAAAAAAATATTTAATAGAATTATAATACAATTTAAATTTCATTAAAATAGCTTAATTAATTTTTGAGTTTTGATGTTTTTAAGATATATATTTGTTAGCCCTTGAACTTTTCAAAGGTTCCAGAACCCGAAACCAGAACCTAGTGATTTCATAAATGTGCAAGATGACATTAATGTTGAATACGTTAAAGGGTTGAATAAAAAAAAGTGTGGTGAAAATAAAAAAACTTAAATGTTTTGTATTTAAATATTCAATGTTTAAGAAATAAGATTAAAAATTTTGGAAATATTTCTCTTTCTATTAACTGAAATTTGGTTATACAAATCTGAAAATAAAATTTTTAATTTAGAAGGTTTCACTCCATATTTCTGAAATCGCGAAAAATCATATGGAGGAGTAGCAATTTATACAAGCAATTAAATTGGTAGTAGTATAAATTTTGAATTTGAGTTTGAAAAATTAAATATTTTGTGTGTCAAACTATTAAAACATAATATTAACATTATTGGCGTTTACAGATCTCATGAAATTAATATTAACAAAATTAAATGAAATACTATCATCGTATAAAAGATCAATATTCATAGGTGACTTTGATGTTAATATACTCAACTCAAATAATTACGACACAAAATACTATATCAACACTATTAACACGAATGTTTTCTTGATTTATAACAATATATCTACTGAATTGGCAACAAGAATTGGTAGATTTCTAAAACTATGATCGATCACTTTATAACCGATTTAATTAAATACAAATATTTTTTCCATGTAGCAAAAACATGCTTATCTGATCATAATAGTTTATTTCTAAGTATAGATCTCAAGCCAATAATAGAAAAAACAAATTACTTTAAAACAAATCTAGAATATGAAAATATAAACAATGATAATGCTTGGTCTAGAATTAACTCATCAGAAAACTTTGATGAAGTTGTCCAAGAATTAAACAGTCTTATATTAAAAACACGAAAACCATTTTATATAAAACAAGGAACAGTGTAATAGAGTAGACTGTGTCAACTCTGGGATACCCGTATGACCGTAATATAAACATTATAACATCCCGTTAATTACTTTTGGCAAAATTTCAAATATACATCTTTATTAGGTGTAGTGCAACGCTTATATAAAAGAAGGAGTTGTATGGTAGTTGCTGGAACCCTCTACGGTAGACTAACAAAATTTTGCAGTAACTTTCGCCTTTACACTAAACTATTTTTGGCAAAATTTCAGACACCCAACTTCAATAGTTATTGAGCTCATATAAAAAAAGAAGTTGTATGGCAGCTACTCGAACCCATATATTTTTTTTTGTTAGTTCCATAAGTGATATTTTTTTTTTTTTTTTTTTTTTTTTTACACGCTAACTAAACGCTAGGAACGGATTCCTGTATACATATATGTAGGTTTAGTTTGGAAGGGGAGGAAAATAGGATATTAAAGGGGAATTAGGTGGTAGGTTGGAAATGAATCTAAAAAGATTCGTTTTGAATTTTTGCAAGTTGTAGTATGGAACGTTATTAACAGAGGGGAACACATTAGATGGAAGCATGTTCCACATCTTAGCAGTCCTCACAACAAATGAGTTTCCATAACCAGTTTTGAACCATCTTGGGATTTCCACAGTGTAGAAATGAGCACTTACTGCTCCTCTGGTGTTACGTTGGAATTGTTTAAGAGGAGGCATAATTGATTTTAATTCAATAGAGCAAGTGTCATTACCTACAAGATATCTATAAAACAGAGAAATCGCTCCAATATTTCGACGAGAGTTAAGTGGAGTAAGTGTTACTTGCTCGACAGGGTCGCCTATAAGGCGTAAGGCGCGATTTTGGATTTTGTCGAGGTAACTCAAGGAAGTTTGGGATGCGCCAGCCCAAATGTGAGAGTTATACTCCATTTTAGGTCGAATATAGGCTTTATAGATATTGGACAGATCCTTAGGAGAGAAATATGTTTTGCAACGAGACAGAAAACCCAAGCACTTGGCAGCATTCTTAGCTATATCAAAAATATGCTCATTCCACAGCATTTTTTGATTTAGCTGCAACCCTAAAATGCTTAGATTTTCTGATCGTTCAATATTTTCTCCATGGAATCGCAGAATTGGGTTGAACTGATTTCTTTTGCAGGAAATCAGACAGCTTTGAGTTTTTGAGGTATTAAACTCAACTCTATTACTTTTACCCCAATCAGCTATCTTAGCTAAGTCATGGTTAAGTAAACTAACCATGATATTTCTTTTCGAGCTGATTGCGGTAGGTGTGACGTTAGATTTTTTAAGGAAATCGTAGGACGCCACTAGAGTGCTGTCGTCGGCGAAGCTATGGATTGGATTGAGGGTAGAGGAGAGTAAGTCGTTGATAAAAATCAAAAAAAGAGTTGGTGATAAGGCGGAGCCTTGTGGAACGCCAGCGTTAATTTCAAAGGTGTCAGACATAAAACTGTCGACAAGGACACGAATACGACGATTCGAAAGAAAACTCTCAATCCAATTGCAGAAAGGGTTACCAAGACCAATAGCTCGGCATTTGTTCAAAAGAGCAGAATGCCATACTCGATCAAAGGCTTTTGAGATATCAAGAGCAACAACCTCAGATTCACCGGAACAGTGAATACTGGTGTTGAGCTTTTCGCTGAGGTATGTTAAAAGATCACCTGTTGATCTTTGGCTTCTAAAGCCATATTGCCTATCATGCAAAATACCTCTGCAGTCAAGATATCTCATCAACCGTTTGTTGACGAGAATTTCCATAACTTTGGAAATGACCGAAATAATGGCTATTGGCCGGTAATTGGAGGGGTCGCTTTTGTCACCTTTTTTGGGGATAGGAGAAACATGAGCAATTTTCCATTGACTGGGATATCTACCAGTCGAAAATGATAATGAAAAAAGATTGCGCAGAGGTTTCGAAATGGGAGAGGCAATATGTTTAAGAACCATCGCAGGAATTCCATCAGGACCAGTGGACTTTCTAACATTCAGATTTTCGAGCACTTTCACTATAGTACGTGTTCTAAAGTACACCCTTTGAAGAATTTTAACCTTAGTAGGATCAACAGAGGGTAGTACTGGTGGAGTTTGTACTGTAGGAGGGAGCGTAGAATTTGCTGCAAAAGATTTTGCAAACAAATTGGCTTTAGCAACTGAATCTGATATGATAGAATTATTGTTATCAATCAGCGGCGGAAAGGAAGATTCGCAAAAGTTATTCTTTACACTCTTTGCAAAGGTCCAAAAAGAACGATTGCAGTGAGGTAGATTAATTATTTTACGTTTTAATCTTTGGTTGTAAAGAAACTTTTGCTGATTGATAATTCTTTTGCAATTGTTCCTGGCGACTTTATAGCTCGCAAATGAAGACTCAGACGCATTCTGCTTGAACATTTTGAACTGCTCTTCTTTGGATTGAATTGCTTTCCTGCAGATGTCATTAAACCAAGATTTGGAGTTGGTTTTTACCGATTTATAAGAGCTAGGAATGAAAAGTTTCATACCTAGCATAATTGTTTTACTAATGGCATCAGCAGCAAAGTCAACGTTTCTATGACGGAAACACATTGACCAATCGAAATCTCCCAAAAAACTATTCAGACCTACCCAGTCGGCCCGGTTATAGTGCCAGACTAGCCTCTTAGGAATAGGGTTTCGGTTGGCCGATGAATCCATTGAAAAGCTGGATTTAACAAGACAATGGTCGGAGCCTCCAATTGGTGAGCTAACAGAAATATTGTATTTTTCTGGGCTTGAAGTCAGGAACAAGTCCAAAAGATGTGCGTTTTGATTGTCTCGGTCCGGAATTCGAGTTGGGCTCTTTACAAGTTGTGAAAGTTGGAATAAGTTTGAAAATAGTTCAACCTGTTTACCTTCCGGGCTATTGTGACTTGAAAAATGGAGCCAGTTTTTGTTGTGGACATTGAAATCACCCGCGACAGCTATCTCACATTCGGGATTCTTTTCCAGAATTTTATTGATAGTGTCGGATAATTCTTCAATGGCCCCAGCAGTTTCCAGCTCACTGGCTTGGGGAGATCTGTATAAAAAACAGAAAAATATTGTAGCATTTTCAACACGGAGTTTAACCCAGAGATAATGAAAAATCGGGTTGGAGCTCTTAAGATCATGAAGGGTGTTGAAAGCTACATTAGAGCGTATATATAAAGCGACTCCTCGATGAGGAATAAAAAGCGGAACAAGTGTATAGCCGTTGATATTATAATTAGTATCGTCACCTACAACTTGTGTTTCGCTTAAGGCAAGTATAGCTGGTCTTTCTGAGTTAAGATGGGCTTCAACTGAATGAAAATTGCATGCTAAGCCTCTTATATTACTAAATTGTAATAAAAAATTTGAGTTCATTGGCTACAACTTGCGAGCGGAAAATGAGGGAAAAAGAATAAATTTGAAAATATTTACTTTCAAATTGAAATATAAAAAAAAAATTTAGAAAACATATATCATATATATTAAAATAGAAGTATAAATACAAAAATGTAAGAAATAGCATTATACGTTTTTAATATAATTTTATACCTGTACGGGCACGCTAATAAACAGGAGCAGCAATTTGTCTTTTATTATATTTGGATTAGATTAGAAGCAATAGAAAATTGTTATACTTCAACATTTAAATTAACATTTCAATAATGTTTTTATATCCGTATGACTATAGGTCAAAGGGTATAATAAATTTGCCATTAAGTTTGTGACACAGAGAAGGAAGGGGGTAGATATAGACTCAAGGGTATGGATCGGATCAGAATCGAAAAAAAGTCGATTTAGCTATGTATGTCCGTCTGTCCGTCCGCACGATAACTCAAAACATAAAGGAGATAGGATTTTGAAATTTTCACAAATTTCAGTTCGCTATTGAAATCCAGCCATATTCGTCCACAGGTACGAGTACCTGCCATACAACTTCTTTTTTATATGTGCATTACTCTATTCCTATTGAAGCTGGGTGTCTGAAATTTTGCCATAAATAGTTTAGTGTAATGGCCAAAGTTTCTGCAAAATTTGGTTGGTCTACTGCAGTAAGTTCGAGGAGCTGCCACACAACTAATTCTTTTATATGTCCATTACTCTATTCCTATTGAAGCTGAGCATCTGAAATTTTGCCAAAAATAGTTTAGTGTAATGGCCAAAGTTTCTGCAAAATTTGGTTGGTCTACTGCAGTAAGTTCGAATAGCTGACACACAACTCCTTATTTTATATGACCATTACTCTATTCCTATTGAAGCTGGGTAATTGAAATTTTGCCAAAAATAGTTTAGTGTAATGGTCAAAGTTTCTGCAGAATTTGGTTGGTCTATCGCAGAGGGTTCGAGTAGCTGCCATACAACTCCTTCTTTTATAGGAGCATTAAACTATACCTAATGAAGCTGGGTGTCTGATATTTTGCCAAAGTAATTAACCGGATGATATAATGTTTATATTACGGTCAAACGGATATCCCACAGATGACATAGCCTACTCTACTATACTCTTTTTCGTTTTTTTGGTTAAGTTTATGTATGAAAATATTGCTTTAGAAATAAATTAACGTTAGAAATCACTTTTAAACATTTTACTTTTCTTTTTTCCTATCTTTTCAAACACTAAAGTATTAACGAAAAGAAATAGTATGTTGGGTTTATAAATAACACTTAAAATAACATATGGCACAGTGATCAGCAGCAGCAGTTTGTATTGTATTATATTTAGATAGGACTAATTCTAAATATATAAAACATACCTACACAACTAACAAGTTTGTCTGACGACGCACATTATTATTATTATTATTTTATATAAAGATACCTGAAAAATAAATCAACTTCTTTGAACCAAAAAAATAAAAAATATTTTTGAAATACCTCACACCTATTTGGTTTAACACTTATTAGAAGTCAAAGGGTCATTTTAAAACCATCAAAAAGTTTTATTAGTTTGATCGTAAGACATTTATTTATTCATTATACTGCTTAACACAAACAGTTTACAAAAAAGCATACAAATAACAATTAAAATTATACAATTAAAATCAATATAAAAAATTACAATTTGACTAATTATAAATATGTTCAAACTAAAATTAAAATTAAAAGTTAAAAATTATAAACTTTACATTACTACAAGAAAAACAAAACAAAAATAATCCTAATAATAGCGATTGTATAATTTTTGTTTTTGGGAGTGTTTTGAAAGTGTAAAGTCAATATAATGTTTATGTTTATTACCTATAATAAGCATTCTATTAATAGGTTCGAATTTGCCATAGTTAGTCCTATGATTATTAGTTTTAAATAAATTGCAAGAGCGAAGGCGTTGAAGATTTCTAATAATAATTTTACTAGAAATTAAATTAGATTTAACGTTACCCTTGACAATTTCTGTAATAAAAATGACATCAGAAACTTCACGTCGAAAATTTAAAGTACACAAATCAATTAATTTTAGCCTTTGTTCATATGGTGGTAAAATAATGGGATTCGACCATGGCAAATGGCGTAAGGCAAATCTAAGAAAATTTTTTTGTATTACCTCAATCCTATCAATGTGTACCATATAAAACGGAAACCAAACTTGACTAGCATATTCCAAGTATGGTCTTACAAGACAAGTGTACAACGATTTAAGTACATAAGGATCTGAAAATTCCTTTGCAGAACGTTTAACAAATCCCAATAGTGAATTAGCTTTATTTATAATATTATTATAATGCGTTGTAAAGCTAAGTTGGGAATCGAAGTACACCCCTAAGTCCTTTATTGAGGTAACTTTAGGTAAACTAATACCATCTAAGTTATAATTGAAACAAATAGGACTAGATCGGCGTGTATAAGATATCAGTGCGCATTTATTTACATTAAGTAGTAAACAGTTATTAACGCACCAATTGTTAAAATTTTGAAGATCATTCTGCATAAGGATGGCGTCATTATAAGATGTAATCTTTTTAAAAAGTTTCATATCATCAGCGTAAACTTGAAGCTCGCAATTAGAAATTAAAGAAGAAACATAATTTACAGATAAGATAAAAAGTAGAGGGCCAAGGTGACTACCTTGTGGAACTCCCGAATTTGCCACGAAAGGTTCTGAAATCACATTTTTAAATATAACACTATAGGAGCGATCACATAAATAAGAATGTATCCACTTAAGGAAAAATATTGGAAAACCATATTTTTCAAGTTTTAGTAAAATAATATTATGTGGCAATAGATCAAATGCTTTACTAAAATCAGTATAGACAACATCTGTTTGAAATCCTTCTTCCATGTTATTAAGAAGAAGAGATGTGGTTTCAACTA
This sequence comes from Dolichopus griseipennis, assembly GCA_963082915.1. Classification (NCBI taxonomy): domain Eukaryota; kingdom Metazoa; phylum Arthropoda; class Insecta; order Diptera; family Dolichopodidae; genus Dolichopus; species Dolichopus griseipennis. The sequence continues at coordinate 144,497,422 of OY720441.1, forward strand.
GATTAGTCACCGTAGATTTTTGTTTTACAAAGCCATGTTGGTTATCTATTAAAAGATTCCTACAATGATTATAAATTGAATCCGTTATAATTAATTCAAATAATTTAGGAATTGAAGATAATTTAGCTATTGGGCGATAGTTAGTGATCTCATTTTTAGCATTCTTTTTGTGAATTGGCCTGATATAAGAAATTTTCCAAATAGGAGGAAAATATCCCGAATTTAATGAATTTTTAAAGAGTAATGTTAAAGGCGTAGTGAGAATGTTAGAACACTTGCTCAAAATTATTTCTGGTATACCATCTGGTCCAGGAAAAGTATTATCACCCAGTTTATTTAGATAGCTGGAAACTATTTGTTCATTAATATTAATGTCAGTAAGAGAAGTTTTTTGATATGTATTCATATAGGAGAAATAATTTTCATTTGGCGTAAAAGAAGAATCACTATATGAAGTGCTAAAAAACTCACGAAAATATTTCGAAATAGTTGAAGGATCATTACTAGAAAGAGAATTGAAATTCATAAATGTTGGGTAATCATCACATTTACGTTTAGAGTTTAAGAATTTCCAAAATTTGTTCGGATCAGACTTTATTGCCATTTAGTTGCCATTAAGTTAATGTAACTATTATAAAGTATTTCAGAAGAAGTTTTAAAATTCTCAAATAATATGACAAAATTATTAAATTCATTAATATCTTTTGTTTTTAGATATTTACGCCAGGCTTTGTTTTTCTTATTTCTGAGAGATCGAAGCTCCTTTATGAACCATGGTGGGCCAGAGTTAGAACATCTGTTTTTTGAAATAGGAACAAATTGTGTAAAACCTTCGAACATTATTTCATAAAACCTAATTGTCATTTGATTAAGGTCTATATTATTAAATATAGACGTGAAATCATAGGTGTTTAAGAAATTTACTAGTCCGGGAAAGTTGGTTTTATTGAAATTAAACCTATAAGAATCTGCTGCTTCATGATTTATGGAATTAGTCAAACAATAAGTAAAATTTATTGAAGGGTGATAGGGGTCCAACGCAACAAGCGGTAACACCGATTCACAGAAAATAATATTATTCCAATCAGAAGTAAATATTAGATCCAATTGTTTATCTTTAAAATTGCGGCAGTGGGAAACCTGTTGTAAATCGTTGGTATTTAAACCATCAATAAATTGAGAATCAGGTTCATTCACTGAAGAATCAGCAATCGAAAAAGATTCTTCGTCATGATTGATCCAAGTTATTTTTGGGAGATTAAAATCTCCACATAAATTAACTCATCATTAGGACCAGAATTACAGCAAGTCGAATCTATTACATTTAAAAGAGTAATATAAATATTTAAATTCGAAGAAGGTGGAATGTATGTGTTAACAATATTAACACTTTTATTAGAAAGTTTTATGTTCACACCAATTATTTCAAGACAGTCCGCGTCAGAAATAGGAATTTCATTTGCATTAAATGAGTTTTTTACGGCTATCAATACTCCTCCCCCTTTAGGGACGTAACTATTAGATACATTAAGTTCAGAGTATCTGTCTTTTCTAAAAACCGAGTATGAGCTATCAAAAAGCTCAAAATTGTTAATAGAAGAATTTAGCCAAGTTTCAGTCAAAGCAAATACGTCAAAATTTAAATTTATTGATTTAAGTAGGACTTGTCTAGTTTTTGTTCTAAGACCTCTGACATTTTGATAATATAATGATAAATTTATCAAATTTGAAGGATCAATCAAAGATGTAGAATGGTTATCATTTGAAACCTGCAAGCGATTGTAATAATTACTACTACAATGGTTACGGTATGCCTTTAAGTCGTCAGAAACATCTTTGGAAGATATACCTTTAATTTCGTGAAATTTAATATATAATTTATAGAGTTCTTTATAATCGATCGGTAAACCTTCGTTATCAATTAAGATCTTTACACTTATTCTAGTCTTACCTTCCAATACCTTATTATAATTATCGTCAAACAAATACGACAAATACAATCTGACCATGTTATAAACTTTATCATCTCTTAGCCTGGAAAGAGCTATTGTATAGTCCTTGTTGGCAAGAGATTGTTGTGTCATTATTGGTGGTAAAAGTGGGTTAATAATTGAAGGCTGAAGAGTTTCACCTTGCACAAATTTTACGAATTTAGAAGTAGAAGGAGTGTTTGGAGAAGTCAAAGAAGAAGGAGGAGGTTCAATAACTGTAGTAGAATTAGCATTAACAATTTCAGGCTCTTTAGTTACTGAAGAAGTATTTAAAGTGTTTGTATTGTTATTATTGTTCTGAATAGTATTGTGGTTATGATAAATGTTGTTCTAATTTATGTTTGAAGTACTGTTCTTAGTATTTAATTTAGTGTTTATGGAATTATTTGAATCTGTTGAGTTAGAATTAGTTGAATTGTTAGCAGTTGCGCTATTATTAGGATGTATAGTTATATTATTAACGTTAATGCTAGTATTAGTATTTCTATTGTCAGAGTAAATATTACTATTTCCAGAACTATTATTATTATTATTGTTATTATTATTATTATTGTTATTTTTATTACTATTATTATTATTATTATTATTGTTATTGTTATTATTATATTTATTTTTATTAGTCTTATTACTTTTATTACTAGATATATTTTTATTTTTACGATTATTATCATTATTTTTATTTTTATTAATTTTATTTTTATTACCTCTAACATCCCGAAATTTTGTAATTTTCGTTCCCTTCTTCCAAAATTTAAGATTTCTCACCTTCTCAACCATCATATAACTAACGAACTTAACTTTATAATACTAAAAACTTATAATTTGTTTATCTATTCAAAAATATTAAAAATTCTTACTAATTTATCTATTTAACAAATAAAGAAACAGTCAGTCGGTGCAACCGACTTAGAAATACCCTACACCTTTATGGTTCAAATATAATGGGAAGTTCATAAGTCATTTTAAAACCATAAAAGCATTTGTTAGTTTGATTGTAAGATATATCTAACTAAATTAACTTTAAAATACTAAAACCATTTTCTAATTATTTTATCAATTCAAAACTATTTAAAATTCTTACTAATTTATCTATTTAAAAATATTAAACAACAAATAAACTTGAAATAAATGGATTCTTAAAATGCAATTACAAAATTACATATTTAAAACTTTTTATCCAATTCAATAAAATTTTACGCACATGCATGAATTACTTCTTTTCAGAACTTTTAGCTGTAGTGCATTTACTGTTGAATGATTTAGTACCCTTGATTAATTATTTATACTTTAAATAATTTTTAAATCTATTCTCATAATTTACTTATTTTTGAATGTTTTATATAATTAAACTGAAAGTTATTCGAAAGAAATATTAATTTGTAATAATATAAATATAAAAGTTTATATAATTTGATGGTTTTTAATGTTCAATTACTTCTTTTCAGGATTTTTAGCTGTAGTGCATTAACTTTTGAATGATTTAGTACCCTTGAATAATTATTTAAATTTTAAATAATGTTTAAATCTATTCTCATGATTTACTTATTTTTTAATGTTTTATATTATTAAACTCAAAGTTATTCGAAAGAAATATTAATTTGCAATAATATAAATATAAAGTTTCATATAATTTCATGTTTTTTAATGTTTATTAAAACCATTAATGCTTTCATTTTTATAATCAAAATATGCAATAAATGTATTTGTAAAATACAATGAAAAATTTAGAACTTTTTATAAAATTCATTTAAATATAAAAATAAATTTTACAACTTAAGTATCGTATACGAATTCTTAATTATATATTACCTATGGTAATAATTCAATTAAATATAGATATGATATAATAAAAATAAATAAAAATTTATATAGTTTACTAAAAAAATATTTAATAGAATTGTAATACAATTTTAATTTCATCAAAATAGCTTAGTTAATTTTTGAGTTTTGATGTTTTTAAGATATTGTTATATTCAATCAATAATATAACTTTCTCCCTTCAATAATAAAAGTGCCTTTCGCAATATTCTTAGTTAGTAACAATTAATTAATTAGTAAACAGGAAATGCACATAAACCTCGTGTAATCAATTGCACAATTAATAACTTTATTATAATTTAAAATAATAAAATTGATTACGCAAGGAAACAATAACCTTTTGCTTTAAGCGTGTTAAGTTAGTTAGGAATTAAGTAATAACGTTTTAAGTAATATAATTAAGAACTGCTATGTAAGCATTTATGTATTTTATAAGACTTATTTGTAAATTTCAAAAAATAAAAAGAAATCAATAAAAAAATTTAGTTTAAGAACAATTCTAAACGAAAGAGCGTTTAATTATAAAACTGGCGCAGTCGGTAAATAAGAAAAAAAATTAAAAAATTAAAAAAAAAAAATTAAAGAAAATTTTTTTTTAAAAAACTGTTTTAATTTAAGAAAAATTAAAAACAAATTTTTGTTAAAAACTGTTTTAATTTAGGAAAAATTAAAAACAAATTTTAATCCAAAAAAAAAAAAAATGTTTTAATTTAAGAAAAATTAAAAACAAATTTTTAAAAACTGTTTTAATTTAGGAAAAATTAAAAACAAATTAATAAAAACAAAAAACTAAAAACTGTTGTTAAAAAAAAAAAAAAAAAAAAAAAAAAAAAATCAAATACAAATACAAAATTTAATAAAAATTGTGAACTGTGGAGTAGAAAATTCAAAAAAAAAAAAACAGAAAAAGTTCTTTAAAGAAAAAAGAAGCAAAACAATTGTGAAAAAATTGTGAAAAAATTTTTTCGACACATTCTCATAACAACAGACTTTGCATCATATACTCTATCTATAAAATCAAGGAAAATCCAGCTAACTACAAGAACCAACTAACAAAAAAAGGCATCTTTATACTTGAATCAACCAAAAATACAACTAGAAATAACAGCAGAAAAATCAACAAGACCCAGCTAAAAATAAAAAAGGCGACTTCATACTTCAAACAACCAAAAAGACAAGTATAAATAACAGCAAGTACAACAATTTACATTATTTAGTTTTAGTTTTAGCTATAGTTTTTTTTTTTTTTATTATTTTATAAAATTTCAAAAAATATAATAAGAAAAAATTTTTAAACAAGAATAACTTTTTTTTCAATACAATAAGTGCCAACAAAATATTATTGTAAAATACAAAATTTTCGTTCAAATAATTTCTATAATAAATAAATATGTCTGACGTAGAAAAATTAAAACTAACTTTAGATTTTTTTGTCAAGATAACACCTTTTGACGGCAAAGATGAAAATTATTTGCCTGAATTTATTGACCGAATAGACAAATTGATGCCAACTATACAGGCTTTTCAAGAATTCGACAAAATGATTATACAAGGGTATATTAGGGATAAAATTACAGGTGAAGCCAGAATCACTCTGAGGCAGCATGGAAGTGCCACAGAATGGTCTGACATAAAAAACATTTTAATAACTAATCACAGCGAAAAACTTTCGTCAGATAAATTAATTGATAAAATAAGATCATGTAGAGTAGAAACAAACATAGAACAGTATTACAACGAAATTAGAACACTTTTATGTAGACTTAATAATTACTACCAATTAAAAGGTAATGTTAACATAGATACTATTAATGGCAACAAAAGAATAGCATTAGAAACTTTCAAAAATAATTTACCAGAACCTGCTAAAAGTGTTATTTTTAGTAGAAATCCTGGTACCCTAGACCAAGCGTATGAAATTATTTTAGAGTGTAATTACCAAAATTTTAGGAATAAGGCAAATTAATTTAAAAAACAAAATAATAATTTTAATCTTTTTCGTAATTCAAAATGTAATATTAATAATAATAATAATAGTTATAATAGTAACGGTAGTAACTATAATAGGAATAATAATAATAATAATAATAATAATAATAAAAACACTTATAGAGGATTTCAAAGTAACGCAAATAAATATCAGCAAACTCTTTCTAATAGTAGTACAATAATAAACAATTCCATTCAAATCGATCAGGTAACTCGAATTATAACAAACAAGCATCCTCAACTAGTTTTAGAAATAATAGCAGACAAAATGTTAAAGACGATCTCGAACAAATGGATACTTACAAAAACGAACAACAAAATTTTCAAATTACAGGCGAAAAAATCTTGCCTATAAAGTAATCCAGAATCCTGTAAAAACACTCAAATTTATAATCGACACTGGAGCAGAGTCCAGTATTATAAACCCAAATTTATGTCAACCAAAGTGGAAACGTTTTATTAAGACACAATGCCTTAAAACCTTAAACCACAATATCGTTACGAATAAATTTCCGCTATTCGAAATCTTCAACGAAAAGAAATTTATGGCCAAATTTTTAGAAATCAATTTTCATGATAAGTTGGATGGTTTAATCGGTAATAATATCTTAGCCCCTCTTGATGCTATCGTGGACTACAAAAACCGCATGCTACGAACGAGAAACGCCTCTATTCCATTCTTCTTAAACGAAAGTGAAGAACACTACAATCTTAATCTTTTTAATTATTAATAAAAAAAATAATATTCAATCGAACTTTTTTCAAATGAAATTAACAAATACAATTTGTTAAATCACATTGAAACATCTCACTTAAATAATGAGGAGTTTAAATTTTTACATAAATTAATTTTAAATAATAAAAATGTATTTTACAAAGACGGTGACGATCTTTCTTTTACTAACCATATTAAGCATGATATAAAGACAAAACACGAAATACCATTATACAGCAAAATGTATCGGTATCCAGAAATACACAAAAAAGAAGTTGAAAGCCAAATAGAAGAAATGCTTCATAACAAAATAATTCAACATTCCAATTCACCATATAATGCACCTGTTTGGGTTGTCCCTAAGAAAATGGACAACAGTGGAAGTCAAAAATGGAGAATTGTCATCGACTATAGAAAACTTAACGAGGCTACAATCGATGACAAATTTCCTATTCCCAATATAGATGATGCTTTCGAAAAATTAGGAAAAGCTAATTATTTCACTACACTCGATTTGGCAAAAGGCTTTCACCAAATTGAAGTTAACCCTAAAGACCGTCATAAAACAGCTTTTTCCACTTCAACTGGGCATTATGAGTTTTTACGAATGCCGTTTGGTTTAAAGAACGCGCCAGCGACATTCCAAAGACTGATAAATAACGTTCTAAAAGACTTTATCAACAAAATATGTGTAGTATACATGGAGGACATTCTAATATTTTCAAGCTCAATTCAAGAACATTTAGATTCAATTCAAAAAATTTTTAATAAACTTGCAGATGTTAATCTTAAGATACAAATAAATAAATGTTCATTTCTTTGTAAACAAACAGAATTTTTAGGTCATGTAATTACTCCAAATGGAATTAAACCAAATCCTAAAAAGATTGAATCCATCTAAAATATCAAACTGCCCACAACGCAAAAACAGATAAAAAGTTTTCTAGGTGTGACCGGTTATTACCGCAAATTTATAAAGGATTATGCTAAGATTGCATACCCTATTACTAGGTATTTGAAAAAAGGAGCAAAAATAAATGTAAACGATAAACAATATATATCCGCTTTTAAAATGCTCAAAAATCTTTTAACAAACGATCCAATTCTTATACATCCAAATTTCGATAAAACATTTGTAATCACAACAGATGCTTCAAACGTACCAATAGGTGCCGTTCTGTCGCAAAATCAGCATCCTGTTTCCTTTGTATCTAGAATTTTAAACAAACACGAGACCCATTATGCAACGATAGAGAAAGAGCTCTTAACTATTGTATGGGCAACTGAACAATTTAGACCTTACATATAGGGACGTAAATTTATAATAAAAACAGACCATAGGCCACTTGTCTGGTTAAATGGGTTAAAAGAACCAAACTGTAAATTACAAAGGTGGAGGATAAAACTAAGTGAATTTAATTTTGATATTGAGTACGTGAAAAGCAAAGAAAACCAAGTAGCGGACTACCTATCAAGGATAGAAAATCCCAATTTCCAAAAAGATTCTAATATTGATTCAGAAGCATTTTCACCCAATTTAAATTCTATGAAAAAAAAGGGTTATGAATATAATGAATTATTTAATACCGAACACAATGAAAGTACCGTTTCCGTTAACGAAGAAGTAATGTCAACCGGTGCTACAATTAATAGTGCTCAGGAAGATGAAAAGTCATATTTACATAACTGACAAACCAATAAACCTATTCAAAAATCAAATTTACTTATATAAAGGAGAAAAAGAGAAATTTTTATTGAAAATTATTCACAACAAAATCCAAAACCATGTTAATGTTGGAGAAAATAGTAATTTATTGAATTTAATGAAAAGGGTCCTAAAAGATAAAGGCCTATTTTGTATTTATTGCGACGATATATCTCTGTTTGTAAAATTCCAAGATCTCTATGTACAATATTTCAGTAATAACAAAAACTTAAAAATGTTAAAATCTTCTCTTAAACTTACCAATATCACAGATAGAAATGAAATTTTAGAAATTATAAAAAAAGAACACTTAAGTAAAAACCATAGAGGAATAAAAGAAGTGTTCAACGAATTAAAAAAGAAATACTACTTTCCTCGTCTTTTAATTGAAATAAATAAAGTTATAAATAATTGCGAACCCTGTAGTATTGCTAAACATGACAGAAAACCTATTAAAATTCCTTTTAAATTGACCGATACACCAAAGCATTTCAATGATATCGTGCACATGGATATATGGTATCCAGAAAGAAATAAACTCTATTTAACAACAATAGACAAATTTTCAAAATATGCTACCGTTCAAAAACTAAACGATCGCAATTGGATTTCAGTTTTAGAATGTATCAAACAAAGAATTCAGTTTTTAGGTAAAATGAATAAATTAATATCAAACGGTGAGAGATGTATAATTCATAGCGCTGTCGAACTATTTTTGAAAGAAAATAGTATCGAATTTCATCAAACTACAGCAGGATCAAAAACCGGGAATAATGACATCGAAAGGCTTCATGGTACTCTTAACGAGCATTTAAGAGTGATGAATGCCGATAATAATAAAGATGATCTTGATAATCGTCTCTTTAAAATAGTAAACTTTTATAATAATACTATCCATAGTTTCACAAAACTGAAACCGATCGATTTATTAACTAAAAATCTCGATAAAAACGAAATAGAAAATCTAAAACTAAAATTCCAAGAAACAAAATCAAATTATTTAGAAAAAATCAATAGAAATAGAAGTCAAAATTTTACCCTTTCAAAAAACATTGTGAAAAATAGACAAATAGCGAAAAACACCACAAAATACAAGAAACTTCAAAAATTTTCAAAACATAACGACTATACTTATGACAAAAAAAATAATAGAAATACCAAGTACTACCAAACCCAATTAAAACGAAAATATAATTACACATGATAAATTATTGCATAACTCAATGCCGTTAAATAAAATAAAATCTTTTACAATTTTATGACAATTTCAAACTTCTACTAAATTTGCTAATCAGCATAAATAATTTTTAATAATAAACATCATCATTACCTTGAACTTGGCCTACCTTAATAAATGTATTAAAGTAGGTTCAAAAACAAAAAATAAAAAGTACTGTAATTTTAAATTGAATGAACTAAAATTTCAAAATGAAATTCTAAACCTTTAATGAAATTTGTTTTTATAAAACACAAAACAAAAAAAAAAAAAAGAATAAAAAAAAAAATTTTACTAACTTTTATCATATTTAGAATTGTGCCATACACACTAAATTGAATAATTTTTTTTTAGAAATGATTAAAATGCTAATGTTCATTATCACCTGGTTAACTGTCGAAGCTAACGACTTAAGTATAACACCCATATACACCGAACAAGGGTTTACAATACTAAAATTAGAGGGAAGACCAATCGTTGATAGTTATACCAAAATTTTACATGTTATTGACTTAACTGAAATTAATAATATCTGTAATTCTATTGAAACAAGTTTGAATACTCTCAAAGAGAACGATTCTAATCATAATTTATTGCATAAGGAAATTGAAATTTTAAAATATAATATAAGAACTATTATACCACACACCCATAGATTCAAAAGAGGTCTAATAAATTTTGTAGGGAATGCTCTGAAATTCGTAGCAGGAACAATGGATTCCGAAGACGCCAATCAAATCTATAATCATTTAGAAACCATAGACAACAATTCAAAAAACTTAATTGACCAATCAAATAAGCAAATAATAATCAATGATCAAATGTCTCAAGCTATAGAAAAAATTAAAAACCACATAAACACTCAAAATCTTAAAGTTAAAGAATATTTAAGTAACTCCATAAATCAAAGTAATTTTATGATAGATAGATTAAATAGTTATGAATACACATTGCATACTTATATACATATAACTCACCTAAACGAATTTGTAGAAAAAATGAAGGATAACATTTTACTCAGTCAACAAGGCATTCTAGCTCATGATATCCTTACAACCGCGGAAATAGCAAAATTTAATATAACAATAAACACACTACAATTCATTAAAAGTGCTGTTCTTTTAAAAGAGGAAAACACAATAATATTTGCAATTTCAATACCCCAATTTTGTATAGACAAATTTTTTAATGCACTTATTATTCCATTCCCTAATTCAAAAAATGAACAACTGGATTGTGAAAATGAAGAAGTAATTTTGAACGATAATTTTGTATTCGAACGTAATAGCAATATAAAAACTAAAAATGATTTAAAACCTCATAAGAATCAGTGTATCTATAATATCTTACAAAAAAATAATACTTGTAACTTTATTGTAAAATTAGAAAAAACTATTGAAGAAGTTGATAAAAGCATAATAATTACTAAAAACATAGAATTAACTTATCTAAAAGACATTAATGCAAATCGAGAAATTGCTCTTAAAGGAAACAATTTAATTCAGTTTTCAAATCGCGAAATCACAATCGGAAACTTTAAATTTATAAATAAAATCGAAAAATTTGAAAGCCACTTTATTATGCCTCAATCAAATTTCAACTTTACTAAAATTATAAAAAATGTATCTTTAGAAAACTTACACATACAAAATATTAAAAACAGAGAAAATATCGAGTTCATTGAATTTAAACATAATGTAACAATTTATAGTTTATTATCAATTTTTTTAATTATAATTATCATTATAACTTTAATTTTATTAAGAATTTTTAAAAATAAAACAATAAATGTAATTCAGTTAGAAGAAAAAACAGATACTATAAAATTTTCCGAGACGGAAACATCTCGGGGAAGTGTTATATTCAATCAATAATATAACTCTCTTCCTTCAATAATAAAAGTGCCTTTCGCAATATTCTTAGTTAGTAACAATTAATTAATTAGTAAACAGGAAATGCACATAAACCTCGTGTAATCAATTGCACAATTAATAACTTTATTATAATTTAAAATAATAAAATTGATTACGCAAGGAAACAATAACCTTTTGCTTTAAGCGTGTTAAGTTAGTTAGGAATTAAGTAATAACGTTTTAAGTAATATAATTAAGAACTGCTATGTAAGCATTTATGTATTTTATAAGACTTATTTGTAAATTTCAAAAAATAAAAAGAAGTCAATAAAAAAATTTAGTTTAAGAACAACTCTAAACGAAAGAGCGTTTAATTATAAAACTATATATATTTGTTAGCCCTTGAACTTTTCAAAGGTTCCAGAACCCGAAACCAGAACACAGTGATTTCATAAATGTGCAAGATAACATTAATGTTGAATACGTTTTAGGGTTGAATAAAAGAAAGTGAACATAAAAATAACTTAAATGTTTTGTATTCAAATTTTCAATGTTTAAGAAATAAGGTTAAAAATTTTGTAGTGCATTTACTGTTGAATGATACTGTTGAAAATTTTTTTAAATTTAAATAATTAATCAAGGGTACTAGATTAATTATTTAAATTTTAAAAAATTTTTAAATCTATTCTCATAATTTACTTATTTTTGAATGTTTTATATAACTAAACTGAAAGTTATTCGAAAGAAATATTAATTTGTAATAATATAAATATAAAAGTTTATATAATTTGATGGTTTCCAAAATTTAATAACAAAAACAACGTAATGAAATCCTACTCTAAAAATTTAAAAAGATTATTAAAAAAAAAACAGAATTAATGAAAGATATACACAATACACAAACAATGATTAAATTTTTCTTCTTCCAACATGCAACTGTTAAAAAGTCTACTTAACAATATTAATTCATTGATAAAACAACAAATTAAAATTGAAATTAATAAATATTGCACCCAATAATAGTGCAAACATGTTCCCAGAAATAAATAAAATTTTTCGGAGAAAAAAATATAATGAAATCTCTAAACTACACATAGACCATAATGACGCACCACTCTTATTTCAAAATAATATAGATATTAATAACTTAAAAAAACAAATTCTAATAAATATATACTCAAAAACAATACACAAATTTATAATATAATAGGTTAAAATTTAAAAGCTTAAAAAAAAAGTCTCTTATGGTATTGATGAAATTCCAAACATTGTTTTAAAAATTTAAGTTCTTAAATAATTTCTAAATAATATGTTATTATTTTTAACAATGCAATTAATCACTCGTATTTTCCCAAAGCATGGAAAATGTCGAAAATTATTTAGCTAAAAAAACCTGGCAAAGACCCAACTAATCCAAGTAACTACAGACCAATTAGTTTAATGCCAAACATAAGTAAGGTTTTCGAAACACTGATTAATGACAAATTAACAGCGTTTTTTATTACCAAGGAAATATACCAGATAACCAATTCGGATTTAGGCACAAAAATGGCACAGTACATGCCATTACAAAATTAACCTCAGATATTTGTTGGTTCATATATTAAAATTTTGGGGTAGGTGCATGCTTAGTAGACATGGAAAAAGCCTTTAACACGGTTTGGTTAGATGGTATTATTTTCAAACTTTTAAAACTAAAAGTACCTAATAATTTAATAGCCTTAATAATGAATATGTTATATAATAATAAGTTTTATATTCAAAATAAGAATTCAATCAATGATAAAACTTGTAATATTGACAATGGTTTATTACAAGGTACAGTAAATGCGCCAATACTTTTTTCAATTTATTTAGCAGAATTATTACATTTGTTAGATCGAGTAAAAGGTAATAATTATTCATTAGCTTTTGCTGATGATATTATAATATATTATGCCGATAACAAAGTAGACTCTATTAAGCACTAAGTGCAAAAACTTTTTAACATAGTTAGAGATTATTGTCAAGTATGGCTTATGAAAATACTCGGTATTCTTCAGTGGAAAAGATGGTGGAAAGAGAGAATTCGGCGTGGAATTTTTAGTTAACAAAGCGTACAAACAGGCGATCCTAGATTTTAAACCGGTGAATGAGAGACTCTGTGTAATCCGCATCAAAACAAGATTGCACAATGTATCCTTGATAAACGCTCATGCACCTACTGAGGATAAGGCGGAACAGGTCAAAGAGGACTTTTATAGTAAACTGGAGGCTGTCTACGATCAAATACCATCGAATGACGTTAAAATTCTGCTCGGGGACATGAATGCGAAAATTGGAAAAGAGGAAGTATACAAAGGCACGATTGGAGAACACAGCCTACATAGTTCCACCAACGATAACGGACAAAGATTAATCGATTTCGCGAGTAGCAAGAGAATGGTTATATCATCCACATTCTTCCCCCACAAGGACATTCATAAGATTACATGGATATCTCCCAACGGAAAAACGTTCAACCAAATTGATCACGTTTTAGTTGAAAAGAGAGGGGCATCCCACATCATGGATGTAAGAGCATATAGAGGAGCCTGCTGTGGATCGGATCATAATCTTGTGAAAGTCAGATATAGGAGCAGAATCATAGCCAAACGAGCATTGAGGAAACACAATGCAACGAAGCTGGACGTAAGCAAACTCAATATAACATCTGTGAAAAACGAGTACAAAGCGTCGATCGAGACAAACTTAAATCTAGAGGAGTTGCAAAACATGGAGCTAAATGAAATGTGGGATAGTTTAAAAACGGCACTGCATCGAGCTTCTGAAGAAACTATTGGTTTCCAGCCAATAAAAGTTCGAAACGAATGGTATGACGGAGAATGCAGAGATGCGGTAGCCGCAAGAAATGAAGCACACAAAGGAAAATTAAGTAGACCAACACGTGCTAAGCAACTACATTTCGAGCAACTTAGAAGAGAGGCCGACAAAATCTGCAGAAAGAAAAAAAGGAAATGGCAGAACGATGCGCTAAGAAAGGTCCAAGATAATTTGCAAAATCGCGATAGTATCAGAGCAGCATACAAAGACATCCGCATCATCAGAGATGGTTACAAAGCCCAGTCAAACTTATGTAGAGATGCAGAAGATAATCTTTTATCATCTGAGGATGACATTAAGAACAGGTGGAAAGAATATTTTGAAAACTTACTAAATGCACCAAACGATGAAGTAAATGAACAACAACAGATCACAGTGGAAAGGCAAACCCAAAATGAAATCACGGGACAACCTACATTAACAGAGGTGATCAATGCCATAGAGCTATTGAAAAATAACAAGGCTCCTGGTGCAGATAACATTCCGGCTGAACTTCTGCGTGGTGGAGGAGAAACGGTACAAAAAATCCTTCATAAAATAATACTAAAGGTGTGGCAAGAAGAAAAAATACCCGCTGACTGGCAACTAAGTATTATATGTCCAATCTACAAAAAAGGAGACAAGCTCAACTGTAAAAATTACAGAGGGATATCGCTACTTAGCACTTCCTACAAAGTTTTCACTAAAATCTTGAAAGCCCGCTTAGAAATAATTGCCGAAAACATCATAGGCGAATACCAGTCTGGTTTCAGGCCAGGACGATCTACAACGGACCAGCTATTTGTGCTGAAGCAGGTATTGGAGAAGTGCTGGGAAAGAAATGTCGATGTACATCAAATCTTCGTAGATTTCAAGACCGCCTATGACTCTATCCAAAGGGAAAAATTATATGTAGTTTTAAGCAACCTAGGCGTACCGGCAAAGCTAGTAAGACTGATTAAAGCGACTATGCAAAACACAAGCGCGAGGGTAAAAATCCAAGGGGACCTCACAGAACCCTTCAACATCAAACAGGGACTGAAACAGGGGGATGGACTCGCGCCTATGCTTTTCAATCTTGCCCTGGAGCACATAGTCAGGAAAATCCCATCTGACCCGAATGCCACGTTGCTATTCAAAACCACCCAGATAGCAGCATACGCAGACGACTTAAATCTACTAGGAAGATCAGAGGCAGGTGTCAGAGAATGCTATATCCAGTTAGAGAAAACAGCTATAGAACTGGGTCTGAGGATAAACATCGATAAGACGAAAATGTTAGTAGTATCCTGACGTAACCAGAGAGAGAGACAAAACATTACTTTTGGTGATGACAACGTGGAAGTAGTAAAAAGTTTTGTCTATCTAGGGGCCGAAATAACAAGTGGAAATGATGAAACATCAGAGGTAACCCGAAGGATAGGCAAGGCAAACAACGCATACTACTCTGTGTTGAAGATAATGAGATCTCGAGAAGTCAGCAGAAAATGTAAACTTGAGCTGTACAAATCTCTTATCAGACCGGTGTTATCAGACTTGGGTAAATTACAATTACAAAGATTTCAATTACAATTACTTGTAATTTTAATTATAATTTTTTCAATTACAAATTAAATGTAATTGTAATTGAAATATTTCCATTACAATTACATATAATTGTAATTTGAAAATTTTCAATTACAATTACATTTAATTTGTAATTGAAGTTTTTCCATTACAATTTTATGTAATTGTATTGGAAATATTTCAATTACAATTACATATAATGAAAAAAAGTAATTGAAATAAAAATAATTCGCTAGAAAGCTATAATGAATTATTTTTGGTAATAATAGCAATCAAAATATATGTTTAGCTATCGATTGTACTACTTCTTTTAATATTAAAATAAATCTATCTTAACTACATTAAATTAGTTATATCCATTATAAACAGTGGTGATCATAGAAATTGCTAATCTTTGTATATTTCTTTTTTTCTGAGGTTTAGAACGAGCTAAAAATTCTCCTCTCTAAAGCAAAAAAACCAATAGGCATAAGTCTTCCGAAATTATAAAAAATATATTACAATGTTCATTAAAAAATCCTGTTGTGACACGATGAAATTCGATGGAATATAGTGTCCAACAAATTTTAAACAAGTGAGGAAAAAAACCAAGGGTTTTTAAAAAGCACATTTTCAAAATTATATAGGGTTTGTTACTGAGTATTTTATTAGTTATTTTTATAAAAATATTTATAAAAATTAATAATAATCGCATAAATAAATAATACCCGGTTGAGCCTTATACAGGAAACCTGTTAATAAGTGCGAAATATAATGTTGGAGCTTCAATGTTAACATTTAATTTTGGAAAAACTTACACTGGTGAATAAGTTACCGTTTTAAAAACCATAAAAGTTTTAATTTTTAAGACCTCTACTAGCCATTCAATAGGAAATCAATCGTGAACTCCACCAAAATTTGCAATTTTATCTAGAATTTTATTATCTAAGCAAAAATGATGAACCTAAGAGACAATTTCTTCAATTTAAAGAAATCGTTTCAAACATAAGAAAAACCTTTAACGTATGTTGAAATGTAATGATGCAGCTGTAAATTTTGTACATTTGTAAAAAAATATTTGAACAGGTATTCAAGTTAATTTTAATACCCTAGCTTGAACCGTTTAGAAGATATGTGGGATCAAAAATTTTGCAAAAAATGAGTTTTGTTAATGGTAAATTTTAGTACCGTATGGCAACCGTAAACATTTGCATTACAAATTTTATAAAGTTTATAAAACCAGCTATCTTTTGCCGTTTTCAGATTGAAAATACACTTAACAAAACTCTGGTTATAATAATTTAAAAATAGGGCTTATTAAAATTTTGGGCCTGTAGCTCTTCTAAGAAATTATTTTTTTTTGTAATATCTCCCCTTGGTTAAAAATTCTTTACTCTATTTCAAACGGTGTAAAAGTTTTTGTAAACATACGGACGGACGGACGGACAGAGTGAAGCTATATAGACACATTTTTACAAAATATTTTGAAAATGTGCTAAAAAAGAAAATGTTTTAAATGAACTTTGTACGGAATTTACTGCAACAGATTTTACATATTTAAAAGAATATGTAAAAATTATGACTCCTTTTGCAAAAATTCTGAATTTTTTACAAGGAGAATAAGGTATTTGTTATGGGATATTAATACCATCATTAGCAGCATTAAAGGTTAAAACAGATAAAATTGCCAACAATAATGAACTAAGATATATTAAGGTAATGTTTTGGCTAACATGCAGCAAAGTCTGGTAGAAAGATTTAATGCTTTTTTTTACCTAACGGGAGAACCGCACGAAGCAATTGTTGCTGCAATGTCCTATCCCAATATAAAACAAAATTGGTTTAAAGTTCTGGCTCCATTCTTTTCTGGTACTAGAAAAGATATAGAAGACATATTTATTGAATATTGTACCAGATATCAATTATATTCAATTGAAAATAATGATGCCAATTCTTCAAATAAATATATAATCGATATATTTGATTTCGGTGAAGATAATTCAGAAGGTTTGTAGATTTTGGAAAAATGTAACTTTTGTAGTTTAAAAACCTATCATTTAAAATACTTATTTTGATGCCAATTCCTTAGAATTTAAATTGAAAAATTAATGGAGGAATATTTGGGCGATCAAATACTCCTTTAGCATCTTCTACTCCAGTCAAAAGACGGTTTTCTTTTTCTGACATAGTATCAACTCCTCAACGTCAAAATTTAAATTACTTAAATTTTGAAAAGTTAGTTTTATTGAAAGCTAACAAAAATTATTCTTAATATTTAATTTTATATTGTTATTTAAAAAAAAAAATTTTAAATACATTTATATACAATTGGTTAAGAAAAAATTGTTTTGTGTATTGTTACCATGTTAAGTAATTGAATAATAATATATATTAATCTCATTTAACTTTTCTAAAATTACTTTCTCTCAATTAATTTTTGTCCATTACATGTAATTGTAATTGAATTTCTTCCATTACAAATTACATTTAATAGTAATTGAGAAATTTCAATTACATATTATATGTAATTGTAATGGCAAGACTTCAATTACAAATTAAATGTAATTGTAATTAATAATTTTCAAATTACAATTATATGTAATTGTAATTGTTTAGGGTTCAATTACAATTACTTTTAAACGTAATTTGAGGTGTAATTAATTACAAAATGTAATTAATTAGTTCCAAGTCTGGGTGTTATGCTACGGCAGTGAATCGTGGACGATCACCCAAGCGACGGCAAACCTACTTTCCCGTTTCGAAAGAAAAATACTCCGTAAAATTATCGGGCCAATTATCGACCAGGGCCAATTTAGAATGCGACGCAACGCAGAGCTATACAATGTATACACCGACAGCGATGTTTTGACATACATCAAGCTACAACGCCTTAGGTGGGCCGGTCACATACAACGTATGCCAGATTCCCGCATTCCAAAAAAAGTATTGAACGGGAAAATAGATAGAAAAAGACCAGTGGGAAAGCCGAGAAATCGATGGGTTGATGCAGTCGAGTCAGACGCTGTATCAATGCTGCAAGAGCAAAATTGGATAACTGCTGCCCAAGATCGCGTGAACTGGAAGAGGATGATTCAGGAGGCCAAGGTTCGACAACGGACTGTAGCGCCATAGAAGAAGAAGAAGAGACTATTTTATTTCGCAATACAGGCAATAAAACAGGCTTCGACATAAAAAAAACTGGAAAGATTTTGTGATAAAATCACCAGATAATATCGCTTTATCCAATAAAAAAGTAGTTAAATACCTGGGTGTTCAATTACATAGAAACCTAAATTGTATTGATCAAATGAAATACAGTATATCAAAAGGTAACAAAGCATTTATGGCAGCTAAAAAACTATTTTACAATAAAAACATTAGTAAAAGAGTTAAAATAATTTGTTACCAAACATTAATTAGGCCAACACTTGCATATGGTGCACCAATATGGTACAACATTAGTGCAAGCTTAATGGAAACATTACGGAAATTCGAAAGAAAGTGCATAAGAGTTTATACCAATATAAACAGAAAGCCCGAATCCGACTACAAGCATTTTTAAGGAAGCTAAAATCATTAGAATAAACAATTTTATAATAAAATGGTTTAATATCACATATATTCTACCACAATATGGAGTACATTAGAAATACCTTGCTCACAGGCTTTATAGCCCCTGAGCATTTTATCTTTCTGGACAAAAATGGCTATATTCAAGATGATAATCATGTCCCCCTATTATACCATTATAATAGACGGGCTACATACAAAGTCATAGAATATAACCCGGGCGATATAAACGGAGAACATCTGTAATACGATATGTCAATACCAGACATAAACAAATTGCTAAAAAGAAATTATTGGTGGTTGGAAAACACGTAAGATTAGTCAAAATAAAAAAAATTATTAGCATTAAGTATTTGATACAATTTGTTTTTAATTAGGTTAGGTTATTTAAGTATTTAGGTTATTTCTGACATAGTATCAACTCCTCAACGTCAAAATTTAAATTACTTAAATTTTGAAAAGTTAGTTTTATTGAAAGCTAACAAAAATTATTCTTAATATTTAATTTTATATTGTTATTTAAAAAAAAAAATTTTAAATACATTTATATACAATTGGTTAAGAAAAAATTGTTTTGTGTATTGTTACCATGTTAAGTAATTGAATAATAATATATATTAATCTCATTTAACTTTTCTAAAATTACTTTCTCTCAATTAATTTTTGTCCATTACATGTAATTGTAATTGAATTTCTTCCATTACAAATTACATTTAATAGTAATTGAGAAATTTCAATTACATATTATATGTAATTGTAATGGCAAGACTTCAATTACAAATTAAATGTAATTGTAATTAATAATTTTCAAATTACAATTATATGTAATTGTAATTGTTTAGGGTTCAATTACAATTACTTTTAAATGTAATTTGAGGTGTAATTAATTACAAAATGTAATTAATTAGTTCCAAGTCTGGGTGTTATGCTACGGCAGTGAATCGTGGACGATCACCCAAGCGACGGCAAACCTACTTTCCCGTTTCGAAAGAAAAATACTCCGTAAAATTATCGGGCCAATTATCGACCAGGGCCAATTTAGAATGCGACGCAACGCAGAGCTATACAATGTATACACCGACAGCGATGTTTTGACATACATCAAGCTACAACGCCTTAGGTGGGCCGGTCACATACAACGTATGCCAGATTCCCGCATTCCAAAAAAAGTATTGAACGGGAAAATAGATAGAAAAAGACCAGTGGGAAAGCCGAGAAATCGATGGGTTGATGCAGTCGAGTCAGACGCTGTATCAATGCTGCAAGAGCAAAATTGGATAACTGCTGCCCAAGATCGCGTGAACTGGAAGAGGATGATTCAGGAGGCCAAGGTTCGACAACGGACTGTAGCGCCATAGAAGAAGAAGAAGAGACTATTTTATTTCGCAATACAGGCAATAAAACAGGCTTCGACATAAAAAAAACTGGAAAGATTTTGTGATAAAATCACCAGATAATATCGCTTTATCCAATAAAAAAGTAGTTAAATACCTGGGTGTTCAATTACATAGAAACCTAAATTGTATTGATCAAATGAAATACAGTATATCAAAAGGTAACAAAGCATTTATGGCAGCTAAAAAACTATTTTACAATAAAAACATTAGTAAAAGAGTTAAAATAATTTGTTACCAAACATTAATTAGGCCAACACTTGCATATGGTGCACCAATATGGTACAACATTAGTGCAAGCTTAATGGAAACATTACGGAAATTCGAAAGAAAGTGCATAAGAGTTTATACCAATATAAACAGAAAGCCCGAATCCGACTACAAGCATTTTTAAGGAAGCTAAAATCATTAGAATAAACAATTTTATAATAAAATGGTTTAATATCACATATATTCTACCACAATATGGAGTACATTAGAAAGACCTTGCTCACAGGCTTTATAGCCCCTGAGCATTTTATCTTTCTGGACAAAAATGGCTATATTCAAGATGATAATCATGTCCCCCTATTATACCATTATAATAGACGGGCTACATACAAAGTCATAGAATATAACCCGGGCGATATAAACGGAGAACATCTGTAATACGATATGTCAATACCAGACATAAACAAATTGCTAAAAAGAAATTATTGGTGGTTGGAAAACAGTAAGATTAGTCAAAATAAAAAAAATTATTAGCATTAAGTATTTGATACAATTTGTTTTTAATTAGGTTAGGTTATTTAAGTAGGTTAAGTTTTATAAAAAAAAATGTTTAGTTTTTGGTTTTTATATTCCATAGTTTTTCCAATATTTATAAGTTTATAATTCAAATTAAGTACAAAAATAAATAAAATATCGATTCAAATTAACATAAAAGTTAAGCTAATAATTTAAATGTTAAGTATATAAGAAAGAAAACCGTTTTTGTAAATTTTTCTAGGTTAAGATATTTGTAAGATGTATAAAGGGATAAATAAAATTTAAAGTTAAAAAAAAAAATAAAATCATATAATTCATTTAAATATAAAAATAAATTTTACTACTTATAGTAGTAGATAATGGTATATAATAGTAGATATTTAAAGAAGATGGAGTGGTTAATTTTATTTAAATTAAAATAATTATTTATAAATTAAAATTAAATTAATAAAAGAAATTATTTAGGTTAATACTAACTAAAGTATTATATCTTTAACTTGAATTAAAAATAAATCTAAATTTTTTTTTGAAAATACATACTAAATTTAAATTTAAATTGAATTAAAATAATATAATATAAAGAACATTTTTTTATGCTGGTTGATTATTAATATATAACAGCAAATTGAGATTCTCACATGTTTAACTGAGAATGCTCTCACTAATATAATAATATAATGGAGTGTGCGAAAATTAGGTTCGAGTCACTTCCTTTTTTAAATAAAAAAACAAAAATTCATTTAACAACAAAAACTTAAATTTTTTTTATATTTTACTTAAATTTTATTTATATAATAATTAATAATTTTTTTAGAAGCTAGAACTTATTACTTCAAAGACTAAAATGTAACTGTACTTTTATTTTATAATAATTAGTACAGGTGGAAATAATTAGTTGCAATTATTCGCGATGTCATCAGTTTTGATCGCGTTAGTAAAAACTATGTGAAGAAAAAAAATATAAATTTAGAAATTGCAATTTGACACTTTTGTTTACTTGAAAGATTGAAAGAACGTTTTAAGTAATATAGGAAATTTATAATTTAAGAATTTAAGTTTATAAGATAGATAACTACCACATCCTTAAGTTCATTGTTCTTCTGAACAATGTTTTCTTTATTATTTACGTTAATTGCCACTAATTGTTTCCTTTGTTTTATTTTTCTTAAAAATATTATAATTGATATTATTACAAACATTAGTATTATGATTGAAGTATTAACATAAATTAATATTTTATTTTTTTCCTTTTCAGATTTAATTTCTTCAATTTTATTATAATTCTCAAGTTGTTTATAATTTAAAGATTTCAAATTTATTAGATTAGAAACATTATTCATTTTAGTATAGCTTGGAATTACAATGATTTGTTTAAATTTTTTAAGTTTATTTGAAAATTTTATATTATTTATTTCAATTGAACAATTTTTAAAGGATAATACATAATTTTTATTTAATAAATATTCAATATTATTACAATTGTTATTTAATTTTAAGTTTTTTGCATTTTTTATTAAAATAATTCCAGTATCGATTTCAATTATTTTTAAGTTAGTTTCAATATTTTTTGTACAATCATTATATGTTTTATTAAATAAATTTTGAATACAATTTGACACTGGTTTTAATTTGTTTATATATCTCTCTTCAGAGTAATAATAAAGTTTATTTTTATATGAAATAAAATTAAAAGAATTGATACTAAGTTCTTCGAATTTTGAGTTTGGGACTGGTAGAATTTTTACCTTGTTAGCTGTTACGTTATTTGTTATTGGAATTTCTAGCACGAAAATTAGATTATTATCATAAATAGCTAGAGAACTTTTTATTTCTTGAATTTTAAATGAATCTATTTCGAACAAGTCTATTTCTTCCGGTGTAAGAGTAGATCTGCTCATAATTTGATGTTTAGAAAAAATTATATTTTCTTGAATTTTCTCTATTTCTTCTTTTAGAAGGTTTATATTTGTTAAAATTTGAAAAAATTAAAATTGTTTAATTAATTTTTTATTATCCGAAGAAACATCGTTTAAAAGTTTATTAATCATTATATTATTTTTGTTAATAGTTTTTTGAATTAAATTTAAATTATTTTCGATATTACCGTTTATTTTAATTTGTTTATTAGAGTTTGTTATTAGATTATGGTTATTTTCGTCAATTGATTTTAAATGATCTTCCAATTCTATTCGATCATCATCGTCCATGGTTCCAAATGCCCATCTGAGAAATGAACCACCAATATTGATTAAAGCTCTCTTAGATCTAAAAGAAGTTAGAGTTTTTAATGTATGTTTAATGTTATTAATTTTATTAATTAAAGTTTTCATTTGAATTTCATCATCTGGTAGGTTAAATGATATGTTGATATTATTTTCTATAAGATTTATAGCAACTTGTATTTCTTCAAGATTTATTTTATGAATAATTTTATGGTAATTTTCTATAATTTGAATGTTTCCTTGTTGTATGGTTGTAAATCCAGCTTCAGTCTCTAATTTTTGAATGTTAATTACGGCTTGGCATGGAGTTATTAAGGTTAGTATTAGAAAGATTATTACCTGTGAAATTTTTAAAATGTCTTTTAATTCGAGAAGGATGGATATTTTTATTTTTATTATCAATTAGTTTATTATTTACTTTAGTACATTTAATTTTCTTATATTTTGGTATTTCTTTATGACGAACTGCGGCGGGGTTGTCTATAACAATTTCTTCGGTATTTGGTATTTCGAAATTAGTTCTACTTTTGTTTAATTTTGTTATAATTTTATTTTTATTTTCTAATAATCTATTTCTAATAGTACTAAAATCTAAAACTTTTCCGTTAATAAAATCAATAGGTTTGGTTGCAGTTGCTGAATGAATTGTATTATTGTAAGCTTGAACAGCTTTAAATATCTTACTTTCGGTGTCTGAATTAGGTTCAGTAAGATTTAAAATTCTAATATGTTCTAATATAGTTCCATGAACTCTCTCTATATCTGAGTTCCCCGTATGGTTTCTGGGCGATGTGAAGTGAACTTCAATATTCTCTATCCTGCGAAGACATCAGCGTGAACGATTTCATTTAACTCAGAAGGAGTTTCTGATAGTTGATACTTGTATTTATTTGGATGTCTATCATATTTAGCTAAATTGCATATAACGCAATTATTAACGAATTTGTAGATAAAATCTTTTATTTTAGGGAAATAATATAAATCTTTTATTTCGTTAAAATTTTCTAATATTCCGCGATGGTTAGTTTTTTCATGAAATTGTTTAATTATTTTTAATAAGTCGTCTTCTTTTTCAACATCTTGAGCTAGTTTTGAACATCTTACAAACTTTATTTTTGTGTTATTACTGAATAGATTAATAAGTTTATTTTGAAATATTACGAATATATTATCATTTAATTTAGTATAAATAGCTGTAGTACCTGTTTTGATAAATCTTCTTAAAACATTGTTTAAATAATTCCCATCCTTAAGATTTTCTAGGGAAATATATCATTTTCTGTATCTTTTAAATTTAATTATAATTTCTTCAGATTTATTTTCCACCAAATAAATTTGAGAAAAATATTTATTAAAAATATTGTCTACAATAGGAATAGCATTGTCCAAATTTTCGACAGCACTATGAATTGTAGCTCTACCGCTCATATTTTCTGCAGTAGTTTTTTGAATATCTAAAGCATGAACTTCTTTGTTTTCAACATCAATTCTACTCAAAAAGTCGGCAACTTTGTTGTCTTTTCCTTTTAAGTATTCAATGTCGAAATCAAACTCATTTAGTTTTATTCTCCATCTTTGGAGTTTAGAATTCGGTTCTTTTAGAGAGTTTAACCATACCAATGGTTTATGATCGGTCTAGATGGTAAACTTAACACCGTATAAATATGGCCTATAATACTTTGTAGCCCATACAATTGAAAGAAGTTCCTTTTCAATTGTACTGTATTTAATTTCGTGCTCATTAAGAGTACGACTAGCAAAAGAAATGGGGTGACCGTTCTGTGATAGAGCTGCCCCAATGGCATATTGGCTTGCATCAGTTGTCAGAGTAAATCTCTGTTTAAAATCAGGATATTTAAGAACAGGATCCTCAGTAATAAGTTGTTTTAATTTTTCAAAAGCCTCTACATATTTGCTGTTATTTATATCAATTTTACTATCCTTTTTCAAACAATAAGTCAATGGTTGGGCAATTTTCGCATAATCGCGTATAAACTTACGATAATAGCCCGTTATTCCTAAAAAGCACTTTATTAATTTTTTCGTTTTTGGTAAGTTTAATTTTTTGATCACTTCGACTTTGGCCGGGTTAGGTTTAATACCTTTGTTGGTTAAAAGGTGGCCTGAATATTCAGATTCTTTAGCTAAAAATACACATTTATCAATTAGAATTTTAAGATTGAATTCTTTTAATTTTTTGAAAATGTTTGAAATAACCTCTAGATGTTCTTGGAGGGATGTACTAAAAATAAGTATATCATCCAGATATACTACACAAGAAATATTAATGAAGTCACGTAAAACGTAGTTGATCATACGTTGGAATGTGGCAGGAGCATTCTTTAATCCGAATGGCATCCTGACATATTCATAGTGACCTTGTGGTGTCGAAAAAGCTGTTTTAGCTTGATCTTTTTCATCTACCAGAATCTGGTGGAAGCCCTTGGCAAGGTCCAAGGTCGTAAAATATTGGGATCGACCTAACTTGTCGAACAATGAATCTATATTAGGAATGGGTAATTTGTCGTCTACAGTAATCTCATTAAGTTTCCTGTAGTCGACAACAATTCTCCATTTTTGTTTGTCCGATTGATCCATTTTCTTTGGAACAATCCAAATTGGTGAATTATAGGGGGAATTGCTATGTTTAATAATTCCCTGGGCTAACATTTCGGATGTTTGTTTTTCCACTTCTTGTTCGTGGATTTTTGGAAATCTATAGATTTTTGAGTATATTGGTTGGCTATGTTTTGTGATTATTTGATGTTTAATCACATTGATATTTGTTAATTTACTGCACTCTTGATAAAATAAATCTTGATTTTTCGAGACAATTTCATTAATTTTTTTTCTCTCTTCTTCATTGAGATAGTCAGTTTTTATATAATTAATTATTTTATTTGTATTTAAGTCTATAGAATGTAACTCATGAATCTCCTCATATGGACATGAGTCTTTAAATTTTGTAACTTTATTCATAATTTCGATAGTATCATTACCAAAATCGATTTTCGCGCCTATTGCTTTTAAAATTTGTCCTAATAGCATTAAATTTTTTGTTTTTCAATTTCAAAATTTTCCACACCATATCGGCATAATGATTAAATTCAATTGGAACGTCTGTGACTATTTCGTATAAAATTTAAAATTGCCGAATAAAGTGCTAATTATTATTGGGTCTTTTAGTTTTTAGCACATTTTCAAAAAATTTTGTAAAAATGTGCCTATATAGCTTCACTCTGTCCGTCCGTCCGTCCGTTTTTACCTACGATTGACAAAAAAATATCAGAAATGGGTAGGTATTGCAATAAAAATAATTTAATGTTAAAAATTTTTTTTTGTAGCCCCCCCCCCCCCCGTTACGGAGCTACGGCCCCACAAAGTCCAAAAAAGCCCCATTTTTAAACAGTTATAATTAGAGTTCTATAAGGTATATTTCCAACCCGAAAACGGTAACAGACAGCTGTTCTTATAAGCTTTACAAATTTTTGAAAACCAATTGTATAGGGTTACCGTGCGGTACTAAAATTTATCGTTATTCAAAACTAAGTTTTACAAAATTTTTGGTCCCTCATAACTTCGGAACGGCTAAATCTACAAACTTGAAATTTTGGGAGAAGTTAGATCCGTAGAAATAAGTAAGAGTCAGTTAAAAAAATTTTTTTGTCACGCCCCCTCTTTAGGAGCTGTAAGGGGTCGAAAATTGAAATTTTGCTAAAAATTTTGCCTTTAAACACCTATAACTTGAATACCTGACAAAATTTTTTTTTATTTATATACAAAATTGAAAGCTCCAAAACGAAAGTTTCATTAAGTGTCAAAGGTTTTTTTTAATTTTGACTTTGTCCGTCCGTCCGTCGGTCCGTATGTTTACAAAAACTTTTACACCGTTTGAAATAGAGTAAAGAAATTTTTACCACCGGTAAATATTACAAAAAAATTAATTTCGCAGAAGAATTTTTTTCTGTAGCCCCACCCGTTACGGAGCTACAGCCTCCCAAAGTTGGAAAAAGTTCTATTTTTAAATTGTTATAACAAGAGTTTTGCTAAGTGTATTTTCAATCTGAAAACGGCAAAACATTGCTGGTTTTATAGGCTTCACAAAAATATAAGGCTAAAATGTATAGGGTTACCATACGGTACTAAAATTTACCATTTAGCTAAACTCAACTTTTGCAAAATTTTTGACCCCATATATCTTCTAAACGGTTCAAGCTAGGGTCTTGAAATTTTGGGAGAAGTTAGGTCCTGCAAAATTAGTAGGAGTCGGTTAACAACATTTTTTTGTCACGCCCCCTGTTTAGGAGCTATAAGGGCTTGAAAATTGAAATTTTGCTATTTTCAATCACCTGTAACTTTAACACCTGTTCAAATTTTTTTTTACAAATGTGCAAAATTTACAGCTGCAGCATTATATTTCAACATACGTTAAAGGTTTTTCTTAAATTTAAAACGGTATCTTTAAATTGAAGAAATTGTTTCTTAGTCTAAACCAATTTTTGGTTAGATAATAATATTCTAGGTAAAATTCCAAATTTTGCTGGAGCTCAAAATTGATTTCCTAGAACCGGAAAAAAATCGAAGGGTGAAGACAGGAGGGGGGTGAGCAGATCCATCATAAGTTTGCTAAGCAAAAATTTAGGAACCTTCCCCATTAAAGGGCTACTAGGTCTTCAAAATTAAAACTTTTATGTTCTTATGAAACAGTAACTTATTTACCAGTGTAAGTTTTTCCAAAATTAAACGTTAACATTAAAGCTCCAACATTATATTTTGCACTTTATAACAGGTTTTCACTAAATGAAAATTTTCCTCGACTTTAGGAGGATCCACTTCCATTTCCTCGACATTTCGGTTGTTCCGATAGTATTGGGAATAATTTTCACTAGGGTTACGATAGTTATTACTATATTGTGGTTGTCTATTATTATTATAATTATTAGAGAATTTTTTATTAGGATTAAAGTAATTATTTGAATTATTATAGTTATTATTATTTTTATTTTGAACCGAACCGTTATTAAGATTATTATTATAATCATTTTTATGACTATTACAACGATTATTATTTTGATTATTAAATTTGTTATTAAACTTGTTATTACTTTTAAAGTTACCACGATATAAATTATTTGAGTTATAATTGTTACTAGAAATTCCAGATTGTAACAGTTCATTATATGCTTCCTCTAAAGAGGTAACATTTTTTGTTCTAAGATACATAGAATCTTGTCTATTAATTTTATTCAAAAATTTATCGAGAATACTTTTCTCGTTATTCTCGGGCTTAAAATCTATAGGTTTACTTATGTCTAAATTATATTTAATATTTAGTTTATCTAGTATTTCATTTAATTCAGAATAGTATTGACTTACCGTGGTTAATTTTATTGCATCAGCTTGTTCCTTTAGTGTTAAATAGTTCTCCTTAATTCCAAATGATTTAATTAATTGGTCCTTTATTTGTTGCCACGTTGTAGTTGTTGCTAATAATTTCCTAATAGATGTTCCCGCTTGGCCCACAATTTTGTGGTTAAAATTCTACTTATATAACTTCTTTCATCCATGTTGTCCAGTTGACTTAATAGCGAGCCAGCCTCTTGTAAGAAGTAGCTCAAATCGTTCGGGTTTGCTCCAGTGAATGGTTCAACGGATCTGGCTTCCGTTATGATATCTCGGAATGTAACAACCATTTTTTATATGTAAAAAATTTTTTTTTAATGATGATGTTCAGATGACAGTTTATATTTATAATTTTTTGATATTTTGTTGATATAGTTGTTGATATTTTTGTTGATATTTTTGTTAATATTTTAATTTATATTATTGCTGATATTTTTATTTATATTTTTGTTGATATTTTTGTTTATTAATGTTGATTTTATTTTTATTTATTTAGGTAAGTAACGATGTTGATCACTATTTTAATTTTAATTTTAATTGCCGATTTTATTCTTTTTAACAAAAGAACGGTAAGTTTATTTGTAAATCAAATATTATTTGTAAATCACAATAAAATAATATTTTTGTTTATTACATCACAATATAAAGTTTTTTTATTTTTTATTTATTTATAATTCACTTTGTAAATCAAAAGTGTTTTATTTCCGTAATATAAAAAGTTTATTTTAAAAAAAAAATATATTTTGTAAATCAAAAATAATATTTTTATATATATTGTTTTTGTGTAATAATTGTATTGTTCTTATTGTTTTATTTTTTTTTTTTTTTTTTTTTAAAGAAAAAATACTAATTTATATTTTTTATTCGCTTTTTACCGTTGGCAATCCTACCGCGCCAACGGTAAACTACTGACTGCGCCAAAATTAGGTTCGAGTCACTTCCTTTTTTAAATAAAAAAAAAAAATTGATTTAACATTTATATAATAATTAATAATTTTTTTAGAAGCTAGAACTTATTACTTCAAAGACTAAAATGTAACTGTACTTTTATTTTATAATAATTAGTACAGTTGGAAATAATTAGTTGCAATTATTCGCGATGTCATCAGTTTTGATCGCATTAGTAAAAACTATGTGAAAAAAAAAAAAATATAAAAGTAGAAATTGCAATTTGACACTTTTGTTTACTTGAAAGATTGAAAGAACGTTTTAAGTAATATAGGAAATTTATAATTTAAGAATTTAAGTTTATAGGATAGATAACTTGCGCAGTGTAGAAGCAGAATTAGAGATGAATCTGGCTAGAGATGTGAGGGTGTGTGTAAGAAAGTGTATCATCAAACTACTAAATGTGCTGGTATTGATCATAATATTATCAAAACAATAGATAGAGGAAAACAATAGAACAGGTTCAAAGGAAAAAATCAAAACAATAGAAAGAGGTTCAAAATAGTGTAATTAAAAATTAAAAGTACTTAACAGAATATAAAAAAGAGTTTGAAATAGCAATAAAGAAAAATGAAGAAGTGAAATGTTTATTAAATGCTATGGAAAACAGATACATGGAAAGAATTAATTCCTTAAAAAAAGTTCAAAAGGTATGCGAAAAAAATGTAGAAGAATTAAATAAATTTGAAGAGAATAAAAAGAATTTAGTTGAGCAAATAAAAGAAGCATCTAAGTGTGAGATAAACAAATATCATATGCGAATGTATGCAAACAAAATAATCCACCTACATTCGCGCTGGTTAGACCTAAACGAACGCAAAGTATTAAGAAAACTAAAAATGACTTAATAGAGAATAAAATAGATCCTACCACAATAAATTTTAACAATATAAAACATTAGAATAATGGTATAGTGGTAATACAGAGCGAGAATAAAACAGAAAGGGAGAAAATAAAAAGTGTAGTAGAAGAGAAATTAGGAGAAAACCACAATATTGATATAATGAATTTAGAACAAAGTTATTTATTCATAGAATGAAAGTAGAAAGAGATGATAAGGAAATAATTGAAAAAATAAAAAAGCAAAATGAATATTTAAGAGAAATTAATATGAAAGTTGAAAAAATTATAAAAAAAACAAATGTTGAATAAATCATTTTACATAATATCAAAAATAGACAGGGGAGGATATCATAAAGCAATAGAGAAGGGTAAATTTATAGTAGGTTGGCATATTTGCCCGTTTTATGATGAAGCTTTTGTTAGAAGATGCTTTAAATGTTTAGGATTTAATCATAAGGCTGAGGATTGTAAGCATGATTAAGTATTTGCAAAATGTTTAGCATGCCATAAGACAGAAGATTGTGATAAAATGGAACTCTTGGAAAAATGTTCAAATTGGGCAAAAGCAAATAAATTGCTTAATGTTGAAGTATCGGAAGACCATTCAGTATTAAGTACATTATGCCCGATGTACATTGAAAAATTAACAAGTAAAGAAACAGTCAGTCGGTGCAACCGACTTAAAAATACCCTACACCTATTTGGTTCAAATTTAAGGACATATCCATAAGTCGTTTTAATACCATAAAAGCTGTTATTAAATTGATCGTAAGACATAGCTAACCAAATTAACTTTATAATACTAAAAACATTTTCTAATTACACTATCTGATAAAAAATATTACAAATTCTTACTAATTTATCTATTTAAAAATATTAAAAAACATAAAAACTTGAAATAAATGAAAATATATTTATTCCAATTCAATTACAAAATGAAAAAATTCTAATTATTAAATTTTGTGATAAAAAGCTAATCAAAGCATAATATATTTAATAACCCAAATTTTTCAAAATTTCAATTATTTTAAATGGTTAGTTTATATACCTAATAGAAAAGCTTATAAACGCAAAATATGCAATAAATGTATTTCTAAAATACAATTACAAATTTAGACCTTTTCATATAATTCATTTAAATATAAAAATAAATTTTACATAAATTCAGCAAGTACCTTTGAACATAGCTGAACCAATACAATTAAGTCAAAATTTCAGGGACACATAGGAAATAGGAAATATATTCTTTGGCTTCGAAATTTGACTCGACTAGAACCAATTCCCATGGTACATTCATTAGGTACTAGTAACCTAGAGTTTAAATTTCATCAAAATAACGGCATTATTTTTTGAGTTTTTTTGGTGTAAGTTGTATGAGTTTTTTCGGAACCTTGGTACGATTTCGCCCATATGCAGTCCCCGTCAGATTTTCAAAACTAGTTAGCTCTTGAACACAATTGGAACGTGTTATCTTAATTTTAAGTTACTAGTTTTATTAATTTCGATTATAAGCTTTTACACATCGGGGGGTCTAAGAGAGGTACTGAACCACCACTCCAATTGATCAAAAATAAGAGGGACACGCAGGAAATAGTAAAGAACAGTCTTTATATAATAGTCTTTATTAATTTCGAAAATATGCTTTAAGGTCCTCGGAACTGAGGGGCTGGTCCCCACCCACTACTCCAATTGGACTCAAATTTCAAGTTGACTAAGGAAATCGAAAGCGACACCCTGACACCAAATTTAGAGATTCTATCTTCATTGGTTTCGAAATTATGCTCGTTTGGTCTAAATTCGATCAAAAAGTTCTAGGTACCGAACCCATGGTCCAATCTCGACCGTACGCAATTCCCGCCGTAGCTTCATAACTAGTAACCTACAGCACAAATTTAATAAAGATTGCGTCATTAGTTGTTGAGTTATCGTGATTTTTTGTATATGTTCATTAGCCCTTGGACCGACTAAAATTTCCAGAATCCGAACCCATGGGCCGATTTCGCCCATTTGCAACCTCCTCCGTACTTTCAGTCCTAGTAACCTACAGTTAAAATTTAATCAAGATAGCTCCATTAGTTTTTGAGTTATCGTGCCTACGGACGGACGGACGTACAGGGCTTTATCGACTTAGGAGGTCACGCTGATCACAAATATATATATTTTTCCATATCTAGCTCGCTTCCTTTAGGTGGTTACAAACACCATACCAAAGTTAATATACCCCTTTACCTATTCTATAGGTGTAGGTATAATAAACTATTTTAGAATAATTAGAAAAAAATTAACATTATTGAATTCAATAAATATTTGCAATGCTATTATTAAGCCACATTTCGAATATTGCTCAACAATATTGTATTTAAGCAACAAAGGAGATATATACAGACTGCAAAAATTACAAAATCAGGCGATGAGGATTATTCTAAAAATAAGTAGATACACTTCGGTTAACTTGATGTTGAAAACTTAAAAATGAGTCAGTATTTAGCAAAAATTAGATTTGAATGTGCTATTGTTCATTTTTAAATTAAACAATGGAAATTTACCAAGTTATTTGAGTAGTAGATTTGTTACAGTTGAAGAAGTGCAACCGTATTTGCTGAGAAATTCGAATCTCAATGTTAGAATTGGGAATTTTAGAAGAACAAGTACGAATAATTCATTAATATCTAAGAGGTTTAAACAATTTAATAATTATTACCAACTGTAGGTTGGTGATACATTAATATTAGAAATCTGAACATAAATTATTAAGAATTGTCTGGTGCAGTGGTTAGCGAAGTGGCTTGGATTGTAAACAGGTGTAAGTTCGGTCCTCGTAAAAAGATAAGGATTTTTTTTTTGTTTTTAATTCAACGGATATAATAAAAAAAATTACAAATTAAATTAATTTATTTAAATAGTTCTTTAAAAATTTTTAGCTTTAAAAAATAAAAATCATAGATTAATTAATTACTAGTATCGCCCCGTGCTCGAAAATCGAGCTATTTTTGCTTTTAAATTT
Source organism: Dolichopus griseipennis (assembly GCA_963082915.1). NCBI lineage: Eukaryota > Metazoa > Arthropoda > Insecta > Diptera > Dolichopodidae > Dolichopus > Dolichopus griseipennis. Next base: position 144,531,226 of record OY720441.1, read on the forward strand.
ACATAAATAATTCGTTTTGTATAATTTATATTGGCCTAACATTATACGAAAAATTATTCTTTTGTTCTTATAGGTAATGAAAAAAATGGCAACAATGTTGTCAACAATTCTTGCATTTAAAATTTGCTTAAAACCAAAAATTTATGATAATTTTTTAAATTCGGAAATTATAATAAAAATTTTAAAATTCTGAAATTAGTACTCCAAATGTATATTCCTATCTAATGTCTGAAAAGCATGGTTCTGACTTCTTTAGTTTACTTTATACCTTTTAGTCTAGTTTATTCATTTAATTTATCCTAAGTTTTTTATTGACAAAAATATATTTCTATGTATGGTCATGAGTCATGTCTCATAAGTTTCTTAAAACAAACAAATGTTATTCCTTGCGTTCCTTTTTGAGGTGTAAACTCTTTTCTACTCTCAACAACTGTCAGCTACATCAGCTCTTGTAAAATAGCAGATGAGAGGAATAGATAATTAAATAATTTCCGGCAGATGGCTCTAATTAAAATTTTTAAGAGTAAATGGATTTTCACTTGAATAGGTTATGTTTAATCATATTTTTTATTTGATATCCAATAAGCACTTACCCTATCCATTTTAAAAAATATTCTTTATATTTATATCAGCAATAAACCTTAATTTTTGACTTTATTTTTGATATTTAAATATACTAAATATAATTAACTTCTCAAATGACAGGTAGTTTTAAAATGTCAAATACATGTATGACAATTAATCTGACAATTGTACACTCTTGAAACAAAAATTTACGTTAAATTTACAAACAACTTCTATCTACTTTTCATTAAGCAAGTTTTACACGGTACAATATTGAATAAATATTGCATAAATTTCGATTGAAGCAATATTGTTTCAATATTGTGTGAGTGAATTTAAACGATACAATTTCCATACAATATTAATACAATATGGTTTTGTATGCATTTACACTACTACAATATTTATAATAAATAAATTTGTTTTCATTGAGATTTTCATAGTGTATCAATAACAATGTGTGATGTAGTTGAGCGGAAAAAATTTATAGTATTATGTGGTGGAGTGCTAACGACACTAAAAAATGATATTTGTTCTCTTCCTTTTGAGGGCATTTTTGCGACATAAATGTAGTGTGCTTCCTTAAAAAATTTAGCTTGTTCATCCTTCACAGTATTTTTATAATGTTTCCTTGCGGGCGTTGCACTAATAGAAGCTTCTGTCGGTATAGAGCATTGCTAAATATAAAATAAAAATATACTGAAAAGGTTAAAACAAAGTTAAAAGTTTCGGCAAACAATTTCAATATCAGTATCAATTTCTATAACTGGATCGGATAGGAAAGAATCGTATAAAGTACAATTTCCACTTCCAGAAACTTCTCCATCTTTCAAAAATAGAAGACAGTCATAATACCATAAATTGGTTTCATAAGTACTCTCTGCCCCACTTCCCATCTTATATTCTCTTGAAAATGTTGTACGCAAATAAACAATTTTATTTTTTTTACAAATTCCTTATTTGCTTCTGGGTTCATTTCTTTGCATTTCTTCACCAGAATTTCTAGAGCATCATTTATTTTAATGTTTTAATTTTGTATAAAAAAATTTTAAAATCATTTTATAGGTATTTTGAATATAAGATATTTTTTAATAAAAATTATTTAAAAAAAATATTATATTTTAAAACATAATCTTAGAAATATAAATAAAACCAATAATGATATTTTTATACATTTTGCCAATTTGTAAATTTGAAAAATCCGAGGTGCAGTACTTTACGTACGTGTATTTTGGCTGCTCTCATGTTAATTTATATACCTACTTTTTAACTTTTTGGCAGAAATTATGCGTCCTACGCTTTTATTTAGGTTGGGTACTAAGGAACAAATAATTTTATTTAAGGAAGGTAATTTTTTTTTGTTTTTGCAAACATATTCTTGGCGTTTTCAATTATTTTGAATATAATTATGTTTTAAACAAAATTATTTAAAAAAAAATATTATTTAAATATTTCACTTTTAAAACTTAATCGTAGAAACATAACAAAAAACAATTACAATATTTTTATACGCTTTGTCTATTTTTAAATTTTAAAACTCCGAGGTACAGTACGTCGCCTATGTTTTCATGTAAATTTATTTACATAACTATTTATTTAAAATTTTTTGATAAAAATTATGCGCCGTACGCGTTGATTTAGGTTGGGTTCTTTTAGTATAAGCTTGAACATTGTAGAATGTGCAAATTCTTGAATGGACACTTCGAACTCATTTGCTAGAATTTTATTTGATGTGTCAGCCTCAAATCTAAGTATGTATACTGCTTTTTCTTCTAATGAAATTTTTTTTTGTATTTTTAATGCGTTATTATGATTTTATATATTCAAAACTAAATACAAAATACTGAATCAATCACCAAGCAACATTATTAGATATAATAACAAAAAGTTTAAATAAAAAAAATTTGAATGTAATAAACAACTTACATTTTTAGATAAAATTAATTCTTTGGAAAAAAGTGAAACGTTTATTTTAATTAAAACTGATACACTATTGCACCGACTGACTGTTTCTTTACTTGCTTTTTTAAATATTTGTCTGTTCAATAAATTTAATTAATCGATGATTTAAACAAATATGTATATTAATAATATAAATATATGTACTTATGCCGAGTTTCAAATAAAATAAAAAAAATAATTACTATTAATTCGGTACTACTACATTACTACTAAAAATGTCTAACTATGTATATCAAATTCCTTCATTCTCAGCAAAATATTTCAATGTATGACAAATCTTTTTCTAATACTTCCAATGCACAACAAAACTCCCCACATTACTGACTACAAAAAGAAACATTCATAAAAAACACCTTACCACTGATAAAATGCTAATTAAAGTGTTCTGTTTTTAAACCTATAACAATAAATTTGTAAACTTTTTTTAATTTTTTTTTTTTTATTTTACGTGGATTGGTGGGAATCTTCAAAAGAGTCAAACTGACTAACCATTAATTTTTTTCTGTCTTTGGATAAAGTATATTTTTTGTGTACTTTCCCTTACGAAATCTGTACTTTGTACTATACTAGCAGATTTACCCGGCGTTGCCCGGGAGGTTGCAAATTGTAAAAAAGCAAGTTTCGGCCAATTTTTGGAAGGGTTGAAGAGCTTTGGTTGAAAAGCCTCAAAAAAATATTTGTGGAGTTCCGTTAACCCATTGCGGCCCAACAGCTTTTTATAGGTTTTTTTTCGACCGTCTCCTGATTGACAATTGCCGCCTGACAATTGTACAAAAAAAAATTTTGCAAAATATTACGTCCAATTTTGCAAAATATTGCTTGTTCAAAGTCTCAAAAACAGGTTTGTTGAGTTCCATTAACTCATTGCGGCACAGCAGCTTTTTACAGATTTGTTCGTTACTTTACTCTTAAGCAGAAACGGCTTGACCAATTGACTTTAAATTTTGTTTGCGTTCATGTATATTATCATTCCTACGACTATTAAAAAAAAAATTTTTGTAAGTAAATTACGTCCAATTTTTCAAAGTAGGTAAAACTTCTTTGAATTTGGGGAATATTTAAAAAAAGTTTTGTCCAGTTCTTTTAACAAATTGCGAAACATAAGCTTCAAAAAACAGTTTGCAAAACAGTTTTAACGATTATCTCTAATTTTTCTATATGTGGTGCTCCTTGACGATAGAGTTGAGGATGGCGGGTTTCCGGTGAATAATGTTAACAAGAATAATTGTAAAAAAAGCGTTTTAAAAAATTTTTTTTATTTACACTTTAAAATTAGCATGAACACCATATGTAATTCTTGTGGTAACTTTTTTCAATAATATCAACTTAAATTAAAACTTCATTGAGTGGCGGGGCAACGTGCGCCGAGTAATAGGTAGTTTACATATTAGTATTATTATATCCGTTTGACTATAGGTCAAAAGGGTATACTAAATTTGCCATTATGTCTTTATACTATGACAATAGTAGTTTTATTGAATTGCCAACGTTTGAATAAAATATAGTCGATGGTTTAGAAAAGGTTTAAAAATCTGCTTTTCAACTTATATTGTGTTTTGTACTTACCTGAAAGTTCTACTACGCTCTTCCTCGTTTTTTTATGATTTTGTGGCAGAAATGTAGGCTTCTTTTTTGCAAAAACTATTTTAAAGTACTATGTATTTAAGCATAATATATACGAAATTGAATTTTTTTGTTATTTTTAGATTTTATTTGAGGAACTGCAATTTTAAACCTAAAATCTATTTTTAAAAACCAACAACTGCAAAAGAGATAAAAAACAAAGACTTACGAAAAAATGTAGACATGGAAAATGTTACGTTATTCAAATTTAAAGATATTATTATTCGGATTCTTTATAAGCTTTATTTTTATTATTATTAATATTACCTCATTTAGCTTTTGCTCTATTTGAAACTATTTAATGAGAGCAAAAAAATTAGTCTTATTAATTAAGTGAGCTTTTGAACTAAACGTGAACTTGCGTTAATACAAAAAATTTGAAAATTTCATTGAATCTTTGTTCAAAACGCGTACACAGTTCAAAACCAAAATTACCCTGTGGGTTTTTAAAATGCGGCTAAAAAATTTTAATCATTTAAGCAAATAAAATTTATAGAAAACTTCATGGCGTCATCGTGGAAAACGGGTTAATTGAACTTAACTAAAACTTTTTGCAGCCTCTCTGTAAAATTGGACACAAATCGGAAACACAAAATTTTTTGGAAAACTGCCATGCCGCAATGGGAAAACTCATTCCATCCAAATTTTAACAACAAATTCCGGTTGCTAAGAGGAACATTTGTGCAAAATTTCAAGTCAATCGGTCAAACCGTTTTGACTCGACATCCACAAAACGAAAAAGCTTAAAACGGCTCTGGAGCCGCAACCTGTTGACTTACAAAAATGTGGCATAGCCTATGTCACCCCCCGAGCTGTCAGAAAAATTCCTTTAATATTTTGTGACAATGGGACCAGTGATTTTCACGTGAATCCTGGACAAACAAACAAACAAATTTTCTCCTTTATATATTATATGATCTAAAGGTCTTTTTCTTTTAACCCGCCTTCCTATAATAATCTGATTATTTATTAACTAAGCAGGTTAAATATTTATATGCCCTTCTAGACGAGCTTTATGTTTTTTGGCATATCTACTTATTTCATCTTTAACTTTGGGAATTTGTAAATCTTTATTAATGTCAATATTACGGTAATACCAGGGAGTAACTTACTATATTACCGAGGACTTTATTCTGAATGATTTGAATTTTTTTAATATGCGTTTGCTTGGCAAAATCCCAAAGTTGAATGCTATATATTCATTTAGATTTAATTACTTTTTTTTTTTTTTTATGAGAGAGTGGAAAGCTAGAAAGCCACCCATTCGAACTATGCGGTGTTCCTTGGGTAGTGAATGATTTTTATTGATTTGATGAACATTTAGCAGCGTGCTTAGATACTCCAAAAATATGAATTGACCAAGTTAATTTTTGGTTTAGGTCAATCCCCAAAATGTTCAAGCCTTCCGTATGGTGCAAAGCTTCTCCTTGAAAAGAAAGATTCGGAACAGTTGTTGCTATTTTTCGCGAGACTAGACAGCATTGGGTTTTTTTGGTGTTGAAATCAAATTTTTGGATTTTAATTACATTTTTGTTTAATTCACTTATAGTGAAATTTTTTGCTGTTGAATTAATCTAATGATTAATGTTACAGCAGTTATGAAATTCATAGGAAGCAACAAGGGTACTGTCGTCTGCGAAGCTATGGATTGGATTGGAGGTTATTGATAATAGGTCATTTATAAATATTAAGAAAGGACTGGGGGATAAAACAGATCCCTGAGGGACACCGGCATTTATTTCAAAATCTTTGGATGAATATCCATCGACAAGAACACGAATCGTGCGATTCGAAAGAAAATCTCCAATCCATTTAACAAAAACCCTACCTAGACCTAAAGCCTTGCATTTTGCCAATAAAGCATCATGCCAAACTCGATCGAAAGCTTTAGAAATATCCAAAGCCACAACATCACACTCGCCAGAATGGTGAAGACTAAAAAATATTTTAATATCAAAAATTTTAAATCGTGCGCGAAAATGAATTATAACTACGTCCAACAGTTTTTAACTTGCGCGATATAGAATATATATAGAAACTATATGTGCCCTTAATGTAGTAGGTACAACCTAAAACTCAATCAAAATAAAACAATTACACAATTACATCTAATTAAAAATAAAACATTTGTAACTGTGGCAATATAAAGAGTTAAATACAAAAACAAAGTAAAAGTTTAATAATATTATTTGAAATATACCATCAGTATTTATTGATTAAGTTACGGTGTTTTTATGATGGTATATTGAGAGTGGTGAGAATTATTAGAAACACTAACATCTATCAATCGGAAGGAGAGAGATAGATATATAGTTTTGTTTATCACTAGAAGAAGATTAAAAGAAGAATTACCAAAAAAAAACAAAACAAAATTATTATTTTAATTTAGTTTATGTAAACAAAACAAACCGGCGCGTGACTTTAAAATTTATAAATGTTAGAAAAATTTTATATAAAAAAGAAATTAAAAAAAAAATTAATTAAATTAATTAATAAAAGAGAAGAAAAATAAAATTTTACAAAAGTTATAATAAAAATAAAAAAATATTTAGTGTTAGATAAGGGAAAAATATTTCAAGTTAAAAAATTAGTTAATTTAATAAATTTAAATAGTAATACTCATCTAAGAAATGCTGCCATTGGAAATGCGACAATTTGGTCTAAACCAATTCACAAAAAAAAAAATTATTAGAACCACCACAAATTTCAAAACAAAAACACTAAATTTAAATAATATAGAAAATTAAAGAAAAAAAAATTTTAGAAACTTAAGTGAGTCTAAAAATTAAGTAAATTTAAAAAGTTAGTATTAGAGAAATTTATCTTTTTAATCAAATTTGAATAAATTTTACAAAAAAAAAAAATTTTTAATGAATCCGAAACCGGAGTTATCACAACGAAGGTTGACGACGATCTGGTTGTAAATTAACACTTTATTATATATTTTTAATTAGTGAAACCCCTGTGCATTTACTGTGCATTGAAATATATATGCAATATAATTGTAATTTAAAAGAAAAATTTCCAGTTTCTAACTGTCTTTGACGCGCATTCTCTAGAATTGTGATTTTAAATGAAGATGCTGTTATAGCTCTGGAAAAGGCAGTGTAAAGTTGACCATGTGTAAAGTAGGCTTCTGTTAGATATAAGCCAATTCGTCCAAATGTTTGGCCTCGAGACTTATTTACAGTCATTGCATAAGAAAGGCGTATAGGTAACTGATGCCGTGTGAATATGAATGGCAATGTTGGATCATTAACTGTGTCTAATGAAATTCTGGGAATAAAATGTATTGTTCCGGAATGGGATCCAGTAATTATTTATGCTTTTAAATCGTTGTCTTAAACCGTTTTTCAAGTAATACTAACCAAGTACAATTGCATAGACCTTTTTTGATCGCAAGGTTTGTTAAAAGCATAATTATATGAATATCCATTGCAAATTTGGATCTTCGGAAACGTCATCGTTTTTAACAGAGTCTATAGCATAATTAAAGATTTCTTATGAAACCAGTTTTTTTAAAACATTTTAGTTGATTTCTCGTACATATTCATTTGTAGAACGTAAAATTGCACGTTATAATATTGAAACGAAATCATTAGGAGTAAATGTTAAACCAAAAATATCGGTGATCAGATCATATGAAATATAGTTAGATTGTATCAAAATTGAATACTGTATTTTTTTTTATATGAGAACTATTACAGCTTTTACCATCATCAATATCTAAAAGCCATTGACTGAATTCCGGACCGTTTGTGGCTCTCATATTTTGTCGTAAAGATATTACACGGAAATGTTTCCATAAATGCGATTTTTTTTTTTGTTTGAATTAATAAAAGACGCATGATTTCCTCCTTTAACAACTGGCAAAATTAGCCAAAAATCTCCTCCTAAGACTATTAATTTGCATCCAAATGGCAAATCATTTTTTATTAAATCACGAAAAACTAAATCTAGACTTTCGAGAGATATACCAGAAACCATTGGAGCTTCGTCCCAAATAATACAATATACAGCCGTTAGAAATTCGCGTTTCGTTTGTGTAAGCTTAGGGAATTTTACCGTATTCGTGTTAAGTGGCAGGGAAAATGCTAACTGACAGGTTATTCCGTTAGGAAGGAGAATTGCTGCTCTACCTGTCAATGCTGAACATGATACTTTTTTATTATTCTAAGAAAGTTTTTGATTCAAAGCGCAATACAGAAATGTTTTACCACTACCACCGGGCCCATTCAAATAAAACATATAACTTGGGTAACATATAACTGCTGGCTTCTAGTAAACAATTATGCCATGCCAAACTGTCATTTACAATTCGTCTTGCTGCCACTGGAAAGGTTAAATTATAAAAAATTTTTGGTGAGTTGAAAGAAGTAGCTTCAGTACCCTTCAATTTTAAAAGAAGAAATTCTATAATTCAATATCTCTTGGTGAAACTGATACAATTCTATCAAAACATTTTTGACCAAAATGTTAGCTTTCTGATCGTTTTTGCCATTTATGATTTTTAAAAATATAATGCATTGGAATATCTTAGTTTGAAAAGTTATGAGCATCAGTATCCATGGAATTAAGTTTAAAGAAAGCTGTCAAAGTAGTGGATCTCGCAGCTTCTCTCCTTAATGAGTTCTCCATATTATCTTCGATAAAGAAAATTGGCTGACCGCCTTCTAAATGTAAAGATAACGTTACAACGTTGTGGGATTGTCCTTGAATAGGAAGCTCTTGCAGATGCCAAGCAGCTTCTTGAGAACTAAGATAACAGAAACTACAATAATGCATAGTTTCGTCATGCTCTATAACTTTATTTTCGTCATTATTTGAATCTATATAAATTCCAATTCTCGCATGATCATGTCCCTTCGTTATAAATTTATGTATGTATTTAATGGCTTTAACAGTAGAACATAACTAGACATCTATGTGCGCGTCGTATTTTAAACTTAAGAAAGGGTTATAAGAAACCACAAATCGATTATAAATAACAATATTCAAACGCATTCTAATTAAATTATCAGAGCTATTTGGAGGATGTCTTTTATATCGGATGTAGTTATTCACAGTTATGTCAGTTTCATCACAAAAACTTTTATAATTATAAATATAAACTAACTTTTATAAGCATAAACTTTACGAACCCCAATTTCATGTGAATAAAATTGTAAAGCAGTTACATTTGTCCGAACTGCAGTAGCATTTTCAGAATTATGAGAAATATTTGGAGTCCATCCAAACCGACCATAAAAAAGCGCTTCACTACTGTCACAGTGTGCAATAAGTATACTGCACCACTGACAAACTTTAAAATTATTCTTCAAAATGTTTTCTATATCGTCAATTTTTATAGAATCATATTTATTCTTTACACTATTTTTTGTTTTTATAGGTTTTCATAAAAAACCACTGCTAAGTATTTATGTACAAGTATACAACACATAGATTAAGAAATTTTTACTTTGAAATACGTAAACTTCAATTTCACAACAATTTAAATTATTTTAATTACAAATATTGCATTAAACTGAAACAATAATGTTGGAACCCAGCGTTGCCACTTTGATATTTATTACCCAAATTTGGTAATTTTTTCTTCCTTTAACCTGTAAAGACATATAGCTTAACCGCCGATGATATAATATTTTTTAAGCCTAATTAATAATAAGTTGAGAAACAATCTTTAATTTAAAACATTTAATCATATTATGCTGGCTAAAATAGGTTCTACGTTTATGAAAACACAATAATTAATTACATTATGTATGAGAATGAGCAACCAAAATTGCTTTTTAAATCCATTTTGTTTGGTAGTTTTTTTGAAGTCCGAAGCGGAATGTCCGCGAAAAAAACATAACGAATAAGAAAAACTCGGATGTCAAAGTCATATATTTGCAGATGTCAAAGTTAATTTTTTTTTTTAATTTTTTTTTGTATCTAGTAAAGTTGATACATACCATAGATTTTTTATGTTATCTTTAGAAAAAAGCATGTCTTCTAGAAAATTTGTTCAATAAAAAATTTTCTTGCATCTTGTAAATTGATGGAACATAAAATTTATATTTTTTGTTTTTTTTGCATATCGGTTATTGTTTTATAAAGTATGTAGGTATGTAGTTGTTTTTTTGTTTTGTGTTTATCATGTATAAAGAAATAAAAGTTAAAATAATTCAAAACAAAAATACATCATTTTTTATTATCAACCCAAACCTAAAATACATCCATTAATAAAAAAAATATTAATACATTTCGGCGCGGAAAATATTTAAATTTCATAGTGGCGGCCCTGTTGATACCACCATACAATTCGCATTTGTTTTTTCTATTTGTATTTTAAACGATCAAAGCCACCGTTGAGTTTCTTTCGTTAAAAATAAAAAAACAATTAATTTTTAGTTCGCACTGTCAATTTTATGTACATATATAATGTATACTTTCATAATTCAAGGTCAACTACACAATTCGTTTGTTTTTTGGTACTCTAATCTATTTGCCACTTTTTCTAAAAAAGCGGTTTGTATCTCTTTTAAAATGGTTAGGTAGGTACATTTACAATATTGAATATTAAATATAATCAAACAAAAAAAACAAAAACAAATTTCTATTCTACTCAGTTCTATATTCTCTTTACTTTTAAATTTTGTTTTAGAAAAAAAAAACAGAAATAAACATTTCGTAAATTAATTCGTACCTCAATGATATCAATAGTTTCAATTTTTATACTCTAGACCTATGGAATAAGAAAAAGGTATATTAACTCTGGTATGGTGTTTGTAATTACCAAAAGGAAGTGAGCTAGATATGGAATGGAGCTATCTTGAAGAAATTTTAACTATAGGGTTAAGGATTTCCATATGTACGAAATCGGCCCATGGGTTCGGATTCTGGATCTTTTAATTGTTCTAAGGGCCAAGAAACATTTAAAATAAATTAGGATAACTCAAAAACTAATGGCGGTACATCATGAATTTTGTGATGTAGGTCCTTGTAATGAGACTATGGCGGGGACTGCGTACGAACGAGTTTGGACCATGGGTTCGGATTCAAGAAGTTTTTGATCGAATTTAGGCCAAACAAGCATAATTCCGAAATAAATGAAGGTAAAACCTTCAAATTTGGCATCAGTGTGCCTCGCCGTATGTCCTTAGAGTCCTGGAAATTTAGGACCAATTGAAGTAGTGGGTCGGGGACCATCCACACAGTTCGGAAGACCTTAAAGCATATCGTTTCAATTATAAAAAAAATAGCTTGAAATTAAAATAGAATGTTCCAATTGTGTACAAGGGTTCACTAGAAATTAAATAACAGTGCGAACTGTATATAGGCGAAATCCGACCATAGGTTCGGATCCTGGAACTTTTTCATCGAATTTAGGCCTAACGAGCATGATTCCGAACTCAAAGGAGTTAGAACCTCCAAATTAGGTATTAGGGTTTCCCGTTCTATTCCCTTAGTTTCCTCGAAAATTGAAATCAAGTGAAATAGTGGGTCGGGGACCATCGACATAGTTTCGAAGACCTTAAAGCATATTTTCCAAAATAATAAAGATAGCAACTTCAAAAAAATGTAGAAGCTTTCAAAATTTAGCACAAGGCTGTTCTTTACTATTTCCTACGTGCTCCCTTAATGTGATCAATTGGAGTGGTGTTTCAGGTAACTCTCTTAGACCTCCCAAGGTTTAAAGGCTTATCATCGAAATTAATAAAAATAATAGCTTAAAATTAAGATAGAACGTTCCAATTGTGTACAAGAGTTAACTAGTATTGAAAGTATGACTGGGACTGCATGAACGGAAAAGTTCAAAAGTTAACAAACGTATATCTTAAAAACACCAAAACTCAGAAATTAATTACGCTATTTTGATGAAATGTATATTCTAGATTACTAGTAATGATAGTACCATGGAATTGGTTCTTGTCGGGTTCAGATTCTAGAAGTTTTGGATCGAATTGAAGTCAAAGTAGTATAATTAACGAAACCAAAGAAGATAGAAAATTATACTTGGGGCACATGTGTTTCTTCTTATTTGTTTTGGGTACGTGAAATTTAGGATGAATTGAAATAGCGGTTTGCGGAGTGGTACGCAAGATCTACTCCCAAGATCTTAAAGCATAATATATTAGAAATTAATAGAGATAAAAAAATCGAATTTGATACACTATGTCCTATTTCCGGTCTATTTAACACTTTTATATTTTTAAAAGGCTAAGGGTTTTACTATTAATCATATTATGTATTATATTTTATAAATTAAAAACTAAATAGTTTTTTAATAAACGACAAATTTTTTTTTGTTTTTAATTTTTATTATATCATATCTATATTTTATTAAAGTATTACCATAGTTACTTACGTAAACTTCAATTTCACAACAATTTAAATTATTTTAATTACAAATATTGCATTAAACTGAAACAATAATGTTGGAACCCAGCGTTGCCACTTTGATATTTATTACCCAAATTTGGTAATTTTTTCTTCCTTTAACCTGTAAAGACATATAGCTTAACCGCCGATGATATAATATTTTTTAAGCCTAATTAATAATAAGTTGAGAAACAATCTTTAATTTAAAACATTTAATCATATTATGCTGGCTAAAATAGGTTCTACGTTTATGAAAACACAATAATTAATTACATTATGTATGAGAATGAGCAACCAAAATTGCTTTTTAAATCCATTTTGTTTGGTAGTTTTTTTGAAGTCCGAAGCGGAATGTCCGCGAAAAAAACATAACGAATAAGAAAAACTCGGATGTCAAAGTCATATATTTGCAGATGTCAAAGTTAATTTTTTTTTTTAATTTTTTTTTGTATCTAGTAAAGTTGATACATACCATAGATTTTTTATGTTATCTTTAGAAAAAAGCATGTCTTCTAGAAAATTTGTTCAATAAAAAATTTTCTTGCATCTTGTAAATTGATGGAACATAAAATTTATATTTTTTGTTTTTTTTGCATATCGGTTATTGTTTTATAAAGTATGTAGGTATGTAGTTGTTTTTTTGTTTTGTGTTTATCATGTATAAAGAAATAAAAGTTATAATAATTCAAAACAAAAATACATCATTTTTTATTATCAACCCAAACCTAAAATACATCCATTAATAAAAAAAATATTAATACATTTCGGCGCGGAAAATATTTACTACACTTTTTTTCACTTTTTACACTACTCCCAAGATCTTAAAGCATAATATATTAGAAATTAATAGAGATAAAAAAATCGAATTTGATACACTATGTCCTATTTCCGGTCTATTTAACACTTTTATATTTTTAAAAGGCTAAGGGTTTTACTATTAATCATATTATGTATTATATTTTATAAATTAAAAACTAAATAGTTTTTTAATAAACGACAAATTTTTTTTTGTTTTTAATTTTTATTATATCATATCTATATTTTATTAAAGTATTACCATAGTTAATATATAATTAAGAAATTGTGTACGATTCTTAAGTTGTAAAATTTATTTTTATTTTAAAATTAATTATAAGAACAGTTCTAAATTTATCATTGTATTTTCGAAATACATTTATTGCATATTTTGATTATTAAATTTTGTGATAAAAACCTAATGAAAGCGTTAATGGTTTTAATAAACATTAAAAAACATGAAATTATATAAACTTTTATATTTATATTATTACAAATTAATATTTCCTTCGAATAACTTTGAGTTTAATAATATAAAACATTAAAAAATAAGTAAATTAAGAAAATAGATTTAAAAGTTATTTAAAATTGAAATAATTATTCAAGGGTACTAAATCATTTAACAGTAAATGCACTACAGCTAAAAATCCTGAAAAGGATTTGATAAATAAAAACACTTGTTGTGTGGAGATATAAAACGGAAAGAATAATATATTTATATAAGTAAATGTCATTGACATATGTTTATAAATCTTACACAAATTATGTTATATTAAAAATGTTATAATATCTAAATTTAAGTTATACAATACGCAAATGCAAATGTATTAGTATATATACAAAATATATTAATGTAATATATAAAAATGAATATTAATTTAGAATATTTCAATGAATATAAGTATTAACATTCTCATTCAAACCTTTGAATGAATAGGAAGTATCGCGGAAGATAAAAATTAAAATTAAAATACGGTAAATCGCAAATAAATATCAAAAAGTGGTGAAAAACAGTAAAGAGAAAGTTTAAGTCAGAAAGTGGTTAAAAACAAAGCTCTTTAGGGCTAAAATCAGTGCTAAGTGACCAAAAGCCACATGTTAAAAAAAAAAAAAAAACAAAAACAGAAGTTAAAAATTACACCTAGTAAACAATCACAGTAGCACAATAAAAAACATAGACTTAAAAATTTTGCAAAAATTTTGCATAAGCTTAGGCGAAAAATTTATATGAATAGTGCTTTATTAAAAAAAAAAAAAAAACTATATATATTAAAAATTTTTAAAAATTTGCTTGCCAAGGAGCTATTCTCAAATTCAAAAATATTCCCAAAATTAAGTTTCAACAATTCTGAAACAAAATCCCTAAAGAAGTAGACCGAAACAGTGACACGACAGATTTCGCTTTCTGTTATAGTTCAAACTATAACAAAAAAGCAAAACATTCTATTTTACGTACCCAGTTCTAGATAAAAGTATACGTGTATACATTTATTTTAGAGCAAACCGACCTAGAACAGAGACCTCTAATGGGGCAAAAAATGGCTCCTTCAATGGGGGCTAATCCTAAACCTGGAACGAAAAGGCCATCAAGAGACAACTTTCAAGCTCTCGACACCGATAGTAATGACTACGAAAAAAAATTCCTCATATGTATAGCCACAACAGCAGGCAAAACCATGAAAAATTTTGGCATTTTCGGTATAAATAAGGCACAAAAAGTGACCAAGAATTTCGGTTGCCGTTATAACAGAGACGGAAATTTAATAATTGAAGTAATCGCAAAACAACTGCTGATAAGTTTATCAAAGTAAACGGTCTCATGGGGGTAAGTGTGAAAATTGAATACATAAAATCATTAAATTCTTCGAAGGGGGTGGTTTTTTCATTCCCTCTTGCAAATGAAGAAATTACCGATGCAGAGATATTAAAGGAATTAAAGGAAAATAATCCAAAAGCCGAGATCGAAGAGTTGTACAGGTTCCCGGTTAAAGACGCTACAAAATTACATAAATACACAGGACTCATTAGCCTCACGTTCGGAGTTAGTAAACCTCCGGATCAGATAAAAGCTGGTTTCTTAATCTTAGACGTCAGAAGAAGCTACCCTATCCCTTAAAAGTGCAACAAATGCCAGTGCCTTGAGCATAGAGTAGCTCATTGCAAAGATGACACACCACATAGGTGCCCGAAATGCTCGCAAGAAGTACTTGCAGCGTACATAGATAAACATTTGGAAAACTGCTCAAAACCTAATTGTATTAATTGCGAAAAGAACGGGTTTGATTCCAAACATCCCCCGAATGATAAAGATTGTCAGAGCTACACCAGGGAAAGAGAAATACTACGAATTAAAACCGAAAGAAGATGCACAAAAGCAGAAGCCTTTTTAACATATAAAGAAAAACATCAAAACGCTCAAAGCTACAAAGGTATTGCAGATAGTTTTAAGGTTCAAAACACAAACTCTCCCTCAACAGCAGCATCCACCAAAAAAATCTCCATCCAACAAAACAGCCTTTTAAGCAGTCAAAACATTGAAAAATATAACATAACACCTGCCGACCAAGCATTTATCGAAAAACTAATACAAAACTACTACATTAACAAAGATAAAACAATACAACAATACAACTTAGCCACCAACAATATTAATACAACCGAAACAAACAGCACCCACCCTCAAACCCTACAATCTAATAACGCACCAAAACTAAAGGACGTAGTTAGAGAAAATCAACTCGCCCTAGAAGAAAAAATGAATGCAGAGAAGAAAAAAACACAAGAACTACAAAAACAAATGCAAATACATTTTGAAATAAGCTCTAATGAAGAAGAGAAAAACCAAAAGGTAGCACCTAGGTCAAAAAAGGTATCCAAACGTGCAAAAATCATCAAAAAAGAAGTAGGAAAAAATAAAACAACAACTACTGCCTCAGACAATCTCATGGAAACCTAAAGTAAGATAATACATAAACATCACAAGAAACATTAATATAAAAAAGCCACTAATAACATTAATAAACATATTCAGAATAAACAATAAAATGATAAATAACCCATTAAAAAATAATAACTTAAATACTACAAATAATAATTCAAATAATATTAATGTTAATATTAATATTAACAACAATGATAATAACCACAATAATAACAAAAATAATAATAATAACAATATAAATAATAATAACAAGATTAATAATATAACTAACAACACTACTAATAACATTATGAACAATCGCAATAATAATAACAATAACAATAAAAATAACAAATCTGTAGCTATTATACAATGGAACATTCAGGGATACAGGACTAACAGACCGTATCTGGAGCTATTAATTGATAAATACAACCCCAAGATTATAGCTATCCAAGAAACAAACAATCATATGGATAATTACCCAGACTATTTTAGAGGATACAACTGCCTGCTACCAAGGACGGTTAACAGAATAGGCGAGGTTGGCCTTCTTATTAAAGCAGGGATTAAATACCAAAAACTTCAATTAATATCATCTCTCCAAAATATAGCTATTAAAGTTGGTATTCCTGGACTTACCAACGAGATAACGATTGTAAACTTATACATAGAAAATAACAGAACTATGGATGTGTGTGATTTGGAAGACCTGGTCAGACAGATCTGCCCTTCATTCCTTATACTAGGAGACATGAACGCAAGGCACGTCAACTGGGGAGATCACATCAATAATGCGAAGGGCTCAATCGTAAACACCTGGATTGATAACAACGACAATATATACCTCTTAAATGATGGCTCCCCTACACTTCTAAATACCAGAGGCACCCATACCTGCCCGGACCTCTCAATATCAAGCAATAACCTAACCAATTCAATTACTTGGATGGTAGGGCATAACCCTAAAGGGTACGACCATCATCCAATAATCATAGACACAGTTAGACATACTGCAAACAAGATAAAATTACAAAAAAGATTTAACGAAAAAAAAGTGAACTGGGATAAGTTTTACAGAATAGTTAACACCCTTCTGATGGAGAAACAAGCTTCTGATAACATTAACAAGGAAGCTGCCCAACTTTCCAAAATTATTAGAGAAGCGGCGGTCGCTGCCATGCCAACCACGGGAACAAAATATAAAAAAATTCCATGGCTAAATAAGGACATAAAAGTATTACAAAGAGAAGCAAAAAATATTTTTAGGGCATATAACAGGAGTCCAAACAATCATCTGCTCATCAATCTCAAGAGGAAAAACGCAATGATCAGAGGAAAAATAAGAAAAGCGAAACGTGAAAATTGGGAAAAATTCGCAAATGAAATTGATGGCAGGGACCAAAGCAATACCTGGAGTAAAGCAAGAAGAATACTAAATAGGAGAGCTCCAATGGGAGAACTCAATTTACTAATTAATGGTGAACTGGAGGACGACCCAGAAAAAATAGCAAACTTCATGGCACAAAAATGTGCTGACTATAGTAAGGAGATTAAACATCCCTCCCTAAACAACATAGAATATCCAAAATATAAAGAAAACAGGGCACTCAATGAGAAAATAACCAAATGGGAAGTTTTCAACACAATAAAAAATTTTAAAGGAACGACTCCGGGTATTGACAAAATATCTTATGATATGCTGTTAAAAGCCGGTGAAAACTTCCACCAAAGACTCTCAAAACTTTATAATGCCATACTACAAACATCGGTATACCCTCAAGCCTGGAAGTTGGCAAAACTAATACCTATTAGAAAAGCGGGAAAAGACCCTACGAAAGCCGAGTCATACAGATATATTTCTCTACTACCAACGATCAGTAAAACACTTGAAAAAATAATTGCTAAAAGACTGGCCTGGTGGTTGGAAAAGAAGACATCAAAAAACATACAAGGCTTTAGAGAGAGGTGCAGCACACAAAGAATTCTATTAGAAGTGGATGAATATTTAGGCGGTACACTGGCAAACAAGTCTCATGCAGATCTTATCTCATGTGACTTGGAGAAGGCGTTTGACAGGGTACACTTTGCCACAATTCAAAAACAACTACAAAAATGGAACACAAATGTAAAATATATAAATTTCATACATAGCTATTTAACAAATAGAAAAATACTAGTAAACATAAAAGGGCACAATTCTACACAAAAAAACTTAATAAGTAAAACTTAATAAGTTGTGGTATTCCCAAGGTTCGCCGTAATCAGTTCAGCTATTTAACATCTACATAAGCTCGCCAGCGGACGAACTAAACAATATACCACGGTTAAAGACTTTTGTATATGCTGATAATGTCTTGCTCCTGGCCAGAGGGGATACGGCAATTAGAGAAGGTATTCTAAACTCAGCAATAAAGATAATGGACTCTTGGGCGGAGAAAGAAGGAGCCTCCTTCTCAGTGGAAAAAACTGAACTACTTCACTGCTGTAGGAAAAGAAAAAATTGTACCAAATCACTAATTGTTCACAAGGACAAAATCATAAGGAATAACCAGAATATAAAGGTACTAGGAATGATCTTCAACAATAAGTTAAAATATAACGAACACATTAAAAAGCTGAAAAAATCAGTGGAAAAGTCAAATAACTTGTTGAAATTCATTTGTAGAAAGAAATATGGACCTCCGCCGGCAACAGCCCTAAAAATTGCCAAATCGATCATACTAGGTAAAATACAATATGGTATAGAAATTTATGGCTGTACCACTACAGGTAACATAACTAAAATACAAATCTCTATGAATAACGCGGCGAGAATAGCTCTAGGTGCTCTGCCTTCAACACAAATACCGGCACTCACTATGAAATCAGGACTTCCTACTTTCATGGAGCTAAGGTATGCAAGACTGATAAAAAACGTAGCAAGAGCTTGTGTAAATAGTAATCATCCTATGCATGAGTTAATTAAACAAAAAATAGAAGAAAACAAGTACTCAAAATTCTCTGCACCGGACAAAGCATTAATAAAATTTAAAAAGTTGAGTCTGGTTATAAAGCCGCCCACTCAAGTGAAGAATTACAGTCATAATTGGGGGAACTGGTATAAAAATATAGATATCAGTTTAGAAAATTACAAAAAAAATGAAACAGAGAACAACACCTATATAAGACTGTTCCTGGAAAAGAAACAAAAATGGAAAGATCACAAACTAATATACACAGATGCGTCAAAAACTGCGGAAGGGGTAGGATTTGCAGTTATAGAAAATAAAAAAACGCTTGTAACTGGCAGCTTACCCCACGATTGTCAAGTTTTTGTGGCAGAAGAACTTGCAATCTGGGAGGCTACAAAAATTGCTAACAAAAACAAAACTTACAAAACAGTGATACTCACAGACTGCCTTAGTGCTACAAAAAACATACTAAACATAAATAATAAAAACCAGATGGCAAAAGACATTCGGGATGCGATCATTAAAGCTAAAGGGAAAATCAAATTAGCTTTGATCCCAGGTCATGTGGGCATTGAGGGAAACACAGTAGCAGATGAAGCGGCTAAAATTGCTACCAGGAGCCCGATGTTACAATTCGCAGTTACATCAACCAACTATACACATAAGGTGATAAACCTAAAAATCCAAAACAGAAGACAGTTTTTGTTCAATAGAGCTGACACATTCAGAAACATTCATCAACCGTCTGCAAACATAACCAACCTACTGAACATAAACAGGTGTATAGCAGTCAAAATCACAAGAATTAGGATGGGATGTACATTGGCAACACATGGTCATTATTATGATAGAAGTGATGCCCCGCTGTGTAGACACTGTCAACAAAACCTTACCATCAAACATATTTTCCTGGAATGCAGAGAAACGGCAAACTACTGGACCAATAACGAGAGCACAATAGAAACCTTAAGGAAAAATTACAACAAAAGCCTCACCAAAATAAAGGACCTAATGGCCCATTTTGGTATCTGGCACAAAATATAAAATAACATGTAAAAAATAATAAAAAATTAAAACTAAATTAATCCAAAATAATAAATATTTATAAAAAACAATAAATAACCGAAAAACTAAAATAATAAACCTGAATATTAAAAAAAAATTTTTCAACATAGACAATAATAATTAAATTAAAACTAAACTAATCCAAAATAATAAATATTTTAATGATTTCCCCTCTTCTTGCAAGAAAAGGCGGTTAACCAACTGCAAATAATAAAAAATCACAAGATGTTGCTTTGGTCAATATCAAAGCTAATAATCTTAAATCAATTAAATAAACCAACTCATAGAAAATAAAACCAAAAAAAACCATAAATACATTTCTAGAACAATAACAATTTAACTTAAAAAATTCATACCTAATTCTAATATAAATAAAAAAAATCAATCTAATACAAATCAAAAAAAATCATTTAAACAAAAACCTAAATTAACCAAATACCACATACATAAATTCAAACTTGCAAACATCAATAAAACTGTGAAGCCTGGGTCACAACTTTTACGAATTCGTAAACACGAATTCAGGAAGTGGAGTCATGGTTGGACTTGACCCAGGCTTGTTACGGAAGGAAGACTCCATCTTCAAAAAAGGGCAAAATATCCAGTCAATTAAAAGCAGACATGTAGACACACACTCAATATATATCACAAAAAAAACACTCATAAAATATACCTAAGCAAACAAAAAGTGCTAATTGAAGGCGAAAGAAGAAGAAGAAGAAGACGAAAGAAGATAAGAAGACAAAATTTTTTTTCTTATTGTTCTTAATATTAATATGACTTCTGAATCAAACACATTATTCTAAAATAATTTTCTTTATGATTTATGAATTAATCCTTATAATTTAAAAAAAAAAAAAAAAAAACTTTTTACAAAAAACCTAGATTAAGAACATAATATTGTAAGTTACATATAAAAAAGAACGAAGTCAAAAGTTTACTTAATTTTGTTAACATTACAATGATATATGATTTAAACACATTATTTTAAACTCAACCAAAAAAAATTAATTAAAAATTTTATTTTGATTCACGAATCTATCCTTCTAAGATAAAAAAATTATGATTTATGAACTAAACATTTTAATTTTAACTTAACTTAAAAAAAAAAAAAAGAAAAGAAAAATTTTTATTTTTGCTTACTAAAATCCTAGATTAAGAATATAATACTGTAAATTAATATATAATAAGAACTCCAAATGCTTTATAGGCAAAAGGAGAAATTATCATGCAATATTTATATTGTATGGTATTGAATATAAATAAATAAATAAATAAATAAGAATTAATAATTAGTTGAGAAACAATCTTTAATTTAAAACATTTAATCATATTATGCTGGCTAAAATAGGTTCTACGTTTATGAAAACACAATAATTAATTACATTATGTATGAGAATGGGCAACCAAATTCGCTTTTTAAATCCATTTTGTTTGGTAGTTTTTTTGAAGTCCGAAGCGGAATGTCCGCGAAAAAAACATTCAGCTCCGAATAAGAAAAACTCGGATGTCAAAGTCATATATTTGCAGATGTCAAAGTTAATTTTTTTTTTTAATTTTTTTTTGTATCTAGTAAAGTTGATACATACCATAGATTTTTTATGTTATCTTTAAAAAAAAGCATGTCTTCCAATAAAGTTGTCCAATAAAATATTTTCTTGTATCTTGTAAATTGATGGAACATCAAATTTATATTTTTTGTTTTTTTTGCATATCGGTTATTGTTTTATAAAGTATGTAGGTATGTAGTTGTTTTTTTGTTTTGTGTTTATAATGTATAGAGAAATGATAGTTAAAATAATTCAAAACAAAAATACATCATTTTTTATTATTAACCCAACCCTAAAATACATCCATTAATAAAAAAAATATTAATTCATTTCGGCGCGGAAAATATTTAAATTTCATAGTGGCAGCCCTGTCGATACCACCATACAATACGCATTTGTTTTCTCTATTTGTATTTTAAACGATCAAAGCCACCGTTGAGTTTCTCTCGTTAAAAATAAAAAAACAATTAATTTTTAATTCGCACTGTCAATTTTATGTACATATATAATGTATACTTTCATAATTCAAGGTCAACTACACAATTCGTTTGTTTTTTGGTACTCTAATCTATTTGTCACTTTTTCTAAAAAAGCGGTTTGTATTTTTTTTTAAAATGGTTAAGTAGGTACATTTACAATATTGAATATAATCAAGCAAAAAAAAACAAAAACAAATTTCTATTCTCCTCAGTTCTATATTCTCTTTACTTTTAAATTTTGATTTAGAAAAAAAAAAAAACGGAAATAAACATTTCGTAAATCTTAATTCGTACCTCAATGATATCAATAGTTTTAATTTTTATACCCTACACCTATGAAATAAGAAAAGGTATATTAACTTTGGTATGGTGTTTGTAACCACCAAAAGGAAGCGAGCTAGATATGGAATGGAGCTATCTTGATGAAATTCTAACTATAGGTTACTAGGACTTAAAGTACGGCGGGGATTTCCATATGGACGAAATCGGCCTATGGGTTCGGATTCTGGACCTCTTAATTTTTCTAAGGGCCAAGAAACATATAAAAAAAAGTAAGGATAACTCAACAACTAATGGCGTTACAATCATGCATTTTATGATGTAGGCTACCAGTAATGAGACTATGGCGGGGACTGCGTACGAACGAGTTCGGACCATGGGTTTGGATCCTAGAAGTTTTTGATCGAATTTAGGCCAAACAAGCATAATTCCGAAACCAATGAAGATAAAACATTCAAATTTGGTATCAGTGTGCCTCTTCCTATGTAGTATATTTTGACCAAGTACATAAAATTATTTCCACAAATGTAAATGATCAAAAATTATTATTTAACATTATGATAAAATATGCTGACATAGGTCAACAATTTCAAGTGGAACATCTGTTCACTAATATTTGTATGAATGCAAGTGCAAGCCCTTGTATGATACAAATATATTAATTTTATTTTTGTGTGATCATATTTCATATTTTTATTTTTGTATAATGAATGATAATGATTCATATAATCATTATTCATATTTTTGGTTATTGATCTTTACATAGATACGAATTAGGTCAAAAATATTATAATGCATTCTATTAACCCAAATTCAAATTCTTTGTAACTAAGCAATAATTTACAATAACTTATTGCTCTAGATAAAATTTGTATGGATTTTAAAGAATCCAAAATTGTATATAAACCCTAGTTTGTTCAAATAAAGATCAGAGTTAATCTAACTCCAAATATAATAACATGTCTATTATTTTATAATTCATTCCCGCAGATCCTTTTGCATGGAATAAAATATTTAATATAAATATTAATAAATATTTCTTGGTGCAAACATGCTTATATATGCATGATTGTGCTAATATATATAATATAATAATAAAAAAACAATCTAGCACTAATTGCTGAATCGACTAGCAACTTCTTCTTGCTACTAAAATAAGAGAAGAAACTTTTGCATCAGGCAATTAACTTGCCTGATCAGAATGTGTTAGGGCAAGACTAAAAATTATTAATAGATATTACCGACGGACGAAACATATCACATGGCGACTCTGCACCTTACGTGGAATATAGTGTAGTGTACGACTCAACAAAGATAACAACAGTTCACCAAATCTGAAAAGCAGAGACAGGAAGACCAAGAGAAAATTAACAGACAGGAAGACCAAGAAAAATTAAATGGAAATTGTAACAGATGAGGAATTCCATAGGCGTTTCGAAGATTTAGCATCCCATATATAACAAATACAAAATAAAATAAAAGAAAAGAAAAGAGAAGAGCAAGAATTGAAGGAAGAATTAGAAGCTGCAAAAATCAAAATAACAATAGACGAATATAAACAACGGGTATAGTCCAAAAAGAGGAAAAGAGGTGGCAAAGATTTTCAAAAACGAAGGGAACTGAGCAGATTATATAGTAGTCTGCCATACACCAAATCACTAGAGAACAAAGAAGAAACCCTAAAAAAAATTAACGAATTAAGAAAAATTTCTACAAACAAACAAAATTAACAAAAATGGGTTTTTTTCTCAGCAGAATCCAGCTCCACAATAGTACAACAAGCAAATCTAACCCACAAACGAAGTCTTAAAGGAAGTGATAATCACCATCATCATTTTATTCACATATGAAGCAGTAAAATACTTCGTCAATAAGAAAGCAGCGAAACGTGCTCAACGTTTATCTACAATCTAACAACTATAAATAACTAAAACTAACTAAATTTTGAATATTTAATATTTTTTTAAAATTGTATAAAAATAAAAATACAAATAAGTAAAATTTTTTTTTAATTTGAATTTATTACAAATAAAATTTTTTTTAATTAAAATAATGTAAATTAATTTAAAATGTTTCAAATTTTATTAAAATAATTTTTAAATTTTTTTATTACATGTAAAATAATGTAAAATATAACAACAAGAAATAAGAGAAACTTGGGAGTTATATGAAAAAAATAATAAAGGTGTTTTTCAACATAACTTAAGATTAAAAGAAATAATAAGGCAGATAAATATATATCTGAAACCAAAAGTAGAAATAGAGACAGAAAACCTGGCAAACTTTAAGTTAACAACAGCAATAAAAGTTGTACCACTATTTGAGGGAGAAATTTAGCATCTTTCAAATTTTATAGGTCTTGTAGAATTTTATGCCGACACATTAAAAGATGATACTGAAAAAGAAAAATTGTTAAAGTTTATATTAGCTACCAAATTAGCTGACAAAGTTCAGAATATGTTATCAATCTATTACAGGTACAAATAAATACCATAGATAAATTGAAGGAAGTATTAAATGCAAATTTTAAATCGAAAAAGAACCCAGCAAAAATCCAAAATGAATTAACATCCTGATTACCTTGTATCAATCTTGTTTACTGTTAAATGATTTAGTACCCTTTTCTTTAACGTTTTTAATAGGTCAATAAGTCGGTTTATTTTACTGTCCATTAAAATCAAAATTTAAAAAAATTTATATTAATATTTGTTATATTTTACATTATTTTACATTTAATAAAAAAATTTTAAAAATTATTTTAATAAAATTTGAAACATTTTAAATTAATTTACATTATTTTAATTAAAAAAAATTTTATTTGTAATAAATTCAAATTAAAAAAAAATTTTACTTATTTGTATTTTTATTTTTATACAATTTTAAAAAAATATTAAATATTCAAAATTTAGTTAGTTTTAGTTATTTATAGTTGTTAGATTGTAGATAAACGTTGAGCACGTTTCGCTGCTTTCTTATTGACGAAGTATTTTACTACTTCATATGTGAATAAAATGATGATGGTGATTATCACTTCCTTTAAGACTTCGTTTGTGGTTAGATTTGCTTGTTGTACTATTGTGGAGCTGGATTCTGCTGAGAAAAAACCCATTTTAGTTAATTTTGTTTGTTTGTAGACATTTTTCTTAATTCGTTAATTTTTTTTAGGGTTTCTTCTTTGTTCTCTAGTGATTTGGTGTATGGCAGACTACTATATAATCTGCTCAGTTCCCTTCGTTTTTGAAAATCTTTGCCACCTCTTTTCCTCTTTTTGGACTATACCCGTTGTTTATATTCGTCTATTGTTATTTTGATTTTTGCAGCTTCTAATTCTTCCTTCAATTCTTGCTCTTCTCTTTTCTTTTCTTTTATTTTGTATTTGTTATATATGGGATGCTAAATCTTCGAAACGCCTATGGAATTCCTCATCTGTTACAATTTCCATTTAATTTTTCTTGGTCTTCCTGTCTGTTAATTTTCTCTTGGTCTTCCTGTCTCTGCTTTTCAGATTTGGTGAACTGTTGTTATCTTTGTTGAGTCGTACACTACACTATATTCCACGTAAGGTGCAGGGTCGCCATGTGATATGTTTCGTCCGTCGGTAATATCTATTAATAATTTTTAGTCTTGCCCTAACACATTCTGATCAGGCAAGTTAATTGCCTGATGCAAAAGTTTCTTCTCTTATTTTAGTAGCAAGAAGAAGTTGCTAGTCGATTCAGCAATTAGTGCTAGATTGTTTTTTTATTATTATATTATATATATTAGCACAATCATGCATATATAAGCATGTTTGCACCAAGAAATATTTATTAATATTTATATTAAATATTTTATTCCATGCAAAAGGATCTGCGGGAATGAATTATAAAATAATAGATATGTTATTATATTTGGAGTTAGATTTACTCTGATCTTTATTTGAACAAACTAGGGTTTATATACAATTTTGGATTCTTTAAAATCCATACAAATTTTATCTAGAGCAATAAGTTATGGTAATTTATTGCTTAGTTACAAAGAATTTGAATTTGGGTTAATAGAATGCATTATAATATTTTTGACCTAATTCATATCTATGTAAAGATCAATAACCAAAAATATGAATAATGATTATATGAATCATTATCATTCATTATACAAAAATAAAAATATGAAATATGATCACACAAAAATAAAATTAATATATTTGTATCATACAAGGGATTGCACTTGCATTCATACAAATATTAGTGAACAGATGTTCCACTTGAAATTGTTGACCTATGTCCGCATACTTTATCATAATGTTAAATAATAATTTTTGATCATTTACATTTGTGGAAATAATTTTATGTACTTGGTCAAAATATACTACATAGGAAGAGGCACACTGATACCAAATTTGAATGTTTTATCTTCATTGGTTTCGGAATTATGCTTGTTTGGCCTAAATTCGATCAAAAACTTCTAGGATCTAAACCCATGGTCCGAACTCGTTCGTACGCAGTCCCCGCCATAGTCTCATTACTGGTAGCCTACATCATAAAATGCATGATTGTAACGCCATTAGTTGTTGAGTTATCCTTACTTTTTTTTATATGTTTCTTGGCCCTTAGAAAAATTAAGAGGTCCAGAATCCGAACCCATAGGCCGATTTCGTCCATATGGAAATCCCCGCCGTACTTTAAGTCCTAGTAACCTATGGTTAGAATTTCATCAAGATAGCTCCTAGCTAGCTATTAAATGCAAATTTTAAATCGAAAAAGAACCCAGCAAAAATCCAAAATGAATTAACAAGATTGATACAAGGTAATCAGGATGTTAATTCATTTGCATCAAAAATTGAAATGCTCATTGCTCAACTAAATGAGTTACAAATAGCTGAGCAAGGCGAAAATCATAGAAATATAATAATAAAACTAAATGACCAATTAGGTAAAAATATATTTAAAAATGGGTTAAATGAGATGCACAGAGCAATCATTGTACCAGCAAAACCAAAGAGTTTTGGAGAAGCAATTCAGCTAGCATCAGAGAATGATACTAATACAAGGCAGCATAATATAATGCATTTTAGAGTAAATATTTTAGAGGCCAATTCAACAAACAAAACAATTTTAGAAGAAACTATTATAATAGCCACAACAGTAATAATTACAATGCCAATTTCAACAATAATAGAAGTAATTACAATAACAATTATCGGAATAATAACTCTAATAATAACGCTAATAATAACACTAATAATAACAACAATAATAGAATTCAACAAAATAATAACAACAACTACAATAATAATAATAATAACAACCAGGGAAACTTCAGCGGCCCCGGCCAAAGAAACCCGGGGCATGCCAACAACATGCAAAGGAACAACAACCAAAACCAATTCAACAGAAGAAAATAAGCACAATTAGCAGTAACAATAACTGCACAAATATAATAAAAATAAAAATAAATAATGTATATATAACATTATTAATAGATACAGGAGCAGATATATCTATAATTAAAGACAACATCATAAAACAACAAGTATTAGAAAATGAAACCTGCCAAATAAATGGCATTACAGATAAAAATTTCATGACAAAGGGTGTAATAAATTTAGAATTAAAGTTTGAAGAATACACAATTAAACATAAATTTCATGTAATTGATGAAAAAATTAATATAACAGCTAACGGTATTTTAGGTAGAGATTTTCTATATCATAACAAATGCACAATTGATTATGAAACATGCACATTAAACATACCTAACCAAGATGAGGATATAGTATTACCGATGAGTGTAAATACTAAAACTCTATCAAACATCATGTTACAACCTCGAACAGAAGCAATTATAAACATAGTTATAGATGTAAAAGAAGATAGTAGAATCATAGGCAAAGAAGTGGCAAAAGGGGTATTCATAGCAAATACAAGTATTCAATACAATTATTATAAATTAAAAGAAATGATACCGAAAAATAATATAACTGTAATCACAAGAAATATGACACTCCGCAAATGCCGGTCCCAAGCACGGATGAGAAAGGAGGAGGGGGAGGAGTACCAACCTCGTTAGGTTCAGCTGGCCCGGCTGATAGCACCTTGTGAGGGCTCCTGGCGAGGATACACGTGAAAACTGGTCAACGGCTTCGGAGGCGGATGAGATGAAAATCCAACGGCGAAGAAGGCGGACGAGCCACCCATATGGGTTGCGCAGGGTTTGTAGCCCGGCCGGAAAATTAATTTACACATGAAACGGAATCAAGCCTCGGAAATTTAACAGATTCTTCGGTAACGACTTTTGGCTTTCGTAAAAGGACAAGATTTGCAACATGGAATGTTCGAACGCTCACGGAACCATCAAAACTTGTGCAAGTATTCCGGGAAATGGACCGTTATTGTCTCGAAATATTAGGATTAAGTGAAATGAGATGGAAGGGACAGGGAAGCTTTCCAGCACAATCCGGACACTACCTCATGTATAGTGGTAATAACATCTCCCATGTAAACGGGGTGGGAATTTTTATAACACGAAGAATGAAAAGGGCGCTAATGGAATTTATACCTATATCCGACCGAATCATCACAGCACGTTTTCATTTCAAATTCCGAAACATCGCTGTTATTCAGTGCTACGCCCCCACTGAACCCGATGAAGATGAAAACAAAGAAAACTTTTATAGCCAGCTAGAAGCTGCGTTAAACGACATGAGGGAAGGCGACATCAAAATCATCCTTGGCGATTTTAATGCCAAGGTAGGTAACAACAATTCCAATCTCCAAAGAGTCATGGGTTGTCATGGACTCCGGTCTATACGGAACAATAATGGAGAAAGATTGGTCGACCTGTGCGCAGCACATAATCTCTTCATTAGAGGCACTAGATTTCCGCATCGCGACATCCATAAATATACATAGTAGTCTCCAGATGGATTGACGCGAAATCAAATTTATCATATCCTGATAAGAAGAACATATCACAATTCTCTTCTAGATGTCAGAGCTTGTAGAGGCGCTGATATTTACATCGACCGAAACCTACTACTAGGAGAAATTAGATTACACCCAGCTGCGATTCGTCAACGTCATAATCGTAGACCAAAATATGATGTTTCAAAACTTCAAAATTCGGGTAAGATGGAGGAATATAAAGAATCAGTTAACAATATACTGCACAACATGGATGAACCGATCACCTGGAACAATATTGAAAGTGCTTGTAAACAGCTGCCCAAAGAACCCTTGGCACTCAACAACACCAGAAAAAGCTTTGGATAGAAGAGGATACGTGGAAGCTAATAGAAAAACGTCGCAAGCTTAAGCCACAGCTTGGTCAAGCTCGATTGCCAGCGGAGGAACAACGACTAAAAGGGGAATATAACAATATTGAACGTCAAATAAAAGCTTCAGCGAGAAAAGATCGCGAGCGTTTTGTGAATACCATCGGCTCAGAGCCGGAAAGAGCTGCATACCGCAACAACCTATGCGGCATCTACTCTGCTATAAACAAACTTTCGAGAACCAGAGTCGAAGCACCTCCACTTAAAGATTGCAACGGAAATATTCTCACAACAGAGGAAAAACAACTGAATCGTTGGAAAGAATTTTTCGAAGACTCTACTGAACTGAGGGGGGAAAGCAGTTTGCCAGTTGAAATCACAGGACGAAGCAATCCCAGACGTAATATCTCTACAGCACCACCAAGCAGAGAGGAAATAGCAAATGCCATTGCAAAATTAAAGATCAACAAATCCGGGCCCTGATAATTTACCAGCAGAGCTGTTGAAAAGCGATCCCGAGGTACTAACCACATTCCTGGTTCCAATTATCCGGGAAACATGGACAACTGGAAGAATCCCAAGAAGCTGGAAAGAAGGGATCATTGTACCAATTCCAAAAAAAGGCGACCTTAGCAACTGCAGTAACTGGCGAGGAATTACACTTTTAAATTCTGTCGAGAAATTACTGGCATTCATCATTTTAGACCGTATTTCTCCAACCGTCAACAACTTACTGCGTCGCGAGCAAGCGGGATTCAGACCAAAGAGATCTTGTGTTGATCACATAAATACCCTACGAATCATTATCGAACAGTCGGCTGAATGGCAATCTCCATTGTTCCTTCTCTTCGTTGATTTTGCACGTGCATTCGACACCGTTTCAAGAAATGCCATTTGGAAGAGTTCTGGGAATCCCTGATAAGTTAACAGAACTAATAAAAGAACGCTTGTTCAGTACGATTTAAAGGGAAAACAAGCGCTGAATTTTCAATAAATAACGGAGTTCGTCAAGGTACTGTTTCTGATAGTTTTAGACAGTGTAATCAGAAAAAATAGTCCCCATACTGTTTCTGATAGTTTTAGACAGTGTAATCAGAAAAACCGACGCCGAAACACCTGATGGAATACAGTGGCGCCCATTCGAAAAACTAGGTGAACTTGATTACGCTGATGATATTTGCCTCATGTCACACAGTTTACCATCTATTAGCTCAAATTTAGAAAAACTTATTATTAATGCCAAAAATTGTGGATTAAAAATAAACTTTAGCAAAACGAAGCTAATGCGACTAGAAACAAGTATCCAGACACCACTAACAATTGATATTAACAACAAATCTATAGTAATCGACGAGGTTGATGAATTTTGCTACTTGGGAAGCATGATAACAAAGAGCGGTGTCGCGAAGGAGGACATATCGTCCCGGATAAATAAGGCCAGGCATGCTTATCATAAAGTCAGTAAC
Source organism: Dolichopus griseipennis (assembly GCA_963082915.1). Taxonomy (NCBI): domain Eukaryota; kingdom Metazoa; phylum Arthropoda; class Insecta; order Diptera; family Dolichopodidae; genus Dolichopus; species Dolichopus griseipennis. Next base: position 144,562,502 of record OY720441.1, read on the forward strand.
GTTTGGCGCTGTAGAAACGTTAGTAGAAAAACCAAACTAAAAATTTTCAGCTCGAGCGTTAACCAGTTCTACTATACGCTTGCGAAACCTGGAAAGTCACAGATAACATATCCAGAAAACTACAGACTTTTGTTAATAGGTGTTCGTAGGAGAATATGCAGGATATTTTGGCCTAATACAATTTCAAACCAGGATCTTCTAAAACTTACTGCCACCAAACCAATAGCAACAGAAATCCTATGCAGAAAATGGCGGTGGATAGGCCACACCTTGCCGAAGCCGGACGATGATATTGGCAAGCAGGCATTTCAATAGAATCCTCAGGGAAAACGAAGACGCGGAAGACCACGCAACACCTGGGTCAGAACGGTCTTAGCAGAGTCCCGGCAGCAGAGTTGGGCAGAAGTCAGGCGAATAGCGCAAGATCGAGATAGATGGAAGGAGTTTGTTTCCGCCCTATGCTCCAACAGGAGTGGCATTTATTGAAAATACGTGTATTGTAGAGTTTATAGTTGTATCTGTAATTTTATTTTTACTTGTAATTGTAATCTCTAATTATTATTCGTGTTTTGAAATAAATGAAAAGGAAGAAAAAAAAAAAAAAAAAAACAAGAAATATGAAAAAACAAAAGGAGGAAGGAAGCAATAATATTATAAATAAAAATAATAATAATAAAGCCACCAAAATCTTAGATGCGGATATGAAGACTGATCACCTTCACATTGCGTTCCAAATCAATATCAGATATAAGGTTTATGAATAAATTAAAATTTAATAAAATTGAAAAAACTGACGTCAGAAATGAAACTAAAAGAAATTATAATGAAAATGAAAATGAATTGAAAATTATAGCAGCAAGAAAAGAACTAATTGCTGAATATAGCGAAAAACCATTACCAGAGATAAAATTGATTCTGAGAAAGCTATTATTCAAAACAAGCAATTTAAAAATTAAAGAATTAGCCTTGGCAAATAATGACAAATTAACTCCGCCGTAGCCGGTCCCAAGCCCGGTTGAGAAAGGAGGAGGGAAGAAGAGTTGTAACCTGAATGGCCACATACATCGGCCATCGACATAGTTATGAGAACTTCAACGCATTATATGGCAAATTCTGAAGCAACTCTTCAAACCCAACGGCCCTCCAAAGATGGGGGTTGGGCGAAAGGCTAGCATCCTCTCCCCGTGAAAACTTAATGTGCTTCGAAATCTCACATAGAGCCTCGGATAAATGGTGGAATTAATGGTAAATTGACCCGGCAACGTAAAAAGGATAAAGGAAATGACTTAAGATTTGGAACGTGGAACGTACAAACAATGTTACAACCAGGAAAAATGTATGAAATTGCACAAGAACTCCTCAAGTATAAAATTGACGTAGCAGCATTGCAAGAAATAAGATGGCAAGGTAAAGGAAAAATCAGAAAAAGGCTATTCTCATTTTATTACAGTGGAAACGATACAAGAACAGGCATGTATGGCACTGGTTTTATAGTTAGTAAAAATATAGAAGAAAAAGTATTAGGATTTACACCAGTTAATGATAGAATAAGTTACATAAGATTAAAAGGTAAATTTAACAATATTACAATTATAAACGCATATGGACCAACTGAAAATGCAGATGAAAATGAAAAGGATGCTTTCTATGAAAATCTTGGAGATGTATGTGAAAGAATAAATAATTATGACACGATAGTCCTCATGGGAGACTTTAACGCAAAGATTGGAAGAGAAGCACATATACATAAAATCGCAGGAAAATTCTCATTACACGATATTACAAACAATAATGGCGCAAGATTGTGTCAATTAGCGTGCGAACAAAATATGCGGGTCAGAAGTACGGCCTTTGAACGGAAAAATATTTACAAAGGCACATGGAAAATACCGGGAACAAACGAAGTAAATCAAATTGACCATGTACTAGTGTGAAAAGATGGGCAACATCAATAATAAACATCACAACATGCCGCGGAGCCAATTGCGACAGCGATCATTTCCTTGTTGTTGCAAAAGTAAGGCAAAGAATATCAAATATTGCAAAAAAGGGTGGAGTTAAAAGAGTGAAATGGGATAATGAAAAGTTTAAGGAAACTGATTTAAAAGAACAATACCAAAGTGCAATAAGAACAAAAATAGAGTCCCTAGAAGGTGCAAATGAAACTATAGATGGAAAATGGTCGCAAATAGAAGAAAGTTTAATTACCGCAGCGAGAGAAGTTATAGGAAGAAAGCGACCTGAAAGAAATTCTGAATGGTTTGATGAAGAATGTGTACTAGCAATAGAAGAGAAGAATAAAGCTAGAAAAAAGACATTACAGAATAACACAAGAGCAAATAGAATGCAATACATCGAAAAAAGAAGAATATCTACAAAAATCTGTCGTAGGAAAAAGAAATTAATGATGAGAAACAAAATAATTGAAATCCAGAATGAGCAAGATCAAAACAATGTAAAACGGTTTTACGAAAAAATAAAGAAAGAAACCAGAGGCTTTCAGCCAAGGTTAGTAGCCTGCATAGCCAAAGACAATAAAATATTGTCAGAAGAAAACGAGGTTTTAAATAGATGGTCGAATACTTCAAAGATCTGTTAAATATAAACCATATAAGTGCAGAAATTAACAATGGTATAATGTATAACGTGGAACCTAAAGACATACCACCATCAGCAGAGGAAATTAGTGAAGCAATAAAAAAACTCAAGCGTAATAAAGCCCCGGGTGATGACCAAATAACAGCGGAATTATTACAAAATGGCGGGGAATTTTTACATGATAGAATTCACAGATTAATAGTTGAAATATGGAGCAATAAAGCTATGCCTAAAAAATGGAAAGTAGGATTAATATGCCCCATACACGACCAGTAGTAGTAGTAGTAGTAACTAGTAACCAGTAACTAACTAGTAACTAGTAACTTTTTTATTAGTATAAATATACTTTAATTTTACATTTTTAATTATAATAACTATTAATATAAATTAATTTAACTTGTGGTTTTTTTAATTTCTTCAATACATTTTTTTTTAAATATTATAAAACTAGTTTCTACTTTAATTTCCCTTGGTAATTGATTAAATCTCCTAAAGCCTTTGTATATTAATGAATTTTGGGCGCCAGTTGTTAAGTAATTTTCCAACCTAAAATTAACATCAGCGTTCCTTAGATTATACGGTTGAACGTGCTGGATTAAGTTCATTCTTTGACCTAAATAATTTGGCAGCTTTCCTTTTCTTAAATTAAATATATACATTAGTACATTTAGTTCTATTTTTTTACTTATACTTATCCATTTCAGGCATTCTAGCATTAGTTCTACTGACGTATACCTATTACACTTTAGAATAATTCTCATACCGCGATTTTGGAGTTTTTGCAATCTATCCATATTAGTTTTTGAACATATATATAATATTGTTGAACAATATTCAAAGTGCGGCTTAATTATGGCATTATATATATTAATTGCACATCGTAAAGATACACTGCTTCTAATTCTTCTAAAAAATGCGATCTTTTTACTAATATTTTTGCGAATATAATTAATATGATTCTGAAAGTTAAGCTTTTTGTCAATTATTACTCCTAAATATTTAATTTCTTCAATAGTTTCAATTTTTTCACCATCTATACAAATATTGTCACTTAGACTTCCATTTATAGCCATAGCTTTAGTTTTCATAATATTAATTTATTCATTTTTAACCACTTGCTTAGCATCTTTAAATCCTTTTCTAAATTTATTTTCATTTCGTTAATATCAACCCCATTAATATAAGTTAATGCATCGTCTGCAAATAACATTATTTTAGAGTATTTTAGAACATTTTTGATATCATTAATATATATTAAAAATAATAATGTTCCTAAGACTGATCCTTGAGGTACTCCTAGTTCTATTAAATTACGTTCCGAGGTAACTCCATTTATTTTAGTTCGTTGGTATCTATTACTCAGGTAAGATTCAAACCATTTAAGCTCTTTATTCTCAATACCATACTTTTTTAACTTCAAAATTAATATATTCCTATCAACGGTTTCAAAGGCTCTCTTAAAATCTAAAAATACTGTTATTATTCTTTGCTTATTTTCTATTATTTCTTTCCATTTAATCATTGTCCAATTTAGAGCCGTTTCGCATGAGTGACTTTTACGGAATCCAGATTGTTCTTTTATAATTAACTCATTTTCTTCAACATATTTTTGCAGTTGCATTTGTATAACTTTTTCCAATATTTTTTCTAACGTAGGTAACATATTAATTGGTCTGAATTCTTCACAATTTTTAGTTTTACTTACTTTTTGTATTGGTATTACAAGGGTTTCTTTCCATTTGTCTGGAAATTCACCCAACCTCATTGAGTTATTAATTATTTTAACCAAAATACAGCCTAATTCATTCCAACTATCCAATACCATTTTAATATTTATCATATTATAATCTCTTTTATTATTCATATTTTTACAGATTTCCTTTAATTCATTTTTCGATACTTCTTTAAACTTAAATTTACTATCAACTTGCTCCATCGTATTTTTATAACTTTCGCACGGAATGGATCTATTAATTTCCTTTACACTATCTATAAAATACTTATTAAAATTGTTAGCTATTCTATTACTATCCTTAACCATTGTTGAACCGAATTTAACTTCTCTAATTTCATGTTTTTCTTCTTTTAATACATAATTTTTTATAGCTTTCCATGCTTCTTTTTGATTCTCCGCTTTTTCAATTCTTTTTTCAATAAAGTTATTTTTTGCTTTATTTACTGCAGCTTTATAACTATTTCTTATTACTTTATATCTCTCCCAGTCCTCCTCTACATTACCCAAACACGCCCTCTCATAAATCCAAATTTTATAATTTTTCATTCTTTGTAGTTCATTATTAAACCACCCATTATCTTCTTTAATTTTAATTCTCCTTTTAACTTTAAATTCATTTACTAATTTATTCATCACACCATCTAAATTTCTTACACATAGATTCATATCATTACCATTATTCAGCGCCAAAATATTTCGTTTTCTAAGTTCACTTTTAAACAGCCTTTCATTATACTTAAATGTTTCTATTTCTTTATATATACCACTACATCTATCAATTTTTTTATTCTTGTATTTAAATTCTAATTCTAAAGTTTCATGATCACTAATATTGCAACTCTTATTAGCGGTTACAATCACATTAATCATATTAGTAACTACATAATCAATAATCGTTTTTGAATATTGTGTAATTCTGGTAAAAAAGTTCACGATTTGTTTAAATCCACTATCTGTTATAGTATCCAATAATTCTTTTTTATAACAATCATTATTAAACCAATTAATATTAAAATCACCAGTTATCAAGATATCTTCATTTAATTCTTCTAATTGCCCTAACCAATCCTTAAACATGCTACAAAATTGTCTTTTCTGTGAATGTTCATTAGGAGATCTGTATACTATTACTATTATTACTCTACATTCTTTTTTATTACATCTTACTGCAAGCCACCAAATATTTAATCCAACTCGAAAATTTTGTACCATAGTATACGACCATTCTTTTCTTATAAACATAGCTACTCCTCCCGTGCGTGCCGATTCTGAATCTAACCGAATTAAGTTATACTCTTTTAATTCAATTTCTGCCGAATTAATATCCTCCGTTAAATGTGTTTCACTTAACATTATTATTTCAAATTGGTTTTGTGTAACTATAATTTGTAATTCCTTAAAATTATTTAATAAGCCTTGAATATTTAAATAAACACTTTTAAAACTCTTTAATTGCTAGAATTTTATCTTTTCCCGCTCTACCTTTAACTTGTGCTGATATACCTTACACTCTTTACTTAAAATTGAGTGGTTTATATCTAATTTCAAGTTTAATCTTTTATTCGATTTTTTACAATTGATACATCTTTCTACTATTTCCTTTTTACATACTCGTGAATCATGATCTCCCAAACATTTGAAACATACCTTTTCCGCGTGACAGTCCTTGGCTTCATGATTAAAGCCACAACAATTATAACATCTTCTCACCGATGTCGCATCATAAACCTTACACCTATCCCAACCAATGTTTATCCTTCCTTTGTGTATCGCCGTTTTATAGTCTTGACTTTCTACTTCCACAATCGCATTATAAATGTCGCCTGTTTTACCCTTTATGACTTTTAGGCACTTCATTCCACTTCCTGTTAAATCCTCATTTTGGCTTTTTATTTTATCTACTATTTCTGTTTCACTTATTTCGTTACTTAACCCATGAATAAACAGTTGTGGCTTACGCAACTGCGGAATTTTAATATTGTATTCTTCCCCTATTTTCTCTTCTAATACCGATTTGATATTCATACTCTGTTCGCTATTTTCGCATTCAATCATCATTACTCCATTATTCTTGCTTCTAATATTTTTAAATCTAATCGTGGATGGGTCAATTTTTTTTTGTATATATTCCTTAGTAGTTTCTATCTTCTGTTTCTTATCTTTTGGTCTAATTAAAACTGGCGGATTATTTTTAGTTTTTAGTACTGAAGCATACGAGACACCTACACTTTCATTTCTAGCTTTATCGCACTTTTCCATTTCATTTACAACCTCATCTATTTTACCCTTTGTGTTTGTTACACCCTTCAAAATATTATCGCTTTGTTCTTTAAAGATTTCTGTTAAGTTATGCATCTTTTGAATTTCTAACGCTTGAGCATTTTTCATAGCTTCTATTCTCTCCGAATACCTTGTCTCAATGGCTTCCAAAAGACACTTAATTTCTTTTTCATTCTTCTTCATAGACTCCTCAAACTCATTTTTATATTCCTTTAAATAATTACTATTCTTATCTACCGCATCCATCATAGTTTTCAATATCATATCCACATTTTGAATATACGTGATACAATCATCACATATAAACTTAATTCTCTTGCAAGTCTCTACTGTATTGCATTGTGATTGATCCAATCCACAGCAATTCAACGTCGTATGATATACCTTTCCGCAAACTCCTTCACATCTTATTCCAGATTCGCCACGAATTATTTTCGACATTGTTTGCATTCCTCCACCATTTGCGCTGCCTTTTTATTTTATTGCTTAATTTTCTTTTAAGCGTATGCAATTTTCTTTTCTTCTTCCTTATTTTCCCACGTTTCATTGCATACAACTGTTCTCCTAAAAGTTACACAAGAAGGGGAACAAGTTAAACTGTGAAAATTACAGGGGAATAACGCTGCTAAATTGTGAATATAAGGTTATGTCAAATGTTTTATATGAGAGATTAAAACCAATATATGAAGAGCAAGTCGGAGAGTACCAGTGTGGTTTTAGAAATGGCAGATCGACAATAGATCAAGCATTTCTGGTTAAACAAATCATGGAGAAATGCTACGAGTATAATGTAGATTTGCATATGATATTTATAGACTTCAAGCAAGCATTCGATAGCATTAACAGAAAAGAAATTCCGAAGACTTTACTGAAACTGGGCGTGTCCACGAAGTTGACTGGTCTTGTAATGATGACAATGCAAAATTCCACGAATAAGGTATTAATACAGGACTCTACATCACAAGAATTTATTAGTACAAGCGGTGTACGACAAGGGGACGCTCTTTCAGCAATAATTTTTAATATGCTTCTGGATAATGCAATAGGTAACATGGATTTGGGAGGTAATATATTCATGAGAGAGTATCAGATTATAGTGTACGCAGATGATATTTTGATTATTGCCAAAGCTTATAATAAAATGGCAGATATATTTAAATTAATCACAGAAAAATCGCGCAAAATAGGCTTAAATATAAATATAGCAAAAACTAAATACCTAAAAATGTCAAGAAATGAAGAAAGAAGACTTCCACAAAATATAAAAATCGAACAAGATGAAATTGAAGGTGTTAATAGCTACAAATATCTTGGCATAATATTAACAAACAATAACAGTAGCCAAGCCTGCGTACAAGACCGAATACAGGCAGCAAACAAATGTTACTACTCTCATAAGAAGCTGATGACATCCAAGCTAATAACAAGAAGAGCGAAGTTGCAAATATACAAAACCATCATACGCCCAGTAGCAACTTATGGAAGTGAAACATGGACCATGAATAGAAATGAAGAAGAAGTGTTAAGAATATTTGAAAGAAAGATATTTAGAACTATTTATGGTCCAATACGAAATGAAAACGGCGAATACCGTAGAAGGCACAATTCGGAATTATATGCGCTAGCAGAGAACGAGGACATTGTAAAACATATAAAGTCCAGTAGATTAAGTTGGGCGGGGCATGTCATCAGAATGGCGGAAAATAGAGCACAGTACAAGATTTACAATGCTAGACCATTGCTTAACAGAGCAAGAGGTAGGCCTAGAAGCAGATGGGAAAATAACATTGAAGACGATACCAGAAAACTAGAGGAAATAAACTGGAAAACCACCGCGAGAAACAGAGATGAATGGAGGAAGATAGTGAAGAAGGCTAAAACTCATCAGGAATTGTAACGCTAAAAGATGATGATGAAATAATAACAAAATATTTGAATTTATGGATATCCAAACATTTAAAAATATATTTAATGATCTGCAAAACAAGTCTGAAAATACAGATGGTTTAAAAATTGTATTATATGATCCTCCTATACAAATAAAAAATAAAGATGAAATGCGCAAATTAATTAAAGAGAATCATGATTCATTATACGGTGGACACTGTGGCATAAGTAAATGCACCAGTAAATTAAAACAAAAAAATATATGGAAAAACATGAATAAAATGATAAAGAATTATAAAAACAATTGCAAAATATGTAATGAAGTTAAAATAACAAAATATACAAAAGAAAATTATGAGATTAAAGCATATCCAGTAGAAGCCAAAGATGCTAAAACAGTTGCAAAAACAATTGTAGGGAAATTTATATTAAAATATGGATGTTTCAAAAAATTAAAAACAGATAAAGGTACAGAATTTACAAATGAATTAATGCAAAATATTTGTAAATTTCTAAATATTGAAAAAGTAACGTCAACAACTTACCTTCATGAAACGTTAGGTTCTATTGAACGAAATCATAGGGTATTAAATGACTAATTAATGAGTTTAAAAGCACAAGACGTTTGGGACGAATATTTACCTTCCTACACGTACTTCTAGAACTCAACACCACACAGTGCAACAGGTTACACACCATTTGAATTGGTATATTGTAAAATAAGTACTCTTTCATGTGAAATATTAAATAATAAACATAGTATTTACAATTTAGATGACTATTTAAATGAATTGAAAATTAAATTAAAATATGCTACTGAAAAAGCAAAAGATTATTTAATTAAAAATAAAGAAAATAATAAATTAAAACAAAATAATATTAATGAATCAAATTTTAAAATTAATGACTATGTAATGATAAAAGTAGGAAATAAGAAAAAATTAGATAATCCTTTTAAAGGACCATTTAAAGTTGTAGCACAAAAAGGTCCAAAAAGCACAGTAATTATAAATAATAAGGAAATAGAATTACATAATAACAATATGATTAAATCAATAAATATTATAAAATACTATAAAAATAAAAATTAAATGTAAAAATATATAAATTTTATTTTTTTTTCACAGATAAATGATTATAATAAATTTTTTTTCTTTTGATAAATAACTTATTTAAATTTAAACTAAATATAAATTATTTTTAAAAATTCATTTAAAATTAATATTAATATAAAAAATTCGTTTAAATTTTAAGAAATGTAAACTAAAATTTTTTTCTTCTTTCGGGGGAGGATGTAGTATATCTATAAAATTATTTCCACAAATGTAAATGATCGAAAATTATTATTTAACTTTATGATAAAATATGCTGACATAGGTCAACATCTGTCAGGTGGAACATCTGTTCACTAATATTTGTATGAATGCAAGTGCAATCCTTGTATGATACTAATATATTAATTTTATTTTTGTGTGATCATATTTCATATTTTTATTTTTGTATAATGAATGATAATGATTCATATAATCATTATTCATATTTTTGGTTGTTGGTCTTTACATAGATATAAATTAGATCAAAAATATTATAATGCATTCTTTTAACCCAAATTCAAATTCTTTGTAACTAAGCAATAAATTACAATAACTTATTGCTCTCGATAAAATTTATATGGATTTTAAAGAATCCAAAATTGTATATAAACCCTAGTTTGTTCAAATAAAGATCAGAGTTAATCTAACTCCAAATATAATAACATATCTATTATTTTATAATTCATTCCCGCAGATCCTTTTGCATGGAATAAAATATTTAATATAAATATTAATAAATATTTCTTGATGCAAACATGCTTATATATGCATGATTGTGCTAATATATATAATATAATAATACAAAAACAATCTAGCACTAATTGCTGAATCGACTAGCAACTTCTTCTTGCTACTAAAATAAGTGAAGAAACTTTTGCATCAGGCAATTAACTTGCCTGATCAGAATGTGTTAGGGCAAGACTAAAAATTATTAATAGATATTACCGACGGACGAAACATATCACACCTATGTCCTTAGAGTCCTGGAAATTTAGGACCAATTGGAGTAGTGGTCGGAGACCATCCACACAGTTCTGAAGACCTTAAAGCATATCGTTTAAATTATTAAAAAAAATAGCTTGAAATTAAGATAAAATGTTCCAATTGTGTATAAGGGTTCATTAGAAATGAAAGAACGGTGCGGACTGCATATAAGCGAAATCCGACCATGGGTTCGGATCCCGGAACTTTTTCATCGAATTTAGGCTAAACGAGCATGATTCCGAATTCAAAGGAGTTAGAACCTCCAAATTTGGTATTAGGGTGTCCTTTTCTATTCGCTCGAAAATTGAAACCAACTGAAATAGTGGATCGGGGACCATCGACATAGTTTCGAAGACCTTAAAGCATATTTTCCAAAATAACAAAGATTGTAACTTCAAAAAAATGTAGAAGGTTTAAAAATTTAACACAAGGCTGTTCTTTACTATTTCCTACGTGCTCCCTTAATATGATCAATTGGAGTGGTGGTTCAGGTAACTCTCTTAGACCTCCCAAAGTTTAAAGGCTTATCATCGAAGTTAATAAAAATAATAGCTTAAAATGAAGATATAACGTTCCAATTGTGTACAAGAGTTAACTAGTATTGAAAGTATGACGGGGACTGCATATGGGCAATTGGCCATTTTGGTCCACGGGCTAAATTAATTGCCATACAACTTCTTTTACTCTGCAGTTATTTATGCTGGGTGTCTGAAATTTTGCCAAAGTAGTGTAGTGTAATGGCCAAAGTTACTGCAAAATTAGGTTGGTCTACTGCAAAAGGTCCGAGTAACTGCGATATAACTCCTTTTTTTATATGAGCAATACACTACACCTAATAAAGCTGAATGTTTGAAATTTTGTCAAAAGTAATTAACCGGATGGTATAATGTTTTTTATTAAGGTCATACGAGTATCTTAGAGTTTACACAGTCCACACTCTTCCTCGTTTTTTTTTAACTTTTATTAGATCATATCTATATTTTATTGAATTTTTACTATAGATAATATATAATTAAGAAATTGTGTACGAGACAGGCCATATTTAGCCTAACAGTTAGCGCTTAACAAAAAAAAAATATGAAAAGTTCTAAAATTGTCATTATATTTAGAAATGCATATATTGCATATTTTGATTATTACATGTTGTGATAAAAAGCTAATGAAAGCATTAATGGTTTTAATTAACATTAAAAACCATCAAATTATATAAACTTTTATATTTATAATATTACAAATAAATATTTCTTTCGAATAACTATGAGTTTAATTATATAAAACATTAAAAAATAAGTAAATTAAGAGAATAAATTTAAAAATTATTTAAAATTGAAATAAATGCAATACAACTAAAATTCCTGAAAAGAAGTAATTGCTGCATGTGTGTAAAGTTTTATTGAATTGGATAAAAAGATTTAAATATGTAATTTTGTAATTGCATTTCACGAATCCATTTATTTTAAGTTTATTTGATGGTTAATGTTTTTAAATAGATAAATTAGAAAGAATTTTTAATATTTTTGAATTGATAAAACAATTAGAAAATGTTTTTAGTATTATAAAGTTGATTTCGTTAGCTATGTCTTACAATCAAACTATTAAACGCTTTTATGATTTTAAAATGACTAATGGACTTTCCATTAAATTTGAACCAAATAGGTGTTGTGTATTTCAAAGTCGGTTGCACCGACTGACTGTTTCTTTACTTTATAAAATTATAAAATTTTTTTTTGTCTATATCAGGTATAGGCTCCAAACTTGCTCAGTCAATTATCATGAAAATTTGTTTATAAAGGTTTTTGGGTACGGGGAGTGTTCTTGACTTAAAGTTGGAACAGTTTTTAAACTTATTTGTAAAATAAAATAGGTGTGACCGATTGCCTGCAAATTTTATATACGTGCTACTGTAAGACAATGCAGTTCATTCTTTAATAGACTTGACATTTGTTAACCAATACTGGGATGTAAAGAATCTAAAAAGATGTCGAAAATCCATTAAAAACATTATTAAAACACTTGTGTTGATTTTCGTTAATTTATTCCGGCACAATTTACAAATTGTACTTTTGCTTTCAATTAAAAACTTTTCGAAAGGCGCAGAAACGCTCAACCGGGAATTATCTAATTTACATATAAGTGTTATTACACCCGTATGACTATAGGTCAAAAGGTTATACTAAATTTGCCATTACGTTTGTGGCGCATATAGACTCAAAGGTATAAATCAGATCAGAATCGAAAAGTGAATCAATCTAGCTTTGTATGTTAATTCATCTGCAAGATAACTTCAAAAAAAATAAAAGCTGGAATTCTCAAATTCGTTTTAATGAAATAACTGTTATCGTTATTCCAATCCAATCAGTTAGGTCCAGCGGTTGGTCTGCTGCAGTAGGTTCGCGTAGTTCCCATACAACATCTTTATTTAAAAGAGCATTACTCTATAAATAATTAAGCAGGGTGTCTGAAATTTCCCCAAAAATATTTTAGCTTTATTGCCAAAGTTTATTCAAAATTTAATTGGGCTAGTGCAGTGCGTTCGGTTTGCTACTATAGAACTTCTAGCTTTATATGAGCATTACTTTATACAGTTGTAAACTTGAATGGCCAACGGCTGAATAAAATATAGTCAATGTACTAAAAAAGATTTAAATTTATATTTTGTTTTGTACTTAACTGAAAGTTCAACTACACTCTTCCTCGTTTTTAATGATTTTTAAAGGAAATCTAGGCGTTTTTTTGGAAAGAATTTTTAAAATACCATGTATTTAAGCTTAATATATACGAAATTGAACTTTGTGATTTTTAGATTTTACTAGAAAAAAAAGAAAACTGAATTTTGGCAGTGAAATCTATTTTTAAAGAACAACAGATGTAAAGTGGATAAAAAATAAGGACTCGTAATCTAGAGATGAAAAATATCATGTTACTTAAATTTAAGCTTTAAATTATTAGCTTTATTTTTAATACTATTAATATTAGAAATGTTCATTTAAAATTTTTTAATGGATTAACAACTTTGCAAAAATTTAAGAGTTTTAAAAATATTGTTATAAAACTTTAGAAAAAGTCATTAGGTATCGTGCCCAAACGGGTTATTATATCCCAACCAAAGTATCTCATTTAGTTTTTACATTATTTTAGGAGAGCAAAAAAATTAGTTTTATTAAGTAAGTGAGCTTTTGGAATATAGGTTAACTTGCGTTAATACCAAAAATTCGAAAAATTAAAAAAAACTATTAAAATAAACTTTCATAATTAATTAAAATAACCTTTTGTAATTAATTAACACAACATTTGGTAAACTATTCGATGAAAAGTTCTAGGATCCGAACCCATGGCCCGATTTCGAACGTACGCAATCCCCGCCGTAGTTTCATTACTAGTAATCATAACCTTATTAGTTGTCGAGTTATCATGATATTTCATTCATGTTCGTTGGCCCTTAGACCGATCAAAGAGTCCAGAATCCGAACCCATGGGCCGATTTAACTCAAACGCATATGGGCGAAATCGGTCCATGGGTTCGGAATGGGGACATTTTAATCCTTCTAAGGGTTAACGAACATATAAAAAAAATTAGGCTAACTCAACAACTAATTAAGCTACTTTTATGAAATTTGTGATGGAGATTACCAGTAATAAAAATACGGTGGAGGTTGCGTACGGTAGAGATCGAACAATCGGTTCGGATCCCAGAACTTTTTGATCGAATTTAGGCCAAACAAGCATATTTCCAAAACCAAAGAAGATAAAACCTTCAAATTTGGTACCAGTGTGCCCTTTCATATGTCCTTAGAGCTATTTAGGACCAATTGGAGAAGTGGGTCGGAGACCATCCTCACAGTTCTGGAGAGCTTAAAGCATATCATTAAAATAAATAAAAAACTAGCTTAAAATTAAGATAGAACATTCCAATTGTGTACAAGGGTTCACTAGTATTGAAAAAACGGCGCGGACTGCATATGGGCGAAATCAGACCACGGGTTCGGATCCTGGAACTTTTTCATCGAGTTTACGCCAAACGAGCATGATTCCGAATCCAAAGAAGTTATCACCTTCAAATTTGGTATCAGGGTGTCCCTTCTTATTCCCTTGGTCTCCTCGAAAATTGGAGTGAATTAGAATAGTTGGTCGAGGACCATCCACATAGTTTCGAAGACCTTAAAGCTTATTTTCAAAAATAATTATGATAGTAACTTCAAACAAATATAGAAGCTTCGAATATGGCACAAGAGTGTTCTTTTCTATTTCCTACGTGTTCCCGTAATTTATGAACAATTGGAGTGGTGGTTCAGATAACTCTCTTAGACCTCTCAAAGTTTAAAGGCTAATCATCGAAATTAACAAAAATAATAGCTTAAAATTAAGATAGCGTTCCAAATGTGTACACGAATTAACTAGTATTCAAAGTCGGAATGCACATGGGCGAAATCGTACCATGGTTTCTGGTTCTGGAACCTTTGAAAAGTTCAAGGGCTAACAAATATATATCTTAAAAACACAAAAACTCAAAAACTAATTACACTATTTTAATGAAATTTACATTCTATTATAATTCTATTAAATATTTTTTTAATAAAAACTACATAAACTTTTTTTTTATTTTTATTAAATCAAATTTATATTTTATTGAATTATTACCATAGGTAATATTATCCCATTATCTACCAGATTAGAAAAAGTTACTAAGATTGCAACTTGATCCGTTATTTCGTTCGTCTTTTATAGGGTGTGTCCATATGGCAACGCTAGTAGAAAAAGTGTAGAAAAAATTTATTTTGTTTTTTTTTTAAAGAAAAACTTGATTTTGTTATTTCTAAAATTTAATTAAAAATGATAATAAATTATAAAGTTAAGTTTAATTAAAAAAAAAACATTATATAAATTGAATAAAAAAGAGAAAAACAACAAAAGCAAACAATTTATAGCAAAAATTAAAAATATGAAAAGCTATTATGTGAAGTTATAAAATATAATTCATTTTTAATGAAATTTAATGAAACATTTAACGCATAAACCAACATTGCATTTTTTACACTCCGTTCTACCTATAGATTTGCATTCTTCGTAGCCACATCTTCGTTTTTTGACAACTGGTTGAACGAGATGGTCTTTTCCATCATAACGATTCGTAAATTCACCCACAGATGTAGGAGGTCTTTTTCCTGCAGATTTAGGCTGAGTTTTGAATGATTGCAAATAAAATGTAGCTATCTCTCTTCGAAAAGTGAATTGATCTAAATCAGATTTATGCAATCTAGCTAATTGCCAAGCATTTTGAATCGCTGCATCGAGCAACCAAGTAAATAGAGGCCACCACCACTTTTTGCCTCGAATACCTATTCTGTATGCGTTAATATTTTGATCCATCCGATCGGTACCTCCCATATAGCTGTTATAATTTTGAATTGATTTTGGGATGTTCACTGTCACTCTTTTCATGTCGTCACTGCTCCTTATTGTTGTAGTGCCTACAGGATTCTGGCCATACATTGTAGAAGCTATTGTTACAACGGCATTATCCTTCCAACGAGTTACAATTAAATTTTTCGCACTGTATTCAGGAACTGCCGTTTGCATAAACCCTCTTTTTTCTTTTTTTTAAACGATTTTTCCTTCAAACAAAGGACATGTTTTATCCAAACGATTTGACCTCAGTGTACCAGTGCAATTATGTTCTTTGTTTTTTAATTCCCATAACAAGGGAAAATTTGTGAAAAGATTCTCGCAATAAATATGATAGGGCAAGTCTTTTTTGTCATCCGAATATTGATTTAATAAATCTAAAATTGTTGCACTAAATTTTCCCAGTTTTATTCCAATTTCGACAGCGCCTTTATAACTTTTACCTTGATAAGGCTCAAAAGCTATAAGATAACCTGATGTAGTATTCTGGGCCCAGATTTTGTAACCAAATCTAATAGGTTTATTGCGTATAGTTTGCTTGCAGCCGTGTTTTCCAAAGTACTCAACCATAGCCTCATCATGAGATATTGGTTGAGAAGGAATGAAATGTTCCATAAACTTTTTTTTTAAGTGCTCAATTAGGGGCCTTAGTTTTGCATATTTATCTTCTTTATTTAACGAATCATTTCTAGCGCAATGTAAGAATTTCATAATTTGATCAAACCTGTTTCTTCACATGCTCTCGTGAACATCTTTGTTTCTAAGATCTCCCCCTTGTGACCAGTAATGAGTTCTGCTTGGTAAAAAATTATATCCTGATACTGTTATGAACCAAATTCGAGGTTTATGATACTCTTCCTTATTAATGGTAAAATATAGTAAATAATTAAAACAAATAATATTTCAATAACATTAATTCATTCATTCATTCACTTTTTCGTTATTGAAATATGATCCTAAGTAACACAGTTAAATGTAACATACTGAAATGAATATTATGACTCAGTAATGTTAAGCATATAGTAAATTTATAAATAAATTTATTTGTTATGTTTAAAATTAGAACAGGTCAGTTTATTCATATTTTTTTTTAATATAAAAATAGAAAGTACAAAAGATAGCATTTAACATGTGCAATGCACATTGACCGAAATTAAAATGATATCTTTTGACCCAAGCGTACCACTTAAAACTAGAACGCTTGGCATTCTTTGTTTTCTTTTCCTTATTTCGAAGATACCTAATTATTAAAAATAAAATGTACTAGCAGTCAGAGTTTGATATTTGTTCAGTTAAGACTGAATTAATATATGTAATTAAAAAATAAATTAATATTGTAACAATTAATATTGTAACAAAAAATAAATTAATATTGTAACAATTAATATATGTAATTAAAAAATAAATTAATATTGTAACAATTAAAATTGTAACAAAAGTGAAATAAATTAATATTGTAACAATTAATATATGTATTAATTAAAACATAACATTTTTTTACATAACATTTTTGGTGTCAGGTGTGGGGTTGACTGGATAAAGCATGTGCCAGTCAATCTATAAAAAAGTGAAACAATAAAAAAAAAAATATACTTAAAAGATATTGCACAAGACTCCTTCTGCTTAAAGTTCACCAGAGTCTGGGTGAACGATATCTTTATAAAAAAAAAAAAAATTTCATACAACAAGTTTACTATAAAATTTCAACAATTACAACAAATTTCAACAATTACAACAAATTTCAACAATTACAACAAATTTCAACAATTTTCAACAAGGAACGACTCAACAATCAAGCACAACAGAATTTAAGGTTAGAAAATTTGATTTCTAAGTTGATTTTTAAGTTAAGTAAATTCTTTTAAAAAAAAAAAAAAAAAATATTCTAAATAAAAAAAAAAAAATTAAATTCTTTTTTTAATAAAAAAATTTTTTTTTAATTTAAGTTAATTTTTTTTTTAAAAAAAAAAATCTAAATAAAAAACCAGTTCAATAAATTTTTTTTTTTTTACGAAGAAAGGAATTTTTAAGTTGTTGTTTCTTGAACATTTATAAAAAAAAAAACAAGGGAAAATTTTTGTGCATTTGCGTTATGAATTATTTTTTTTTTTTTGGTTTACTATATAGAACTCTGAATCATTTAATAAGAGGATAAATTTGTAGATTATTTTTGTATTTTCTTTTGTTATTTTACTTCGCATGAGTGGTGTTAATTTTAATATCAGTTTAAGAAATAGAAAAATACCTAGACCAACTGATAAAAACCAAACCTCCATGCCTTTAGGACGTTCTCCACCATTACCTAGAAAATCGGAGACTCTAAATAAAACCCAAAACGAAGATCCGAAAACATCCGAAAGCCCGAGTACTTCAAATACAAATTCAATTAAAAATCGTCTAAATAAAATAGAAAACTTTCCATTAGTTCAGCCTATAAAACAAACAAATAAAATGGCTAAATTCGATATTAATAAAGCAAATAAAATGATTTCCGAATTTAGCGGGAATCCAGTAGAATTTCATAGGTTTATCCAACTCGCGGAGATACAACACAGCAGAGCTGTAAGTGATGAAGAATCCGATTTTATGGAAGTCATCACTTCAAAAATTTCTGGGCGTGCATATAACGCTTTATTAATGTATAAAAAGTTTGATGTATGGGAAGATTTAAAAGATTCTTTAACGGAAAAATATTCTAAAACTAGATCCACACAGTTGGTTCAATTAGATGTTTTTGGGCTAAGTCAAAGTCCAAAAGAGACTATTAACAATTATTCTGAAAGAGCTGAAAAACTTTTAGACGAATTAAACTTAGCAGCCATAAAAGATGCTACCTCCGAAGGAAGGCAGGTCAGCAATTAGAGAATTAAATGAAAAAACAGTGATAAATAATTTTATAAAAGGACTATTAGACCCAATAAGGCTAATCGTTCGTACAGCTCGAAAAGAGACTTTAAGTGAAGCTATAGATTTAGCTATAAAGGAGGAAACGTTAAGTAAAGCAACCAATTTTAGTGGGAATAGTCATTGTACTAATAATAACAAAAATATTAATTATAATAACAATAACAATAGACCATATTGCAGTTTTTGCAAAACACAAACCCATCATACTAGAGATTTTCGAAGGACAGCCCAGCAACCTAATTTCAGACCAAGGTTTAATCAAAATAATTTTCAAAGACCCAATACAAGTTCTACTCCGCAAATTGCTACCATAATTGAAAAGAAAATTTGCCGCTACTGCAAGAAACCTGGTCATACCAGAGAAGAGTGCAGGAAACGCGCTTTTATGGAAAATAAAAAAAGTAATAATAATAAAACTATTCTTTAAACATCACAAGATTACTCGGAAAACTACAACCAGCCTGGTCCGTCGGGCCTCAGGACACAGGCAAGCACTCTAAAATAGAGCGCCCAAATAATTTAATTCCAAAACAAAATTCTAATAAGGTTGAAATTCCAAAACAAAATTCTAATAAGGTTGAAATTCCAAATCAAAATTCTAATAAGATTAAAATTCAAAAACAAAATTCTAATAAGGTTGAAATTCCAAAACAACATTTTAGTAACGATAAAATATATACAAATAAAATAGGAAATAAAACTTTTTCTAGTACATTAACTCTTGAAGTACAAGGTACTGAAAATCCATTATGTAAATTTTTCTTAGATTCAGGTGCAAACATCTCTTTAATAAAGGCTAAAGCATTACACGACGAAACAATAGTCGAGTTAAATAGTGTCGAAATTACGGGAATTTCTGGCATACCAATAAAAACATTGGGTACTACGATACTTAATTTAAAAACGTCTAAAATTATTTATCCTATTGAATTTCATGTAGTCCCTTCCAATTTTCCAATATTACAAGAAGGCATTATTGGAGAGGATTTTCTAAAAGCTACAAATTCTATAATTGACTATGGAAACAACAAAGCTATTTTTCAATTAAATAATAATAAAATGTCATATAATTTTGATATATTAGACGAGAAAATATCCATACCACCAAGGACAGAAAAATTAATTAAATATGGTCCGATTAAAATAAATAATGAAGCTTTAGTTTACTCCAATTCAGAAGAATTAGTAAAAGATGGTATCTACATTTCAAATAGAATCGTAACACCTAAAGACGGTTTTATTTATCTTAGCGTATTAAATACTAGTACGCTACCCATAGAAATTGGGGAAAATCTTGCAATTGGAATAGAATCTTTAAACAACTATAATGTATATAATCTAAACAAAAAACATTCTAGTGACGTAATTAAAAATAGGTTATCTGCTCTTGAAAAACAACTCCAATTAGATCACTTAAATATGGAGGAAAAACAATCAATAATAAATTTGTGTAGAGAATTTAATCGTTTATTTTACCTTAAAGGTGACAAATTGACAGTGACTCCCATAATTAGTCACAACATTAACACTGAACCGTGTAAAGCACCTATTAACTCGAGACCCTACCGTTTAGCTGAAATTCACAAAAGTGAAATAAAAAATCAAGTCGATGAAATGTTAGACAACGGTATTGTTCGACCAAGCTCTAGTCCATGGAACTCACCCTTACTAGTTGTACCTAAAAAACCATGTCCTGATGGAAAAAAGAAATGGCGGGTAGTTGTAGATTTTCGAAAACTGAACGAAATCACTATACCAGACGCTTTTCCTTTACCAAACATCGAGGATATTTTAGGACAACTGGGTGATTCGAAGTACTTTACAACGCTAGATTTGGCAAACGGATTCCACCAAATTGAGGTGAAAGAATCCGACAAACCCAAAACAGCTTTTAGTACAGCTCAGGGACATTTTGAGTTTAATCGCATGCCATTTGGATTACGTAATGCACCGCCAACATTTCAAAGATTAATGAACAAAGTCTTATCCGGTTTACAAGGTATACGTTGTCTGGTATACCTTGACGACATTATAATATACGGGAAAAATCTGAACCATCATAATGTAAAATTACATACAATCAATATTACCTCCTACAACACAAAAACAGATTAAGTCATTTCTAGGCTTGGCTGGTTATAATCGGAAATTTATCAAAAATTTTTCAAAAATCGCTCAACCTTTAAATAAGTTATTAAAAAAGGTCACAGCATTTATATGGGATGCTTTTACTGACGAATCTTTTAGCCAATTAAAGAAATCTATTGTCGAACCACCTATTCTACAATATCCTAATTTTGCAGAACATTTCTTTTTAACTATTGACGCCAGTAACGAAGCCGTTGGAGCGGTACTTTCGCAACAATGTAATCCTCATAAGCAAGATTTACCAATAGCATATGCAAGTAGGACTTTAAATAAAAGTGAAAAAAATTATTCAACAATTGAAAAGGAAGCTCTAGCAATAGTTTGGGCTGTTTCTCACTTTCGACCCTATCTATATTCTTTTAATTACAGTTAAAACACAGTAATAACTGACCACAATCCATTAGTATGGGTGTTTAACTTGAAGGATCCTACTTCTAGAATTATGCGCTGGCGCATAAAGTTAGAAGAATATACTTTCACTGTTAAGCATAAATCGGGTCATTTAAATACAAACGCAGACCCTCTTTCTCGACTAGAAACCAGTCAAGTTGAAACTAATCACGTACAAATTGTAACACGAAGAAAAACAAATTCTACTTTAAACAAACATTCCACATCCGATAATGTCAAAATCCAAGATAATGTTAACAATAATATTAATGCCAATAGGAATTATAAAAATCTTTCACAAAATTTTGTAAACAAAAATTTAATTGAACTTTCTGCACCGGAAGATATTAAAAGGGTTCTTTATGAATACCATGATGCACTGTTAGGGGGTCATCAAGGTGGAACCAGGACCATTCATAGGTTAAAAACGAAATATACGTGGAAAGGAATGTTTAGAGATATAAGAGACTATATTTCTTCCTGTGACACCTGTCAAAAGAACAAAACTTATTCAAAAACAAAAATGCCCATGATAATCACAACAACTTCTAAAAAACCTTTTGAACGAGTGGCACTAGATATAGTCGGACTTTTACAAAACTCATATTATGGAAATTCGTACATTTTAACTTTTCAGGATGATTTAACGCGTTTTATTCAAGCTATACCTATTCCAAATACCGAAGCATCTACTATAGCTGATGCATATGTGCGAAAAATCGTGTGTATTTGGGATACCAACAATTTTGCTAACTGATCAAGGTTCAAACTTCTTAAGCGAATTATTTAAGAATACTTGTAAACTTTTGAAAATAAAGAAAACTCAAACAAGTCCCTACCATCCAGAGTCCAATGAGGCACTTGAACGAACACATAGAAGTTTAGGTGACTACCTTCGTAGTTATGTTACTGACAAAACTCACGTAAACGGTACCCCTGGTTGGGACACTTTATTGGAATACTATACATTTTGTTATAATACGACGCCTCATACTGCAACGGGTTTTTCACCTTATGAAGTATTGTTCGGTTTTCAAGCTGAAATTCCCTCATCTCTAAGTCGAGTCGCAGAACCTATATATAATTATGATAATTATGTAAGTGAGTTAAAAACTCGTCTCCAAGATGGTTATGGGAAAGTTCACCAAAGCCATATAGAGGCTAAGGAAAATTCAAAATTGCACTATGACCAAAAGGCAAAAGAGGTTAAATTCAGTATAGGTGATAAAGTTTTATTAGAAATTAGAAATAGAACTAATAAAAAACTTAAGCAACCTTATAAAGGCCTTTACGAAATAATCAAAGTTAAATCGCCAGTAAATTCTATTATAAAGATTGGACGAAAGGAGAAACTTGTTCACAACAATCTTCTAAAACCCTATATCAAATAACACATTAATTATTATTAAATTTTATCAATCTATATTTCTTTTCCTTCCAGAACATACTTTGGATAAATAATTATGATCATAATAATTTTACTATTAATCACATCGCTATGTACCAGCGAACATACAACAATCTCTCAACCAGGAGTTTATTCTGAAAAAATTGGGAAATTACAAAATTCTCTGACTAGTTGGAAATTTCTATTTCTATTAAATCACACATCTTTTGAACGAGATACATCAACTATAGAATTTAATATTAACACACTAAAAAGTCTTTGCAACAAAACATTAGCACTATTTCCGTTAGATCGTTGTAAAATCACTTTAAGTTTGACTCTAAAAACATTTAACGAAATAAAACGAAATAACGAAATAATCAAACAACTTCATGGTACAAGAATAAAAAGAGCATTATTTGACGGGTTAGGGAAAATTCAAAAAATTTTATTTGGCGTTATGGATTCTGAAGATTCTGAGCGTACTGATTTAGCTCTACAGAACATTGAAAGTAACTCGAAAAATTTATACCACATTTCTGAGATGCACACATCTGTTATAAATAGTTTAATTAAAACTTTCAACGAAACTCAACTAAAGCTAAATAAAAATTTCACACAACAAGAAGAATTCCTAGATACTTTGCAAGAATCACAGTTAGGTCAATTGCATCATAAATTCTTCAATTCAGAATTTTTTTTGGAAGCAATAAAGGATATTCAATTAGAGAATAATGACCATCTAAATTTACCTTTTCGCTTAAACAGACTAAATTTAGCACTTCTAAATAAAATCGTTTCTGTTAAACCAGTACAAATTAAACATCATCTTATGATACAAGTAACTATACCTCTGGTCGCAGAAATTTACGATTTACATAAGCTTACTAGTTTACCAGTAAAATCAAAAAACAACACATTTTACTACCTAAATCAATAAACAGATTATATAGCTATAAACGCCGAATTACATCGGTATATATTTCTTAGTAATTCAGAAATAGATCAATGTATGAAATACCACGAGAACAATTTCATATGTAAACAAAATCTTGTTTATTATAATAATCATATGCAAAATTGTGTAATGAAGTTAATGGAAGGTTATACAAAACCAGAAAACTGTGAAATCAGAATTTTAAAATCAGATCATGAATTATGGTTTAATTTAAGTACACCCAATACTTGGTTGTATGCATTACCTAAACCCACTAATATAAAAATCTATTGTGAAAACAATATAATCATAGAAAAATTATCCGACAGTGGAATTTTTACACTAGAACCAAATTGCAAAGCTTTTACCAATACGGTCATGTTACAGTCTCAGGTAACAAAAACAATAACCCATACTCATATATTTTCATATGAATTTATTCTAACAGAAGAATCATTAGAATTCTCACAAAATATAGCTACGATCCCACATAATATTAATAATATGAAGGATTTTAAGTTAAATCAATTTAGCACAGAATTGAAATTAATAAAAAATACTAATAAGTTAAAACCTGTTATAACACATTTGCATACATCTTTTATCTCAATATTTTCCTCACTTTTTATTATTATTGTAATAACAATTCTATATAAAAAATACATAAAAGTCAAATGTACTAAAACTACCAATAATATTAATGCTCAAGATGCAACACAAGTAGAATAACATAAAATCAAAATTTTGTTCTTTTTGTGTAAAAGAAAAAAAAAAAATAATATTTTTATGAAATTTATATATTATGAAATGTAATTAAAATTTTATTATTATGTAATTTTAGTCAAATATTTTTTATAAACATTTTTATTATGTAAGCTTATTTTCAATGTCAATTTTTTAACATAATATCAAATTTTTTTTTTACATACTAAGCATTTAATAAGTTTATTTTTATATCAATTTTTTTTCATTATAAGTCATTCAACTTAATAAGGTATTAAACTATTAAAGTATTAAAAAAAAAAAAAGTTTTTGTAAACATAATTTTAAGAATAATTGAACTCTAATTTTTGTTTTAAATAACGTATAATAATAAAAAAAAAATAAAGTAAATATTATATATTTTTAAACATAAAGTAAATAAACGAATTCCAAATAATTTTAAATAATTAATTTTTGTAATAAATTCTGACTGTATTAACGTACGTATTAACGTCGAAAATTCATAGTATACACAATAT
Organism: Dolichopus griseipennis; assembly: GCA_963082915.1. Taxonomy (NCBI): domain Eukaryota; kingdom Metazoa; phylum Arthropoda; class Insecta; order Diptera; family Dolichopodidae; genus Dolichopus; species Dolichopus griseipennis. The sequence continues at coordinate 144,587,493 of OY720441.1, forward strand.
GAATTTTCTTTTTCCAAGGGGGGAGGGATGTTATGAACCGAATTCGAGGTTTATGATACTCTTCCTTATTAATGGTAAAATATAGTAAATAATTAAAACATTAATTCATTTATTCATTCACTTTTTCGTTATTGAAATATGATCCTAAGTAACACAGTTAAATGTAACATACTGAAATGAATATTATGACTCAGTAATGCTAAGCATATAGTAAATTTATAAATAAATTTATTTGATATGTTTAAAATTGGAACAGGTCAGTTTATTCATATTTTTTTTTAATATAAAAATAGAAAGTACAAAGATAGCATTTAACATGTGCAATGCACATTGACCGAAATTAAAATGATATCTTTTGACCCAAGCGTACCACTTAAAACTGGAACGCTTGGCATTCTTTGTTTTCTTTTCCTTATTTCGAAGATACCTAATTATGAAAAATAAAATGTACTAGCAGTCAGAGTTTGATATTTGTTCAGTTAAGACTGACTTAATATATGTAACTAGCAGATTTACCCGGCGTTGCCCGGAAGCTTGCAAATTGTAAAAACGCAAGTTTTAGCCAATTTTTTGAAATACTACTTTGCTTATAAATGAAGCCACAAAAAAATATTTGTGGAGTTCCGTTAACCCATCGTGGCCCAACAGCTTTTTATAGGTTATTTCGTTGCTTTGTTATATATTAGAAATGATTTAACCGATTAACTTCAAATTTTCTATATGTGTTCTTCTTTGAAAATGAAGTTCAATTTACTAACAGACTTGGAAGTTGTTAACCCCTGCCGAACCGACGATTGTTCAAAAAAAAAATTTGTAAGTAAATTACGTCCAATTTCTGAAAGTAGGTACAACTTCTTTGAATTAGGGGAATGCTTAAAAAAATGTTTTGTCGAGTTCTTTTAGCCATAACGGGTTAACCGAACTCTACAAAAATTTGTGCCAGCCTCTCTTTGTGACTGCAAAACCACCCTGTAAAATTGGACACAAATCGGAAACACAAAATTTTTTGGAAGCCCGCCGGGCCGAAAGGGGTTAATTTATTCTAACCAACTTTATACCATTAATTCCGTTTAATAAGAAGAACATTCGTGCAAAATTTCAAGTTAATCGGTGAAACCGTTTCGACTCGACATCAAAAAAACGAAAAACTTAAAACGGCTCTGGAGCCGCAACCTGTTGACTTATAAAAATGCGACATAGCCTATGTCACCCCCCGGGCTCCCAGAACTATTCCTTTAAAATTTTGTGACAATCGAACCAGTGGTTTTCACGTGAATCCTGGACAAACAAACAAACAAACAAACAAATTTTCTTCTTTATATATTAGATTAGAAATTTGCATTCAAAACCTTTTACAAAATTACAAATAGGCATGAGTTAAAAGTTTTAAAAATATTGTTTTCGACCGTTAAGCAAAACTTAAAAAAAATACATTAGGTCCAAAAGGGGTTAATAGAGCGCAATCATGTTTTTTGGTGAGCTTGTGAAATAATGCAATGTTTGCGTTAACTTTAAACTGTGTTAGTCGAACAATTGTTTTTTTTTTAACATATTGATTAAACCTTTTCAACAGAAAAACAAATTTATATTAAAGATTGAACTCTTTAAGGAGATCAAATTTAATGAACCCTTGTGACAAAAGGGGTTAAATGATAAAAATCAAATTAACCCTGTGAGCTTTGCTAATAAAGATTAGCTGAAAAATGTGTTCAAGATTAGCTGAAAAAAGTGTTCGTTTAAGCTCAACAACAAAAACATTGAAAAAGCTTCATTGCGCTCTCTTGCCCAAAAGGCCAAAAAAAATATTGAAAGCCCGCGAGGCCGAAATGGGTTAATATATTCCAAGCAACTGTATAAAACTAATTCCGTTTGCTAAGAGGAAGATTTGTGCAAAATTTCAAGTCAATCGGTCAAACTTTTTCGGCTCAACATCAAAAACATTGAAAAAGCTTCATTGCGCCCTCGTGCCCAAACGGGTTAACCGAACCCAACAAAAATTTGTGCCAGCCTTTCTTTTCGACTGCAAAACCACCCTGTAAAATTGGACACAAATCGGAAACAAATAATTTTTTGGAAGCCCGCCGGGCCTAAATGGGTTAATATTTTCGAACCATCTTTATACAACTAATTCCGTTTGCTAAGAGGAAGATTTGTGCAAAATTTCAAGTCAATCGGTCAAACCGTTTCGGCTCGACATCAAAAACATTGAAAAAGCTTCATTGCGCCCTCGTGCCCAAACGGGTTAACCGAACCCAACAAAAATTTGTGCCAACCTCTCTTTTTGACTGCAAAACCACCCTGTAAAATTGGACACAAATCGGAAACACAAAATTTTTTGGAAGCCCGCCGGGCCGAAAGGGGTTAATTTATTTCAACCAACTTTATACCATTAATTCCGTTTAATAAGAAGAACATTCGTGCAAAATTTCAAGTTAATCGGTCAAACCGTTTCGACTCGACATCAAAAAAACGAAAAACTTAAAACGGCTCTGGAGCCGCAACCTGTTGACTTATAAAAATGCGACATAGCCTATGTCACCCCCCGGGCTCCCAAAATTATTCCTCTACAATTTTGTGTCAATCGGACCAGTGGTTTTCACGTGAATCCTGGACAAACAAACAAACAAACAAATAAACAAACAAATTTTCTTCTTTATATATTAGATTAAAAAATAAATTAATATTGTAACAATTAATATTGTAACAAAAAATAAATTAATATTGTAACAATTAATATATGTAATTAAAAAATAAATTAATATTGTAACAATTAAAATTGTAACAAAAGTGAAATAAATTAATATTGTAACAATTAATATATGTATTAATTAAAACATAACATTTTTTTACATAACAATACTATTAAAATACCAATAAATACCTTTAATTCTTCCAATGAAATATTTGGCTTTGGCCAGTTTCTGGAAAGAGCATATATTTCACTTTGCTTTTTCATGTGATTTAAAATTTCGGAATCAAAAAAAAATTCAAATAATTCAACGGAATTTAAATTATTATATTTAGAAAAATTTTGTTCTGGAAAAATATTTGAGAATATTGAATTATAGTCTTGTAGTTTCCATTTTATCGTGTTGGTAATAGCTTTTTTAAATTTCTTCATAGATACATTGGAATTACTACTTAGTTTTTCATCTACACGATTTTTATTAAAAATTTCAGCTTCAGCTGTCTACCAATTAACCCTTGAATAACTGGCTCGAGTTCATCACATTAATCTTCATCTGTCAATTCGTTTACCTCAGGTGGTTGTATACATATAGGCTCATTTATATTTTCTTCATTTAAAGCGTCTATTATTTCATTTAGTATTAAAAATCTAAAAAAAAAAAAATGTGTACTATGCTTCCTACTAGAGTGTCCATATGGCAACAGCTTTAGATTCGCTTATAAAATCAACACACAATCGAACAGTATATAAAATTTATTTATTATTTATTATAATAATAAAAACATTTTCTATTACACTATCTATTAAAAAATATTACAAATTCTTACTAATTTATCTATTTAAAAATATTAAAAAAAAAAAAACTCGAAATAAATGAAAATATGTTTATTCCAATTCAATTACAAAATGAAAATATTCTAATTATTAAATTTTGTGATAAAAAGATAATCAAAGCATAATATATTTAATAATACAAATTTTTCAAAATAGCAATTATTTTAAATGGTTAGTTTATATACCTAATAGAAAAGCTTATAAAAGCAAAATATGCAATAAATGTATTTCTAAAATACAATTAAAAATTTAGACCTTTTCATATAATTCATTTAAATATAAAAATAAGTTTTACATAAATGCGGCAAATACATTTGAACACAGCTGAACCACTACAATTAAGTCTAAATTTCGGAGACACATAAGAAAGAGGAAAATTAAACTCGACCAGAACCAATTCCCATGGTACTTTCCTTACTTGTAACCTAGAGTTTAAATTTCATCAAAATAGCGGCATTATTTTTTGAGTTATGGTGTTTTTAAGATATATGTTTGTTAGCCCTTGAACTTTTCAAGGGTTCCAGGACCCGAAACCATGTTACGATTTCGCCCATATGCAGTCCCCATCATACTTTCAATACTAGTTAAACCTTGTACACAATTGGAACGTTATATCTTAATTTTAAGTTACTAGTTTTATTAATTTCGATGATAAGCTTTTACATATTGGGGGGTCTAACAGAGGCACTGAATCAACACTCCAATTGATCCAAAATTAGATGGACACGCAGGAAATAGTAAAGAACACCCATGTGCCAAATTTGAAGCTTCTACATTTGTTTCAAGTTACTATCTTTATCAATTTCGAAAATATGCTTTAAGGTCCTCGGAACTGAGTAGCTGGTCCTCACCCACTACTCTAATTTGGCTCAAATTTCAAGGAGACTAAGGGAATCAAAAGCAACACCCTGAAACTAAATTTGGAGGTTCTATCTTCATTGGTTTCGGAATTATGCTAGTTTGGCCTAAATTCATTCACAAAGTTCTAAGTTCCGAACCCATTGTCCAATCCTCGCCGTACGCAATCGCCGCCGTAGTTTCATTACCAATAACCTACAGCACAAATTTCATGAATATAGCGTCATTAATTGTTGAGTTATCGCGATTTTTAATATGTGTTCGTTAGCCCTGAAACAGATTAAAAGGTTCAGAATACGAACCCTTGGTCTGATTTTGCCCTTATACAGTCCGCGCTGTACTTATAGTACTAGTTAACCCTTGTACAAAATTTGAACGTTCTATCTTAATTTTAAGTTACTATTTTTAGTAATTTCGATTATAAGCTTTTAAAACTTGGGAGGTCTAAGAGGGGTACTGAACCACCACTCCAGATAGTAAAGAACACCCTTGGGCCAAATTTGAAGCTTCTAAATTATTTTTAAGTTATTTTTAAGCTATCTTTATTAATTTTAAAGATATGCTTCAAGGTCTTCGGAAATGTGTAGCTGGTCCCCGACCCACTACTCCAATGGGGCCCAAATTTCCAAGACACTTAGGAAATAGGAAAGGACATCTTGATACCAAATTTGGAGGTTCTATCTTCATATGTTTCGGAATTCTGCTCGTTTGGCCTGAATTCGATCAAAAAGTTTTAGGTTCCAAACCCATGGTCCAATCCCGAACTTATGCAATCCCCAAAGTAGGTTCATTACTAATAACCTACAGCACAAATTTGATGAAGATAGCGTCATTGAAGATGAAATTTTAACTGCAGGTTACTAGGGCTGAAAGTACGGCGGGGATTGCAAATGGGCGAAATCGGCCCATGGGTTCGGATTCTTGACCTTTTAATCGGTCTAAGGACTAACGAATATATATAAAAAATATCGATAACTCAACAACTAATGACGCTATCTTCATAAAATTTGTGTTGCAGGGTACTGGTAATGAAACTACGGCGGTGATTGTGTACGGTGGGTATTGTATATGGTGGGTATTTTGATCGAATTTAGGCCCAACGAGCATAATATCGAAACCAATGAAGATAGAACCTCCAAATTTGGTATCAGGGTGTCTCTTTCTTTTTCCTTGGTGTACTTGAAATTTGGGCCCCATTGGGGTGGTGGGTCGGGACCAGCCCCACATTTCTGAAGACCTTGAAGAATATCTTTAAAATTAATAAAGATAGGAGCTTGAAAAAATGTAGAAGCTTTAAATTTGGCACAAGGGTGTTCTTTACTATTTCTTGTGTGTCCGCCTTAATTTGGGATCGATTGGAGTGGTGGTTCAGTACACCTCTTAGACCTCCCAAGGTTTAAAAGCTTATAAATGAAATTACTAAAAATAGTAACTTAAAATTAATATATAACGTTCCACTTGTGTACAAGGGTTAACTGGCATTTAAAGTACAGCGCGGACTGTATATGGGCGAAATAACCCCAATGGTTCGGATTCTGAACCTTTTAATCAGTCTAAGGGCTAACGAACATATATAAAAAATTACGATAACTCAACATATAATGATACTATCTTCATAAAATTTGTGGTGTAGGGTACTGGTAATGAAACTACGGCGGTGATTGCGTACTGTGGGTAATGTACAACGGGTTCGGAACTTGGATAGATACTTAGAACTTTTTGATCGAATTTAGGCCAAACGAGCATAATTCCGAAACCAATGAAGATACAACCTCCAAATTTGGTATCAAGGTGTCCATTCCTATTTCTTTAGTGTTCTTGATTTTTGTACTTGATTTTTGGAGTAGTGGGTCGGTGACCAGCCACACATTTCCGAAGACCTTAAAGCATATCTATAAAATTAATAAAGATAGCAACTTGAAACAAATGTAGAAGCTTCAAATTTGTCACAAGGATGTTCTTTACTAATTGTGTGGCCCCCTAAATTGGGATCAATTGGAGTGGTGGTTCAGTACCCCTCTTAGACCAACCAAGGTTTAAAAGCTTATATTCGAAATTATTTAAAATAGTAACTTAAAATTAAGATAGAACGTTCCAATTGTATATAAGGGTTCACTAGTATTTAAAATACAGCTCGGACTGCATATGGGCGAAATCGTACCAGGGTTCGGGTTCTGGAACCTTTGAAAAGTTCAAGGACTAACAAACATATATCTTAAAAATAGCATAACTCAAAAAACGATGCCGCTATTTTGGAGAAATTTAAACTGTAGGTTGCTAGTATTGAAAGTACCATGAGAATTGGTTCTGTTCGAGTTTGGTTAATGAGTTCGGATTATAGAAGCTTTTGATCGATTTGAAAAATTTGAATTATTAAATATATTATGCTTTGATTAGCTTTTTATCACAAAATTTAATAATTCAAATTTTTTAGCTTTTGTAATTGAATCGAAATAAATATATTTTTATTTATTTCAAGTTTTTTAATATTTTTAAATAGATAAATTTGTAAGAATTTGGAATATTTTTGAATAGATAAAATAATAAGAAAATGTTTTTTAGTACTATAAAGTTAACTAGTATCGCCCTGTGTTCGAAATTCGAGCTATTTTTTCTGTTAACATATAAAATTCGTTTTGTGTAAATTACATTAGACTATATATAATAAAAATTATGCCAACAGTGTTGTCAACAATTCTTGCGCTTAAAATTAGCTTAAAAAAAATTTATAATTTTTCTTAATTATTAAAACGTTGTTAAGTACCGATTTTTGATACCAATGTTGTACGTATTCTGTATCCTAATTAAAAAACTCTATGAATACATAATATGTACAACAAAATTTAACATATCATAATTCATAAGTTTAGTATTTAGTATTATATTATATTGAAGCTGCCAGAAGTACAAATAATAGTGAAGTTAACCGAAGTCTTTTTTTAAATCTCAATCTTAAGATTTATAGCAAAACAAAAAGTTTTTCAATAAATCAAAGAATAAATTTTTCCTACCCTTTTTTCATTTTTAAATTTAATAGCTACATAGGTAAATTTTTACTACAAATGTATGCCTATTTAAAGTTCTGAAAACATGCGAAAAATGATTCTGAATCCTTAGTTTACTTTATACCTTTTTGTCTAGTTTATTTATTTAATATTTCCTAAGTTTTTTATTGACAAAAATATATTTCTATACATGGTCATGAGCCATGACTCATAAGTAAATATACAAATAAATATTATTGCTTTTATTCCTTTATGAGGAGTAAACTCTTTTCTACTCTCAACTATTTCCAGCTACTTCAGCCCTTGTAAAAGAGTATATGACAGAGTAGATAAATAATTTCCGGCAGATGGCTTTAATTAAAATTCTCTCGAATAGGTTATGTTAAATCATATTTTTTATTTGATAACCAATAAGCACTTACCCCCTTCCATTTTATAAAATATTCTTTATATTTATATAAGCAATAAACCTTAATTTTTTCACTTTATTAATATTTAAATACTATTAAATATAATTAACTTCTCAAATGACAGATAGTTTTAAAATGTCAAATATATATATGACGATTAATCTGACAATTATGTACTCCTGAAACAAAAATTAGCGTTCAATTTACAAACTACGCCTATCTAATCTTCATATACACTTTTTGATATATAAAATTCGTTCGTTTTGTCAATGTAAAACTAAAAATAGTTTTTTTTATTATAAAAAAACATTATTCGATGTTGAAAGTATGAAATAAACTTTTCAATTATTAGAATGAAATCAAAACATACGACGTACAATTTTTATACGGCAGTACGTCAATACGTCTGTCTACATATCCTTTATCGGTAAATCGATACGCGCGTACAATATTTAATTTATCAAAAATATTTATTTGAATGTTTTAATTTAGTACCTACAAAAAATATTTTTAATTTCATATTATAGGTATTTTAAATATAAGATATTTTTTAATAAAAATTATTGTAAAAAAATATTATTTTTTAAAACATAATATTAGAAATATAAGAAAAACCAATAATAATATTTTTATACATTTTGTCAATATTTGTAAATTTTAAAAATCCGAGAAACAGTACATTGAGTTACGCGTATTTTCGCTGCTCTAATGTAAATTTATGCACCTATTTATTTCTCAATTTTTTGACAGAAATTATACGCTGCACGCTTTATTTAGATTTGGACCTAAGGGACAAAAAACTTTTTTTGAGAAAGATAATTTTTTTAGTTTTGCAAACATATTGTACTGTAGAAAATTTCAATTTATTTGAATATTTTTATGTTTTAAACTAAATTATTTAAAAAAAAATGTTATTTTAAAATATTTTATTTTTAAAATTTAATCGCAGCAGCATAAGAAAACACAATTACAATATGTATTTTTATACACTTTGTCAATTTTTACATTTTAAAACTCTGAGGTACAGCACGTCGCGTATGCTTTCATGTAAATTTTTTTGACATAACTAATTATTTCAAAATTTTTTGACAGAAATTGAATGCCGTACATGCTGATTTTGGCTGATCCATAAGAAACAAATCATTTTACTTAAGAAATTTTATTTTTTTTTTTGAAGTTTCTGCATATTTCAGAATTCGGTTTTTAATTTTACAAACAACTTAACAAAAAGCAACAACAATTTACGATTTACAAAAAAGTACCTACTGTATTATTATAAATTGCAAACAAAAACAAAATACAGCACTTTTCGGTTATAACGACCATTATGGGACTGAAAATATTCGTCGTAATAAACGAATGTCGTTTTAAAAGAATGCTGTGAATTTTGAAAAATTAGTATAAGACTTGAACATTGTAGAATGTGCTGATTCTAGAATGGTCACTTCGAACTCATTTTTAAAATTTTATTTGATGTGTCAGCCTCAAGCCTATGTATAGTGCTTTTCTAATGAAATTTCTTTTGTATTTTTGATGCGTTATTATGATTTTTTTTTATAATCAAAAATAAATAAAAAAATACTAAATTAATCACCAAGCAACATAATTAGATATAATAATTAATAATAAAATAAATAAAAAAAAGAAATATCAATGTAATAAGAAACTTTCATTTTTAGGTAAAATTTAATTCTTTGGCAAAAACTGTAAAGTTTATTATAATTAAAATTGCACCGAGTTCGTTATAAATGAAAACTACTATATAAACCAAATGCTTTCATTTCGAACAGAACTAATTTTTTTTCGTTCACTTTTTAAGATAAAGAAAAAAAAAAAACAAAAACAAAATTTTAAAAAAATTTAAATCTCCTTGTTCATTGAATATTTGAACTTAACAAAAAAAAGAAAGATATGCATAAGTCGGCCCCTATAATCTTTTGATTTAGATTTATCTGCAAGTTACAACCGAAAACGAATTACATTTACACAGAAAGTCGGCGCATAATATTAGAGTCATAAGCCTCAACTTTTAACAGCGTGACCGTTAAATTCAAATTTACGTTAAATTAAAGACGGGTTTTCATTGTCCTATGAAAACAAAAAAAAAACCTTTCTTTTGGTTGTTGTTTCATTAAAATTGGTCTTATAGTTTACCCAGAAAAAGGATGTTTATATTTGAATGGGAAAAAATAAGCCGATTAAATATTATGATCTATATTGATGATTTTTTCCTCCCCTTATTCCATTTTTAAATTTAGTAGTTACATAGGCAAATAAGCACTACATTTCAATAATAAAATCTGAAATTTTTTTCTACAAATGTAGGTATGTACATATACAAAAAATGGTTCTGAATTCTTTACTTTACTTTATATTATACCTATTTGTATAGGAGTGAACTACTCTTTTTACATCTACACCACACCGCCTCTTGGAGAATACTAGATGAAAGGAGTAGATAATTAAATATTTATTTTATCTAAATTAAAGCATACGACGTACAATTTTTATACGGCAGTACGTCAATATGTCTATCTATATATCCGTAAATTGATACGCGCGTACACGCAAAAATATTTATTTGAATGTTTTAATTTACAACAAAAAATTTTATTAATTTCATATAATAGGTATATTTAGAATTTTTTTCAATATAAGATATTTTTTAAAACATAATCTTAGAAATATAAGAAAAACCAAAAACCATTTGTCAATTTGTAAATTTTAAAAATCCGATTACAGTACATCGCGTTACGCGTATTTTGGTTGCTCTCATGAAAATTCATGTACCTATTTATTTGTAAATTTTTTGACAGAAATTATACGTCAACTTTTATTTAAGTTTAAGATTATTTTTTAGTTTTTTTTTGCGAACATATTATAGGTATTTTCAATTATTTTGAATGTATGTTTTTTTAAAAAAAAAATATTATTTTAAAATATTTTATTTTTAAAATTTAATCGTAGCAACATAAGAAAAAACTATTACAATATTTTTATACACTTTGTCAATTTTTAAATTTTAAAACTCCGAGGTACAGTACGTCGCGTATGCTTCCATGTAAATTTATTTACATAACAACTTATTTCAAAATTTTTTGAAAGAAACTGAACGCCATACACGCTGAATTTGGTTGATCCATAAGTAACAAATCATTTTTCTTAAGAAATATTGTTTATCAGAAGTCGGTTTCTTATTTTACAAAAAACTTAACAAAACCAACAACAATATACGATTTAAAAAAAAAAAATTTTTAAGCAAACGAAAACAAAATACAGTACTTTTCGGTTATAACGACCATGATGGGACGGAAAATATTCGTCGTAATAAACGAATGTCGTTTTAAAAGAATGCTGTGAATTTTGAAAAATTAGTATAAAACTTGAACATTGTAGAATGTGCTGATTCTAGAATGGACACATCGAACTCATTTGCTAAAATTTTATTTGATGTGTCAGCCTCAAGCCTATGTATAGTGCTTTTTCTTCTAATGAAATATTTTTTGTATTTTTGATGCGTTATTATGATTTTTTTTATATTCAAAAATAAATAAACAAATACTAAATTAATCACCAAGCAACATAATTAGATATAATAATTTTAAATAAAAGAAATATCAATGTCATAAAAAACTTACATTTTTAGGTAAAATTTAATTCTTTGGCAAAAAGTGTAAAGTTTATTATAATTAAAATTGCACCGAGTTCGTTATAAATGAACTACTGTATAAACCAAATGTATTGCTTTCATTTTGAAAAGACCTCTTTTTTTTCTTTCACTTTTTAAGATAAAGAAAAAACAAAAACAAAAAAAAAATTCAAATCTCCTTGTTCATTGAATATTTGAACTAAACAAAAACAAGTAAAGCAACAGTCAGTCAGTGCAACCGACTTAGAAATACCCTACACCTATTTGGTTCAAATTTAAGGACATATCCATGACCTTTTTTTGAGTCATTTTAACACCATAAAAGCTGTTATTAATTTGATCGTAAGACATAGCTAACCAAATTAACTTTATAATACTAAAAACATTTTCTAATTACACTATCTATTAAAAAATATTACAAATTCTTACTAATTTATCTATTTAAAAATATTAAAAAACAAACAAACTTGAAATAAATGAAAATATATTTATTCCAATTCAATTACAAAATGAAAAAATTCTAATTACTAAATTTTGTGATAAAGATAATCAAAGCATAATATATTTAATAATCCAAATTTTTAAAAATTGCAATTATTTTAAATGGTTAGTTTATATACCTAATAGAAAAGCTTATAAACGCAAAATATTCAATAAATGTGTTTCTAAAATACAATTACAAATTTAGACCTTTTCATATAATTCATTTAAATATAAAAATAAATTTTACATAAATGCAGCAAGTACCTTTGAACATAGCTGAACCACTACAATTAAGTCTAGATTTACGAGACACATAGGACATAGAAAATATATTCTTTGGCTTCGAAATTAAACTCGACCACAACCAATTCCCATGGTACTTTCATTACTAGTAACCTAGTGTTAAATTTCATCAAAATACCGGCATTATTTTTTGAGTTATGGTGTTTTTAAGATATATGTTTGTTAGTCCTTGAACTTTTCAAGGGTTCCAGAACCCGAAATTATGGTACGATTTTGCCCATATGCAGTCCCGTCATACTTTCCTAGTATTGAAACCTAATCAAAGCATAATATATTTAATAATCCAAATTTTTAAAAATTGCAATTATTTTAAATGGTTAGTTTATATACCTAATAGAAAAGCTTATAAACGCAAAATATGCAATAAATGTACTTCTAAAATACAATTACAAATTTTGAACTTTTCATATAATTCATTTAAATATTCAAATAAATTTAACATAAATGCAGCAAGTACCTTTGAACATAGCTGGACCACTACAATTTAGTCTAGATTTCGGAGACACATAGAACATAGGAAATATATTCTTTGGCTTTGAAATTAAACTCGACCAGAACCAATTCGCATGGTACTTTCATTAATAGTAACCTAGAGTTTAAATTTCATCAAAATACCGGCATTTTTTTTTGAGTTATGGTGTTTTTAAGATATATGTTTTTTAGTCCTTGAACTTGTCAAGGGTTCCAGAACCCGAAACCATGGTACGATTTCGCCCATATGCAGTCCCGTCATACTTTCAATACTAGTTAACCCTTGTATACAATTGGATCGTTCTATCTTAATTTTAAGTTACTAGTTTTATTAATTTCGATGATAAGCTTTTACACATTTGGGGGTCTAAGAGAGGTCCTGAACCACCACTCCAAATGATCCCAAATTAGGGGGGCACGGAAGAAATAGTAAAGAACACCCTGGGCCAAATTTGAAGTTTTACATATGTTTCAAGTTACTATTTTTATTAATTTCGAAAATATGCTTTAAGGTCCTCGGATCTGAGTGGCTGGTCCCCGACCCACTAGTCCAATGGGGCCCAAATTTCAAAGACACTTACGCAATAGGAAGGGAAACCCTGATACTAAATTTGGAGGTTATATCTTCATTGGTTTCGGAATTACGCTAGTTTGGCCTAAATTCGATCAAAAATTTCTCAGTTCCGAACCCATTGTTCAATCCTCACCATACGTAATCACCGCCGTAGTTTCATTACCAATAACCTACAGCACAAATTTCATGAAGATAGACTCATTAGTTGTTGAGTTATCGTGAAATTTAATATATGTTCGTTATCCCTGACACCGACTAAAAGGTCCGGAATCCGAACCCATGGGCTGATTTCGCCCTTATACAGCCCGCGCTTTACTTATAGTACTAGTTAACTCTTGTACACAATTTGAACAGTCTATCTTAATTTTAAGTAACTATTTTTAGTAATTTCGATTATAAGCTTTTAAAACTTGGGAGGTCTGTGAGGGGGACTGAACCACCTCTCCAATTGATCCCAAATTAAGGGAACACGCAAGAGATAGTAAAGAACACCCTTGTGGCAAATTGGAAGCTTCTACATTTTTTCAAGTCGTTATCTTTATTAATTTTAAAGATATGATTTAAGGTCTTCGGAAATGTGTGGCTGGTCCCCGACCCACTACTCCAATGGGGCCCAAATTCCCAAGACACTTAGGAAATAGGAAGGGATACCCTGATACCAAATTTGGAGGTTCCATCTTTATTGGTTTCGGAATTATGCTCGTTTGGCCTAAATTCGATCAAAAAGTTCTAGGTTCCGAACCCATGGTCCAATTCCGACCTTACGCAATCCCCGAAGTAGTTTCATTACTAGTAACCTACAGCACAAATTTGATGAAGATAGCGTCATTAGTTGTTGAGTTATCTTGATTTTTTATATATGTTCGTTAGCCCTTCGATCGATTAAAAGGTCCAAAATCCGAACCCATGGGCCGATTTCGCCCATATGCCATCCCCGCCGTACTTTCAGTCCTAGTAACCTACAGTTAAAATTTCATCAAGATAGTTCCATTATTTTTTGAGTTATCGTGCCTACGGACGGACGGACGGACATGGCTATATCGACTAAGGCGGTCACGCTGATCACAAATATATATACTTTTCCATATCTAGCTCGCTTCCTTTAGGTGGTTACAAACACCATACCAAAGTTAATATACCCTTTTACCTATTCTATAGGTGTAGGGTATAAAAGCCTATCTTTTGGTTGTTGTTTCATTAAAATTGGTCAAATAGTTTGTCGTAAAAAAGGATGTTTATATTTGTATGGGAAAAAATAAGCCGATTAAATATTATGATTTGGTTAGCCATGTCTTAAGAACAAACTAGTAAAATCTTTTATGGTTTTAAAATGACTTATTAACTTCCCATTAAATTTGAACCAATTAGGTGTTGGGTATTTCTAAGTCGGTTACACTGACTGATTGATTCTTTACTTGTTTTTATTTTGATAAATATAAAATATATTATATATATATATACATATATATATATATGTACATATCATAAAATAACATAAAAAAAGAATTTAATATAATTACCGAATTAGTAATAATATGAATTATTATATTATATACTATTATATATATTTTTATTTGGAAATTGTTACTTACCTCACTATTAAATTTTAATTTACACAAACGATCACAAGTTCCAGAACCCGAACCCGTGTTCCGATTTCGCCCATATGTAGTCCCCGACGTACTTTCATTACCAGTTAATCCAGCACAATTGGAAGTTCTATCTTAATTTTAAGTTGTTATTTTTATTAATTTCGATGATAAGCTTTTAAAACTTAAAGGGGTTTAAGAGAAGTACTGAACCACCACTTCAGTTGATCCCAAATTATGGGGACGAGCAGGAAATAGCAAATAACACCCATATGCGAAACTTGAAACTTCTACACTTGTTTCAAGTTACTATCTTTATTAATTTCGAAGATATGTTTTAAGGTCCTCGGAACCGTGAGACTGGTCCCGGACCCACCACTTCAATTGGTCTCAAATTTCAAGGACACTTAAGAAATAAAAAGAGACACCCCGATACCAAATTTGCAGGTTCTTTCTTCATTGGTTTCGGAATTATGCTCGTTTCGCCTAAATTCGATCAAAAAGTTCTAAGTTCCGAACCCATTGTACAATCCTCACCGTACGCCAACGTTTTTTCATAACCAGTACCCTACAACACAAAGTTTATAAAGATATCGTCATTAGTTGTTGAGTCATCCTGATTTTTTATATCTGTTCGTTAGCCCTTGGCCCGATTAAAAGGTCCAGAATCCGAACCAATTGGGCTGATTTCGCCCATATGCAGTCCACGCTATACTTTAAATACTATTTAACCCTTGTACACAAGTGGAACGTTCTATATTAATTTTAAGTTACTATTTTCAGTAATTTCGATTATAAGCTTTTTAACTTTTGGAAGTCTAAAAGGGGTACTGAACTACAACTCCAATAGATTCCAAATTAGGCGGGCATACAAGAAATAGTAAAGAACATCCTTGTGCCAAATTTGAAGCTTCTATATTTTTTCAAATTGCTATCTTTATTAATTTTAAAGATATGATTTAAGGTTTTTAGAAATGTGTGGGTGGTACCCGACCCACTACTCCAATGGGGCCCAAATTTCAAGGACACTAAGGAAATAGGAAGGGACACCCTGGTACCAAATTTGGAGGTTCCATCTTCATTGGTTTCGGAATTATGCTCGTTTGGCCTAAATTCGATCAAAAAGCTCTAGGTTCCGAACCCATGGTCCAATCCCGAACTTACGCAGTCCTCGAGGTAGTTTCATTACTAGTAACCTCCAGCACAAACCGTACGCAATCGCCAATGTTTTTTCATAACCAGTACCCTACAACAAAAATTTTATGAAGATAGCGTCATTAGTTGTTGAGTTATCGTGATTTTTTATATATTTTCGTTAGCCCTTCGATCGATTAAAAGGTCCAGAATCCGAACCCATGGGCCGATTTCGCCCATATGCCATCCCCGCCGTACTTTCAGTCCTAGTAACCTACAGTTAAAATTTCATCAAGATAGCTCCATTATTTTTTGAGTTATCGTGCCTACGGACGGACGGACGGACGGACGGACATGGCTATATCGACTCAGGAGGTCACGCTGATCACAAATATATATACTTTTCCATATCTAGCTCGCTTCCTTTAGGTGGTTACAAAAACCATACCAAAGTTAATATACCCTTTTACCTATTCTATAGGTGTAGGGTATAAAAATAATTTGGTAATCACAAATAAAATTTTATAAAACAACCACAAATAACTAAAAAAGTTAAATCAAAATAAAAATTGGTTTATGACATTTTATAATAAATAATTTTATTAAATGAATAAATAATTTCAATAAATGAAAAAACAAAAAAAAGTAATATTTCAACCGTTATAAAATTTATTAATTTTGTGTTTCCATATGGCTACACTTGTAGAAAAACGGTTAAGAAGTTTTCTACGATACTTAAGTTGTTAAATTTATTTTTATATTTAAATGAATTATATGAAAAGTTCTAAATTTGTCATTGTATTTTAGAAATACATACTTGTTTATTGCATATTTTGAATAAATGTTGTGATAAAAAGCTACTAAAAGCATTAATGTTTTTAATTAACATTAAAAGCCATCAAATTATGTAAAGTTAAACCAGTTTATGTTTAGAAAACCAGTGCCTAAGAGTATCCAAATCATTGCTAAGTTCAGACGTAAGATTTAAAGGACTATCAGAATAATATGAGAAAGTTAAATCATCTGCAACAGCTTTTATCTTACCCCTGAAGTTTTGTTTAAAAATAGAATTTATATAGATCAGAAACAAGATGGGTCCAAGAACTGAGCCTTGCGTAGAACGAATAAAAGGTTCAGAATCCGAACCCTACAGTTAAAATTTCATCAAGATAGCTTCATTAGCTTTTGAGTTATCGCGCCTACGGACGGACGGACATGGCTATATCGACTCAGCAGGTCACGTTGATCACAAATGTATATACTTTTCCATATCAAGCTCGCTTCCTTTAGTTGGTTACAAACACCATACCGAAGTGAATATTATATCTTTTCCTATTTTATAGGTGCAGGGTATAATAGATTTTACATACATGTAGCAAGTACCTTAAAACATAAATTAAGTAAACAATTTCTTAACTATATGTTGCCTATGGTAATAATTCTATGAAATATATAATATAATAAAAATGAAAAAAAAAGAAATTTAGTCTTTTATTAAAACAATATTTTGTTTTTAATATCATAATATGCTTTATAGTAAAATTCTTAATCTTTAATATAAAAATGTTAAATAATAACGAAAATAGAAAGAACCCTCGTGTATCAAATTTTCATTAGCTCCATTAGTTTTGAGTTATCGTGCCTACGGACGGACGAACGGACATGACTATATCGACTCAGGAGATCTAGTTGATCACAAATAAATATACTTTTCCATACCTAGCTCGCTTCCTTTAGGTGGTTACAAACATCATACCAGGTTAATATATCCTTTTCCTTTTTCATAGGTGTAGGGTATAAAAACTGAGCAAAACAGAGGCTCATATATTTCGACAAAGAAAAAAGGAAAATTAACGACTTAATAATACTTATTTATTAGAACTTAATATTTTTTTAAAAATTAACTAATTTTTCATTTATAAAAATTTTTCTTATAAAAAAGCTTAAATTTTCAAAATAATTAATTTATCAAGAGTTATGTATTTATTTACCTATTATTTCGTCTTCACATTTAATAACAACAGCAACATTATTAAAAAATCTCAAGTTTGCAGATCGAAACATATGAAAATATCCATTGTCACTACCAATCGCATAGTTAATTCGCAAGCAAGTAAAAGATACATTATTTCCTTGAAAATTTTTAACATGTTGATACGATCCAAGTTCAACCATAGTAATGTTAAGTAGATACACTTTTTCAAATCTAATTATTTTATCTAAATGTGAATCGTATTCTGCTACAATGTAGTATTCATTCGTTAGTAATAATATTGAATCTACTTCAGTTTCATTAAAATCTCCAGTACTAAAACATTAAAGATTTTTTTTTAGAAAATTTAAAATGTAATATTAATTACCTTGGATTTGCATCTATGAGACCCCATGCACCTATTGGATATTTCGCTGATCCTAACAATAGCTTACGACATTCTTCCACAAGTAATTTTACGTGCTCTATATTTTCAACAGCATCTATTTCGTCAGGGGCCTGCTGACCCCCTAGTGCGTTTAAAGATTCTTTTGTGACTTCGTTTCCTAACATTAAGTCTATTGTAGCTTGACGATAAGAATCTTTGAAGCGAGCTAAATAATATCTTTAAGAAAAATAAAAAATCGCTAAAATAACTAAGCACGGGAGCGAAGTATAGTTATGATTTATTTAAAATTAATATAGTTTTGTGTGTGAATCATGACAATAATTTTGGTTCTTATAATTTTTGAACATTTTCAGTATAAGTTATTCTTCCTTCCATCATTTTTTTACCCTACACCTACCTATAAAATTGGTAGAAAAGTATATTAAGTATATTAGCCAGTTAAAGAAAGCAAGCTAGACATGTATATATATATTTGTGATCAGTAACACATCTTGAGTCGATTTCACAATGTCCGTTCGCGGGCGTTATGGCTCAAAAACTAATGGAGCTATTTTGTTGAAATTTATGCTGATTACTAGTAATTAAAGTACGGTGAGTTTACACACGGTTGAGATCTTGCCATGGGTTTGGATTCTAATAGCTTTTGATCGAACTGAGGCCAAACGAGCATAATTCCGAAACCAATAATGATAGAGCTTTCACATTTGGTACTAGGGTGTTTCTTACAACACCCAACCCCTTAAAGCATATCTATTAAATTTTAAATTAATAAAAATAATAACTTTAAATAGAAGCTTTAAATTTGGTGTAAGGGTGTTCTTTACTATTTTCATATTGTTCACAAGTTTTGGACTCGATTTGGGTGGGGTTCAGTAGCTCTCTTAGACATCACAAGGTTTAAAAGTTTTCATTCTAAATTTTTTAAGAAATGTTGGATCAATTGGAGTAGTGGTTCAGGTATCTCTCACAAACCTCTCAATATCTAACAAGCATATCTTCAAAATTAATAAAGATAAAAACTTTAAATTTTATAGAAGACTGTTCTGTTTTCAAAAAATTAAAGCGTGGTAGAAAATGTTCCTAACATTGGTGATTGTTTGAAGTGGTCTTGTATACGCCTTCCACACTCTCGCAAAGATCTAACAAACATTTCTCCAAATTAATATCCAATATCATGTTTTATTTGCTTTCTTATTTAATACTTTCATATTTATAATTTTTATAAATAATACCTACAAAGTATAGAAATAGTAGTTCAAGTAGTGGTTAAGGTACTTCTCACACTCTTCCAAAAATCGAACAAGCATATCTTCCAAATAATAAGGATAGAAACCTGATACAAGAGTGATACTTTTAAATTTTTTAATTTAGTGCAACCAACTTAGCAATGCCCGAAACGAGATTGGTTCAAATTAAGTTAAAAATCCATAAGTCATTTTAAAACCACAAAAACTTTTATCAGTTCTATCGCAAGACTTAATTAATGGTTTTATAATACTAAAAACTTTTTACAATTAATTTATCTATTCATAAATTTTAAAAATTCTTATTAATTTATCTATTTAAAAATATTAAAAAACGAAAGAACGACATGTATTTATAAAATGCAATTACATATACAATTCAATAAAATTTTACACACATGCAGCAATTACTTCTCTTCATGATTATTATTTTTTCTTGTACTGCAGTTATTGTTAAATGATTTTGTAGCTTTGAATAATAATAATAATAATAATAATTAAATTTGTTCTCTTTACTTACTTATTTTTTTATGTTATACAATCAATTATAAAAAATTATTATAATTTAAAAAATTCCTGTTTGATTTAATTTATAGATTAATAGGTATCATATTTACTGTTCCTTGAAAAATTACCTGATCCATGTTACAGAAATGGAAAAGATAAATTTTAGCGACTGGATGACACAGTAGTTAGAGTGCTGACCATACATGCGGTAGGCCCAGTTAAAGTTCTATAAGGGCAATCTCATGTTAAAATTGTTTGTGAAATTCATTAAGATCAATTCTAATAACACGAATATAATATGACCTCCTGTTCCAACACGTACCTATGGTATAGACAGGCTTATTAGCCGAACAGTTGAACAGTTAGTGCTTAAAAAAAAAAAAAATCCCCTATTATCTGTGACTTAAATTTTCATCAAAACTCAAAATTATTTGAATGAAATATTAATTTCTGATAATATACGAGTATATATAGGTTTATATAATTTGATTATTTTAAATATAAACTAATATCATGATTGCCTTATTTAGCTTTTTGTCACAAAATTTAGTAGTTAAAATTTTTACTAGTACAATTTTTAATTTTTAAGAAATACTAACTTGTAATAAAATAATTTGGCTTCCCATTTAAAATAAACTAAAAACATTAATGCTTTTATTAACTTTTTATCACCTAAAATAGTTTATGAATTTTTAATAATTCCATATAATTGAAATTTTTAGTATACGTATTTAACAGATTCAAAAATGTAAAACGTGCAATAAAATATACTATTACAAAATAAACATTTTAATATAATACTTAAATGCTTTTAGTATGGATTGTTCAGAGTTTAAGTATCATTCACCATTAGTTAATTATACATACATATATGTATCAAAATTGTTATGATTATGGATGACGAAAAGATTTTGAAAATATATAAAATACGTGTATATTTTTTATCTTAATTAAATTTTTCGAAAATATTTTAATTAAACATATCTGATATAAACACAAGTAAAGAAACAGTCAGTCGGTGCAAGCGTCTTAGAAATACTGTACACCTATTTGATTCAAATTTAATGGGAAGTTCAAGTCATTTTATGGACTTCCCATTAAAAAGCTTTTATTAGTTTGATCGTAACACGTGGCTAACCAAATTTACTTTATAATACAAAAAATATTTACTAATTCTTACTAATTTATCTGTTTAAAAATATTACACAACAAATAAAGTTAAGATAAATGGATTCGTAAAATGCAATTACAAAATTACATATTTAAAACTTCTATCTAATTCAATAACATTTTACACACATGCAGCAATTACTTGTTTTAAGGATTTTTAGCTGTAGTGCCTATACTGTTGAATAATTTAGGACAACTGATTAATTATTTCAATTTTCAATAATTTTTAAATTTATTCTCTTATTTACTTATTTTTTAACGTTTTATATAATTAAACTCAAAAATATTCGAAAGAAATATTAATTATTGTAATAATATAAATATAAAAGATTATATAAACTTCATAGTTTTCAATGTTACTTTAATGCTTTCATGAGCTTTTTATCACAAAATTTAATAATCAATATTTGCAAAAAATGTAATTCTAAAATACAATGATAAATTTACAACTGTTCATATAATTAATCTACTATATAAAGGAGAAAATTTGTTAGTTTGTTTATTTGTTTGTCCAGGATTGACGTGAAAACCACTGATCCGATTGTCACAAAATTTTAAAGGAATAATTCTGAGAGCCCGGTGGGTGACATAGGCTATGTCACATTTTTATAAGTCAACAGGTTCCGCATCTCTTTTTCAACTTTTTTTCGCAAAAATTTTAATTAAGTTCGTTTAACCCGTTTTCCACGACGACGCCATGAAGTTTTATGTAAATTTTATTTGCTTAAACGATTAAGAGAATTATATTAAAAATTTTGCGTCAGCATTTTAATTATAAAAACCCACAGAATTAATTTGATTTTGATCTGTTTAAGCGTTTTGCAAAAAGATTCAATGAAATTTTCAAATTTTTGGTATTAACGCAAGTTAATCTTTATTCCAACAGCTCACTTAATTAATATGACTAATTTTTTTCCTTGACTAGTCTCAAATAGTTAAAAGCTAAATGAGATAATATTAATAATAATAAAAACGAGGAAGAGTGTAGTAGAGTAGACTGTGTCAACTCTGGGATACCCGTATGACCATAACATATACATTATATCATCCGGTTAATTACTTTTGGCAAAATTTCAAACATTCAGCTTTATTAGGAGTAGAGTAATGCTCATATAAAAGAAGGAGTTGTATGGCAGCTACTAGAACCCTTTGTAGTAGACCTACCAAATTTTGCAGTAACTTTGGCCATTACACTAAACTATTTTTGGCAAAATTTCGGACACCCACCTTCATTTAGTGTAGTGTAATCCTCATATAAAAGAAAGAGTTGTATGGCAGCTACTCGAACCCTCAGCAGTAGACCAACTAAATTTTGCAGTAACTTTGGCCATTACACTAAACTATTTTTTGCAAAATTTCAGACACCCAGCTTCATCAGGTGTAGTGTAAAGCTCATATAAATGAAGGAGTTGTATGGCAGCTACTCAAACCCTCAGCAGTAGACCAACCAAGTTTAGCAGTAACTTTGGCCATTATACTAAACTATTTTTGGCAAAATTTCAGACACGCAGCCTCCATAGGTATAGAGAAATGCTCATATAAAATTAGAAGTTGTATGGCAGGTATTCGAACCCGTGGACCAAAATGGCTGGATTTAAATAGCGATTCCGGTTTTTGCATAAAAACGAATTTGTGAAAATTTCATAATCCTAGCTCCATTACTTTTTGAGTTATCGTGTTTACGGACGGGCAGACGGACGGACGGACGGACATACATAGCTAAATCGATTTATTTTTCGATTCTGATCCGATCCATACACTTGAGTCTATATCTACCCCCCCTCCTTCTCTGCGTCCCAAACGTAATGGCAAATTTATTATACCCTTGGACTATATAGTCATACGGGTATAATAAAGCTAATAAAGAATCCGAACAAAAATATCTTTAAAATTAAATGACATAGCATTTTCGTTCTCCACTCCACCGTCAAAGAAAACCAAATTGTCAAGAAGCACCATTTATAGAAAAATTAGAGATAATCGTTCAAACGGTTTTGCAAACTGTTTTTTAAAGTTTTTGTTTCGCAATCGGTTAAAAGAACTCGACAAAACATTTTTTTAAGTATTCCCCTAATTCAAAGAAGTTGTACCTACTTTCAAAAATTGGACGTAATTTACTTACAAAAATTGTTTTTTTGAATAATCGTAGAATGATAAGTATGTACATGTACGCATACAAAATTTACATTCAAGTAGTCAAACCGTTTCTGTTTAAGAGTAAAGTAATGAAAAAATCTTTAAAAAACTGCTATGCCACAACGGGTTAACGGAACTCAACAAACCTGTTTTGAAACTTTGAGCAAGTAATATTTCGCAAAATTGGCCGTGATATCCTTCCCAAAATTTTTTTGCAAAAATTGTCGGGCGCCAAGGGGTAACAAATTCCAAGTCTGTTAATAGAGTGAACTCCATTCTCAAAGAGGAACACATATACAAAATTTGAAGTCAATCGGTTAAACTATTTTTAATTTATAGCAAAGTAACGAAAAAACCTATAAAAAGCTGTTGGGCCGCAACGGGTTAACGGAACTCCACAAATGTTTTTTTGAGGCTTTCTCTTTAACCAAATCAGTACTTCGAAAAAATAGCTGAAACTAGCTTTTTTGCAATTTGCACGCTCCCGGACAACGCCGGATAAATCAGCTAGTCTAATATATAAAGGAGAAAATTTGTTTGTTTGTTTGTTTGTCCAGGATTCACGTGAAAACCACTGATCCGATTGTCACAAAATTTTAAAGGAATAATTCTGAGAGCCCGGGGGGTGACATAGGCTATGTCACATTTTTATAAGTCAATAGGTTGCGGCTCCAGAGCCGTTTTTAGCTTTTTCGTTTTTTGAATGTCGAGTCAGAACGGTTTGACCGATTGACTTGGACTTTTGCACAAAAGTTCCACTTAACAACCGAAATTAGTTCTATAAATTTGGTTGGAATGAATTAACCAATTCCGTCCTGGCGGGCTTCCAAAAAAAAATGGTGTTCCCGATTTGTGTCCAATTTTGCAGGGTGATTTTGCAGTCGAAAAGAGAGGCTGCCACAAATTTTTGTTGAGTTCGGTTAAAAAGTTTGGGCACAACGCCCAATGAAGCTTTATCAATGTTTTTAATGTCGAGTCAAAACGGTTTGACCGCTTGACTTAAAATTTTACACAAATGTTCCTCTTAGCAACCGCAATTAGTTGTATAAATTTGGTTGGAATAAAGTAACCCATTTAGGCCTGACGGGCTTCCAAAAAAATTTGGGTTTCCGATTTGTGTTTAATTTTACAGGGTGATTTTGCAGTCGAAAAGAGAGGCTGACAAACATTTTTGTTGAGTTCAGTTAACCCGTTTAGACACGAGGGCCCAATGAAGTTTTTCCAATGTTTTTAATGTCGAGTCAAAACGGTTTGACTGATTGACTTGAAATTTTCCACAAATGTTCCTCTTAGCAACCGGAATTAGTTGTAATTAATTTGGTTGGAATAAATTGGCCCCTTTCGGCCTGGCGGGCTTTAAAAAATTTTTGTGTTCACGATTTGTGTCCAATTTTACATGCTGATTTTGCAGTCTAAAAGAGATGCTGTAAAAAGTTTTAGTTAAGTTCGATTAACCCGTTTTCCACGACGACGCCATGAAGTTTTATGTAAATTTTATTTGCTTAAACGATTAAAAGAATTTTATTAAAAATTTTGCGTCAGCATTTTAATTATAAAAACCCACAGAATTAATTTGATTTTGACCTGTTTACGCGTTTTGCAAAAAGATTCAATGAAATTTTCAAATTTTTGGTATTAACGCAAGTTAACCTTTATTCCAAAAGCTCACTTAATTAATAACACTAATTTTTTTGCCCTCAAATAGTTTCAAATAGTGCAAAAGCTAAATTAGATGATATTAATAATCATATAAATAAAGCTAATAAAGAATCTGAATAATAATATCTTTAAATTTAAATAACGTAACATTTTCCTTCTCTACATTTTTTCGTAAGTCTTTGTATTTTTTTATTTACTTAGCAGTTGTTGTTTTTTTTAAAAGAAGATTTCAGTGTAAAATTGCAGTTTTTTTCAAATAAAATCTAAAAATCAAAAAATTGAATTTCGTATATATTATGCTTAAATACATAGTATTTTAAAACAGTTTTTCCAAGAAATAAGCCTACATTTCTCTCATAAAATCGTAAACAAACGAGGAAGAGCGTAGTACAACTTTCAGATAATTACAAAACAATATATAAGTTGGAAAGCAGATTTTTAATTTTTGTGTTCACGATTTGTGTCCAATTTTACATGCTGATTTTGCAGTCTAAAAGAGATGCTGTAAAAAGTTTTAGTTAAGTTCGATTAACCCGTTTTCCACGACGACGCCATGAAGTTTTATGTAAATTTTATTTGCTTAAACGATTAAAAGAATTTTATTAAAAATTTTGCGTCAGCATTTTAATTATAAAAACCCACAGAATTAATTTGATTTTGACCTGTTTACGCGTTTTGCAAAAAGATTCAATGAAATTTTCAAATTTTTGGTATTAACGCAAGTTAACCTTTATTCCAAAAGCTCACTTAATTAATAACACTAATTTTTTTGCCCTCAAATAGTTTCAAATAGTGCAAAAGCTAAATTAGATGATATTAATAATCATATAAATAAAGCTAATAAAGAATCTGAATAATAATATCTTTAAATTTAAATAACGTAACATTTTCCTTCTCTACATTTTTTCGTAAGTCTTTGTATTTTTTTATTTACTTAGCAGTTGTTGTTTTTTTTAAAAGAAGATTTCAGTGTAAAATTGCAGTTTTTTTCAAATAAAATCTAAAAATCAAAAAATTGAATTTCGTATATATTATGCTTAAATACATAGTATTTTAAAACAGTTTTTCCAAGAAATAAGCCTACATTTCTCTCATAAAATCGTAAACAAACGAGGAAGAGCGTAGTACAACTTTCAGATAATTACAAAACAATATATAAGTTGGAAAGCAGATTTTTAAACCTTTTCTACTACATCGACTACATTTTATTCAAACGCTGGCAACTCAAGTAAACTGCTCTTTACTTAGTATAATTACATAATAGCAAATTTAGTATACCCTTTTGACCTCTCAATGGAGTTTCAAATTAAGTTGATGTTATTGAAAAAAGTAAACACAAGAATGGTGTACATGTTAATTTTAAAATGTAATAAAGCTCTTTTTTTAAAACGAGTTTTTTAGGGATTATTCTAGCAATTTTTCAACATTTTTATCAAATTTCACTTCAAACTTTTCATAATTATTAAATAATAACAATAAAAATTCAAGCAGCACCAAATTGTCTAGAAGCAGAAGAAATACGTATAGAAAAATTAGAGATAATCGTTAAAGCTGTTTTGCAAACTGTTTTTTAAAGTTTTTGTTTCGCAATCGGTTTAAAGAACTCGACAAAACATTTTTTTAAACATTCCCCTAATTAAAAGAAGTTTTACCTACTTTCAACAATTGGACATAATTTACTTACAAAAATTGTTTTTTTGAATAATCGTAGAATGATAAGTATGTACATGTACGCATACAAAATTTACATTCAAGTAGTCAAACCGTTTCTGTTTAAGAGTAAAGTAATGAAAAAATCTTTAAAAAGCTATTATGTCACAATGGGTTAACGGAATTCAACAAACCTGTTTTGAAACTTTGAGCAAGTAATATTTCGCAAAATTGGCCGTGATATCCTTCCCAAAATTTTTTTGCAAAAATTGTCGGGCGCCAAGGGGTAACAAATTCCAAGTCTGTTAATACAGTGAACTCCATTCTCAAAGAGCAACACATATACAAAATTTGAAGTCAATCGGTTAAACCATTTTTAATTTATAGCAAAGTACCGAAAAAACCCATAAAAAGCTGTTGGGCCGCAACAGGTTAACGGAACTCCACAAATGTTTTTTGAGGCTTTTTTTTTAACCAAAGCAGTACTTCGAAAAAATGGCTGAAACTAGCTTTTTTGCAATTTGCACGCTCCCGGGCAACGCCGGATAAATCTGCTAGTCTAATAATAAAGGAGAAAATTTGTTTGTTTGTTTGTTTGTCCAGGATTCACGTGAAAACCACTGATCCGATTGTCACAAAATTTTAAAGGAATAATTCTAAGAGCCCGGGGGTGACATAGGCTATGTCACATTTTTATAAGTCAATAGGTTGCGGCTCCAGAGCCGTTTTTAGCTTTTTCGTTTTTTGAATGTCGAGTCAGAACGGTTTGACCGATTGACTTGGAATGTTGCACAAAATTTCCACTTAACAACCGAAATTAGTTCATAAATTTGGTTGGAATGAATTAGCCACCTTCGTCCTGGCGGGTGGTTCCAAAAAAAATGGTGTATCCGATTTGTGTCCAATTTTACAGGGAAGTTTCGCAGTCGAGAAGAGAGGCTGACACATATTTTTGTTGAGTTCGGTTAACCCGTTTGGGCACGAGGGCCCAATGAAGCTTTTTCAATGTTTTTATTGTCAAGTCAGAACTGTTTGACCGAATGACTTGTAGTTTTGCACAAAAGGTCCTCTTAGCAACCGCAATTAGTTGTATAAATTTGGTTGGAATAAATTAACCCATTTAGGCCTGGCGGGCTTCCAAAAAAATTTGGGTTTCCGATTTGTGTTTAATTTAACAGGGTGATTTTGCAGTCGAAAAGAGAGGTTAAAACAAATTTTGGTTGAGTTCGGTTAACCCGTTTGGACACGAGGGCCCAATGAAGCTTTTTCAATGTTTTTAATGTCGAGTCAAAACGGTTTGACTGATTGACTTGAAATTTTCCACAAATGTTCCTCTTAGCAACCGGAATTAGTTGTAATTAATTTGGTTGGAATAAATTGACCCCTTTCGGCCTGGCGGGCTTTCAAAAATTTTTGTGTTCACGATTTGTGTCCAATTTTACATGATGATTTTGCAGTCGAAAAGAGATGCTGCAAAAAGTTTTAGTTAAGTTCGATTAACCCGTTTTCCACGCATAAACGATTAAAAGAATTTTATTGAATATTTTGTACCAGCATTTTAATTAAAACCCACAGGGTTAATTTGGTTTTGACCTGTACGTGCCTTTTGAAAAAAGACTCAATGAAATTTTAAAATTTTTGGTATGAACGCAAGTTAACCTTTATTCCAACAGCTCACTTAATTAATAAGACTAATTTTTTTCCTTAAATAGTCTCAAATAGTTAAAAGCTAAATGAGATAATATTAATAATAATAAAAATAAAGCTAATAAAGAATCCGAACAAAAATATCTTTAAAATTAAATGACATAGTATTTTCGTTCTCCACTCCACCGTCAAAGAAAACCAAATTGTCAAGAAGCACCATTTATAGAAAAATTAGAGATAATCGTTCAAACGGTTTTGCAAACTGTTTTTTAAAGTTTTTGTTTCGCAATCGGTTAAAAGAACTCGACAAAACATTTTTTTAAGCATTCCCCTAATTCAAAGAAGTTATACCTATTTTCAAAAATTGGACGTAATTTGCTAACCAATTTTTTTTTTTTGAACAACTGTCGGGTCGGCAGCGGTTAACAAATTCCAAATCTGTTAGTAAAGTGAACTTAATTTTCAAAGAGGAACGCATTTACCAAATTTGAATTTAATCGGTTAAATCATTTCTAATATTTAGGAAAGCAACAAAAAAACCTATAAAAAGCTGTTCGGCCACAATGGGTTAACGGAACTCCACAAATATGTTTTTGTGGCTTCATTTATAAGCAAAGTAGTATTTCAAAAAATTGGATGAAACTTACCTTTTTACAATTTGCAAGCTTCCGCGCAACGCCGTTTTTTTTTAGATTTTATGAGAGAAATGCAGGCTTCTTTTTTGGTAAAACTGTTTTAAAATACTATGTATTTAAGCATTATATATACGAAATTGAATTTTTTTATTTTAAGATTTTATTTGAAGAAAAAGATCAATTTTACACTGAAATCTATTTCTAAAAAATAACAACTGCAAAGTAGATAAAAAACAAAAACTTACGAAAAAATGTGGAGAAGGAAAATGCTATGTTATTTAATTTTAAAGAAATTTTTGTTCGGATTCTTTATTCGCTTTATTTTTATTATTATTAATATTATCTCATTTAGCTTTTAACTATTTGAGACTAGTCAAGGAAAAAAATTAGTCTTATTAATTAAGTGAGCTGTTGGAATAAAGATTAACTTGCGTTAATACCAAAAATTTGAAAATTTCATTGAATCTTTTTCCAAAACGCGTAAACAGATCAAAATCAAATTAATTCTGTGGGTTTTTATAATTAAAATGCTGACGCAAAATTTTTAATATAATTCTCTTAATCGTTTAAGCAAATAAAATTTACATAAAACTTCATGGCGTCGTCGTGGAAAACGGATTAAACGAACTTAACTAAAACTTTTTGCAGCCTCTCTCTTGGACTGCAAAATCAACTTGTAAAATTGGACACAAATCGAAAACACAAAAGTTTTTGAAAGCCCGCCAGGCCGAAATGAGTTAATTTATTCCAACCAAATAAATTACAACTAATTCCGATTGCTAAGAGCAAAATTTGTGCAAAATTTCAAGTCAATCGGTCAAACCGTTTTGACTCCACATTAAAAACATTGAAAAATCTTCATTGGGCCCTCGTGCCCAAAAGGGTTATACGAACTCAACCAAAATTTGTTTTAACCTCTCTTTTCGACTGCAAAATCACCCTGTAAAATTAGACACAAATCGGAAACACAAAATTTTTTGAAAGCCCGCCAGGCCGAAATGAGTCAATTTATCCCAACCAAATTTATACAACTAATTGCGGTTGCTAAGAGGAACTTTTGTGCAAAATTCCAAATCAATCGGTCAAACCGTTCCGACTCAACATCAAAAACATTGAAAAGGCTTCATTGGGCCCTCTTGCCCAAACGGGTTAACCGAACTTTTTGAAAAATTTGTGTCAGCCTCTCTTGTCGACTGCGAAATCACCCTGTAAAGTTGGACACAAATCGGAAACACAAAATTTTTTGGAAGCCCGCCAGGCCGAAATGGGTCAATTTATTCCAACCAAATTTATACAACTGATTGCGGTTGCTAAGAGAAACTTTTGTGCAAAATTCCAAGTCAATCGGTCAAACCGTTCTGACTCAACATCAAAAACATTGAAAAGGCTTCATTGGGCCCTCGTGCCCAAACAGGTTAACGGAACTCAACAAAAATTTGTGTCAGCCTCTCTTTTCGACTGCAAAATCATCCTGTAAAATTAGACACAAATCGGAAACACAAAATTTTTTGAAAGCCCGTTGCAAAGAGGAACATTTGTGCAAAATTCCAAGTCAATCGGTCGAACAGTTTTGACTCGACATTAAAAACATCGAAAAAGCTTCATTGGGCCCTCGTGCCCAAAAGGGTTATACGAACTCGATGGAAAGTATGCCGAATTACCTGAAATCTGTGGGATCACTAGCCCTGGAAATTCGCAATTCGCAAAGTTTTATGTCACAACAATTTGATGATATTTTAAAAGTAAATAAAGAATTAGTTGAAGAAAATAAAGAATTAAAAAGTCGTGTTAAAGATGTAGAAGTTAAGTCAATTGAAACTTAATAAGTATGAATCCCTATTGGATGAAGTGCAGCAAAAAAAGAAAAAAAATAATATAGTTATTGCCGGACTTCCTTCTAATCTACCAACTCCAATAGACACGGTATTAGCTATCGCTGATAAAATTGGAGCTAATGTCGATAAAAATAGCTTGAAAAATATTACATCATTTAAACAAAAATTAAAAATTGAAGGTAGTGAGGTCATAAATGAGCTGTATGTTGTGGAACTGGCTTCGGAAGCCATTAAAAATGAGTTGATGATAAAAAAGCAAAAATACCCACATCTGCTCCGTGGTGAGTTGAATATACAACCAGATTGCAGTAAGGAGATATATCTTCGCCACCATCTCACTCCGTTTCAATCAAAATTGTATAAAGAAGCAAAGAAAATCAAAAACCCACACAACTTTGAATTTCTATGGGTCAAGGATAATCAAATTCTTCTCCGCAAGACTAAGGTTAGCAAAGTATACAAAATTTGTTCCAATAACGATATTTTATTTATTAAAAAAACTTTTGAAATTCATGATTAATAGTTATACTATAACATTAAATTTATTAAACAAATTTTTACATTCTTTTTATTTTAAGTATTACAATCAATTAAAAATCTTTTTTCAATTTACTCACATTTTTTGTAATTGCAATATTTTTTATATTTATTTTCACTTTTTTACAATTTTTTACAAATTTTTTAATATAACCCCAAATGCATTTTTTATAATTTGCATATATTCAATATTTTCAATTAGTAAACAGATACATAATTTCTTAACAAATTTTTTCAAATTTTATAACATAACCTATAATACATTTTTTAGAATTATTTTCTTATATTCAATTTTTTCATCTGGTAAACAATTAAATTACTTTTTTTTTCTTTCTTTTAATTTTTTATTATTTTACACTTTAAAAAATATATATATTCTTTTTACATACATACTCGTATTACATATATTCAATATTTTCAATTAGTAAACAGATAAATAATTTCTTAATAAATTTTTTCAAGTTTTTTAACATAACCTCGTGCCCATACATTTTTTAGAATTATTTGCTTATATTCAATTTTTTCATTTGGTAAACAGATAAATAACTTTTTTTTTCTTTCGTTTAATTTTAATTCTTTTTTAATATACACTTTACAAAATATATTATATATTTCTTTTACATACATATTTATAAACAAACTTACTACAAGAATATATTATAATAGCACTTATATTTATATTTATATATTTCTTTATTTTATTTATTATAAAATATCTAGCTCTATAGTTATGGTGGAGGAGTTCCACAAATCAAATCTATTAGTAGTAAAATTGTTAAAACAAAATATAAGCATTATCGGTATATACAGATCACATGAAACTAAGGTAAATGATTTTCTTTTGAAAATAGAAGAAGTAAGTTCAAAATATACAAATGCAATTTTATTAGGAGATATCAATCTAAACTTATTAAATATAAATAATCAAGATATTATAAATTATAAAAATACTTTACTTAGCAATGGTTTTGCTATTTATAATAAGATTTCTGAATTCTTTGCCACTAGAATAGGGAACACATCAAAAACTATTATAGACCATTTTATAACAGATATGATAAAATTTGAGTATTTCTTCTACGTTGTTAGTACCCCGCTTTCAGATCATCAAAGATTCTTTATTAGTATTAATCAAAAGCTAACTAAAGAAAGCGTACCGCAATTCAAAACAATCATCAATTACGAGAACATAGTAGCTAGTAATCCCTGGACAAGACTGTATTCTATAGAAAGTTTTGATAATTTTGTTCGTGAACTCACCTTGCTAATCAATGATAATACGCATACAATACCAATAAAAAAAATAGGCACAAAAATGAATGGATTACCAATGAAATTATTCAAAAAATTAAGGTACGGGAATCTTATTACAAACATAAGAAAAGATATCCCTTTGATTCTCATATCAAAAACTTGTATGAGAATTGTAGGAAGGAAATTAAGAACCTCATTGTTTAAGCTAAAAAAACATATTATTCGAATGAAATAATTCAAGATCCTACCAACAGCAAAAGACTATGGAATCTTTACAAAAAAGCTATGTTTAATAGAAATCCCACAAACCATAATTCAATTAAAGTACTTAAAAATGATATAACTACATTAACTACCGAACAAGAAATAGCTGAATCAGTGAATAAATTTTTTACAAATGTTACAGATGAATTAAATGTACCTTGTAATCCAATAGATTACTTATATCTGAACCAATTTCCAAGAAATGTGTACCATAGTTTTAATTTATCGCCTACAAATAACGAAGAGGTAGCAGCAGCTATTAATCAATTAAAATCATCTGCAGCTACTGGATATGATGGCATATCTAGTAAATTTATTAAAAAATTTTCTTTCCATTTAATACCAATTCTCGTAAAGCATATTAATTTATCATTTCAAATTTCGGTTTTCCCAGAGTCTTTAAAACGGGCAATTATTGTCCCAGTTTTTAAAGGCGGCTGTGCAACTAATATTTCTAATTATCGTCCTATTTCCATTTTAACTGCTCTTTCAAAAATCTATGAAATAATTATAAAAATTAGGTTAGACATCTTCCTCCGAACAAATCCGATTTTGCATAAGGAGCAATTCGGTTTTGAAAGAAACTCCAACACTACTGCTGCCTGTCTAGAATTAAATCATTTTATAACCAACAACATAGACCAAAAAAAATTTGTTGCCTGTGTTTTCCTGGACCTCCAGAAAGCATTCGATTGTGTTGATCATGAAGTGTTCCTACATAAGCTCCACATGATCAAATTTTCGGATAATCAGATAAAATTTTTCAAGTCGTATTTGGACAACAGGAATCAAAGTGTTCGAATTAATAACTGTCTCAGTTCTGGTGCAGTAGTAAGAAAAGGTGTTCCACAAGGTTCTATCCTAGGCCCGGATATGTTTAAGCTCTATGTCGATGATATTACCCGTCTATTATTAAAAGGAAGCGTTCAACTCTATGCTGATGACGCTGTAATCAAATATGCAGAAGATAGCGAAGAATCATTAAAAATATCAATTTCTCACGATTTATGTATTGTTGAAGAATGGCTTAATAATCATAAACTCTTATTAAATATTAACAAAACTAAAATTCTAACTTTTGATAATAAAATTTTTCATAATTTTAAAATATTCTACAAAAATCATAACCTGGAAATAACAAAAACATTCAACTATTTGGGTTTAATTTTAGACAGTAAAAATAATTGGCAAAAGCATATTGAACATGTTAATAAGAAAATTAGTCCATATATTTTTATCCTTCGACGGCTTAGAAATTTCTTCTCTCGGGAAGTTCTATATATTTTATATTCATCATATATTTTGTCCAACATCACATATCTTAATCCCATCTGGAGCAGATCTACGCAGTATGCATTAAATAAGTTAGACATACTACATAAAAGAGCCATAAAAATAATTCACTATTATCCTGCAAGATTTCCGACAAGCAACTTATATACAGAGCAATATTTAAGTTTGTCAAATATTTGTAAAAAAGAACTTTATATAGTAGCCTTCAAAATTATTAACAATGAAATAAAGCATAACTTTATACTAAATAGAATGATTGATATACACAATTATAACACTAGAAACAAGGCAAATTTTTATTTACAACTCTTCAAAACTAATAAACAAAAAAGTAACTGTCTGTATAATTGTCTCAAAGTTTTTAATGAATTACCAAATGAATTAAAAATAATCGAAAATGTTGCAATTTTTAAAAAAAGTATAAAAACTTTCATTTTGGAATCCTAAAAATGTGAAAATGATTATAATAATTAGCGCAAACTAAAATAACTTGTTTTTTTCTTTTTCTTGTTTCTTTTGATCTCTTGATATGTCGTTAATTTTGTTTACCTACCATAAAAGTTAAGTCTTGAATTAATTTTATTGAATTATATTTTTGATTCTTTTTTATTTTTTTTTTGTTATGTTTTGAGAATAGTATAAATAACAATCTTTTTTTTTTAAAAATTATTAGACCAAAAGGCTAAGGCTAGGGTCGTAAAAAAATAATTATAGTTTATTAATTTCAAACAACATGAGTTGTATTATATTGTTAACTGAGTTGTATTATTATTGTTAACTTAATGAATTAAATTATGTATTGAATATATTATTAAATGAATTAAATAAAGAAAAAAAAAAAAAAAAAAAACAAACTCAACAAAAATTTGTGTCAGCCTCTCTTTTCGACTGCAAAATTACCCTGTAAAATTAGACACAAATCGGCCAGGCCGAAATGGGTCAATTTACTCCAACCAAATTTATACAACTAATTGCAGTTGCTAAGAGGAACTTTTGTGCAAAATTCCAAGTCAATCGGTCAAAGCGTTCTGGCTCAACATCAAAAACATTGAAAAGGCTTCATTGGGCCCTCGTGCCCAAACGGGTTAACCGAACTCAACAAAATGTGTGTCAGCTTGTCTTTTCTACTGCGAAATCACCCTGTAAAATTGGACACCAATTGGAAACACAAAATTTTTGGAAGCCCGCCAGGCCGAAATGGGTAAAATTATTCCAACCAAATTTATACAGCTAATTCCGGTTTCTAAGAGGAACATTTGTATAAAATTTCAAGTCAATCGGTCAAACTGTTTTGACTCGACATTAAAAACATTGAAAAAGCTTCATTGGGCCCGCGTGTCCAAACGGGTTAACCGAACTCAACAAAAATTTGTGTCAGACTGTAAAATTGTACAGAAATCGGAAAAACAAAATTTTTTGGAAGCCCGCCAGGCCGAAATGGGTTAAATTATTCCAACCAAATTTATACAGCTAATTCCGGTTGCTAGGAGGAACTTTTTTGCAAAATTCCAAGTCAATCGGTCAATATATTATGCTTTACACTTTTCAAATTTGTCCAAAATTTCAGGTACACAAAACAAATAAGAAGTAACACCTGTGCCCCGAATATAAGGTTCTATCTTCTTTGGTTTCGAAATTATACTAGTTTGACCTCAATTCGATCAAAAGCTTCTAAAATCCGAACTCAACCAGAATCAATTCTCATGATACTTTTATTACTAGTAACCTAGAATATAAATTTCATCAAAATAGCGTAATCAGTTTTTGAGTTATGGTTCTGTTATGTTGTCTGTTACTTTTGAGTTATGCTTGTTAGCTTTTAACTTTCAAAGGTTCCAGAACCTGAAACCGTCCCAACTAGAAAAAATCATACAAAATCTGGTAACGGCGACGTAAATCCATTAAAAATAATGTCGAGTTTGGCGCAATGTTACTCATTTATAACGTTATACAGTTTTACTAAATTACGAAATTGGTGCAACACAAAATGGGAATTGTGTTAGGAATTGTTTCTATAAAATTTTGATTTAGAAATATTTGAAGTAACAATTTCCAAATAATTACTACACATATTCTCCTTAAGAAGACGTAAATTGATTGCCACGACATTAAAATTTGGGAACTATTCCTAATTTGTCAACTACAAAACAAATGTCATAATGCTGAAAACAAATGTCATAATCAAAGTTCTCTTTTCTTTTTAATTACATGTGTTTGTGCCAATAAAGTAGAAATTTGAATGTGTGTATTTTATTGTGTTTCTTAATAATTATGTGTATATAAAGCAAATATAAAAAAAAAATATTTACATACATATACAAGCATAATAATATTAATGAACACATACAATTGCATACAATAAAAAAGTATATTAAAATGAAAATGAAATTAAATTTAAGTTACCAATATTATTAATTATTGAAATATGGAAAAGTATTTTGAAAATTTGGTTGATCTATAGAGTAAAATTTTAAAACGCCGCAAGATTTCGAGAAACGTTAACAAAATACTTACTAGACGCGACATTGTTATTGTTTTACTATTAAATTTGGCAAATGTTACAAAAAAGTAACAATTTATATTTGGATGTGTCAAATATAATGAAAAAAGATAATAGCGGGCGACGGTAAAACCGTAAGATTTGTCATCCTATTTTTTTCCTTGTAACTTTAATTTTAAAATTATTTTCAAGAGACAAGAGCTTACATGAAGATAAAAGAAAAATTATGGCAAGAAGAAGAAATTCCAGAAAAATTTAAAATGGGAATAATTATAAAATTACTTAAGAAAGGACACCTAACAGAATGTAGAAACTGGAGAGGAATAACAGTGCTAAACAGTGTAACAAGGAATAATAATATATGCCAGAATAGTAGAAAAACTAAACAGCTACATGAGATATGAGCAAGCGAGCTTTCGACAGAATTGAGGATGCATTAAATATGCCAGTACACTAAGGTTAATAGTCGAACAGTCGGTGG
The DNA here is from genome assembly GCA_963082915.1 of Dolichopus griseipennis. Lineage (NCBI taxonomy): Eukaryota > Metazoa > Arthropoda > Insecta > Diptera > Dolichopodidae > Dolichopus > Dolichopus griseipennis. Next base: position 144,624,685 of record OY720441.1, read on the forward strand.
AATTGAACAGCCCACTATATGCAACATTCATAGACTTCGAGCATGTTTTCGACACAGTTAAAAGAAGCGCGATATGGGCCGCACTTAAGAAACATAGAATCCCAGCAAGAATCATTGGCATGGTACAACAATGCCAAAATAATTGTATCACACAATGGTAAGCTCAGTACTCCAATCACAACAACAATAGCAGATTGAAAAGAATGCCCCTTATCGCCACGATATTCATAACAGTGTTCGATAAATGCATGAGGGAAATAACAGCACTACGTAAAAGAATCAGATGGCAACTCTCACAGAAACTGCAGAGTCTATAATATGCAGATGACATAGTTTTACACAGCAAAAAAACTGCAGACCACCATCAATAAATTAGCAGAAAAAGCTGAAAAAATTGGCTTGAAAATAAACATTTACAAGACCAAATGTTTAAGAATAAACAACACAAGCCAATACTCATACACAATACCCCAATAGAAGAGGTAACAGAATTTGTGTACTTGGGAAGCATAATAACAAAAGATGGTGGTGCAAACAGTGACATAGAATACAGAATAACAAAAGCTAGCAGTGCCTTCGGAAGGCTATGGGCAGTATGGAAATCAACACACATAGCACGTGGAACTAAAATAAGAATCTTCGAGGCATGTGTCAAATCCATACTGCTATATGGAAGCGAAACATGGCTTGTATCAAGAAATAACATACAAAAATTGCAAGTCTTCATGAATAAATGTCTAAGAATAATATGTCGCATATTCTGGCCTAGGCGAATAATGAATGAAGAACTCTGGGTAATGACGAGGCAAGAGCCGATATGGGTCCAAATTAGAAAAAAGAAGTGGAAGTGGATTGGTCACGTTCTAAGACAGCCAACAACATCAGAAGCACGCCAAGCCCTAGATTGGAACCCGCAGAGTAGTAGAAATGTGGGAAGACCAAGAAAAACCTGGAGGAGATCAGTCCAGAGAGAATGTGACCTATCGGGAAAAAATGGTCCGAATTAAAGAGGTTAGCGCAAAACAGAGACAGTTGGAGAGACTATGGGGAAGCCCTATGTTCTCTAGGGGAATAATAAGAAAGAAAAAAAACATGTAGAAAATGGTACATTATACTATAAAGGTATAATTATCTAAATGCCTTTATTACACGTGTTATATATTAAAGACCGAAACGAAAGTGCGGGTTCTTAACGTTACCAGTATGTTAAGGCATTAATACCCGTGTATCATACTTCATTATTTATAGTATAAATATATCAATTAAAGATGGAAAGTAGAATTAAAATATCAAGTTCATTTTTATACCTACATACATTTTATTATATTTTTTAAAGCAGGAGAGCCAACATGACATGACGTATTTTTTAGTATAATTGAGTGGTCCACTTTCAAAACTGCCTAATCATCTATATGAAATCTATAACTTTTTTATAACTGCCTATTCGAACCAAAAATACTTTTTCAAAATTGACTTAAAAACAGCTTATGTTGAGCAACAAAACTGTCTATTTTCTTGTGATAATATTGAATAGCTTTATTATACTTCTGCAAAACTTTTTATTTTTTATTGAATTCGTATTATAATTAAATTTTTTTAAAAAGCTATTTTTTTTTAATCGAAAACAACCATACTAATAATAGATTTTTCAAAAATTACAGAGTCAGATGACTTTGAACAAAAAAAATTTTTGAAGTTTTCTGTACAATACAAATATTCTTTTTTTCAAAACTGGCTAATTTTTCTCAGAGACTTAAACAACACTCTCTACTTTTCATGTTGAGTTGCAAAACTTTCTAAAATTACAACAAGCTTATCCGTATAGTTTAAAATATAAAGAATGCTTTAATAAATTTTAAAACACTTCATATAATAATAATATTTTATGGAACGGCTTTTTAACTAAACAAAAAAACAAATAATAATATTTATAACAAATTTATATTCCATGCTAGTAAAAATTAAAAATATCGTTTTTATTACGTGTATGTACATGTGTGCGTATATTATGTTTAATTAAGTTGAAAGTGTACATCTTTTTCTTTACCTTTTCTTATAAGTTATGATATGTGCATCTACAAAAAGTTTATAAAAAATTCATTTTTATAATAATAACCAACAAACATTTACATAAAAATAATTTTTTTTAGATTAGAATTTTTTTGTGAATGAGTAAAAAAATTTCTAGAAACATCTGGATTACCAATTGAATAATAATTGAATTATGCATATTAAACACTATTGATGTTATGACTAAAAACTGAACCATATAAAATCGGAATTGCCAGATAGAATTTTTTTATAAAATAAAATATTTTTTTGAAATTTCATATTTAACGTTTTGATGTAAATATCTCGGATTGATAAGCTTTTGGAGAAAATCGGACAACTGTAAGTGCTGCTTACTAGTGCAATTTTTAAGGTTTTTACGAATATTTCTTAACAGGAATATATTATGACAAAAATTATTATGTAAAAGTTGTTACATAAGTAAAGAGCAACAATTTTGCCATATAACATTTTCCAAAGTCCAAATTTCATACATATTACATCATGTAGGTATGCCTTTATTTACACAATTTCTTTTTGTTTTTTTTTATCTTTTAAAAACTGATCCTAAGTATATACAGGGTGTTCCCGACTCGATGGTCTTCCTTCAAATGGGTGATCGGGCATATCGAGCAGAACAAAAAATTGTATGAAAGGAGGAGGTCTATTTTCATTAGTTTAGAAGTTATGGGGCCTTAACTATTTTTCAATCATAATTTAGTTTTAATTCGATAAAATTGGAACAAAATAAGTTCTTTAAAGTTTCTCAGTCTGAGGTTATAAGGGCTTAAAGTCCAATATTTTTAACAAAATATCAATTAAATCCCTTTTATCAAGAAAATAACGGTATTAACATAACAGTTTTTTTACTTCAAAATACTACCCTTCTCTTTCCCTGCATTTTGAGTATACTAGCACTTTTATAGCTCAAAAACTTTGAAAGTTATAAAGTAAAAACTTTTTTGTGATACCCCCCTTTCATACAATTTTTTGTTCTGCTCGATATGCCCGATCACCCATTTGAAGGAAGACCATCGAGTCGGGAACACCCTGTATATAATATTCTTTTTCGATGACGCAAAATTCAAAATGTAAAATTTTATATAAAAAAATAATTATTTATGTATGGATGTATGTATATACGAATGCACATATTTTTACGCTTAATTCATTGCCTATTACTGTTATTGAATAAAAAGAGATGTTGTTATTGTTTTGAGTGAAGTATTTAGAATGTTTTATTTTTAAAAAAAACATAAAATTATTAATTCCTATTTCAATAACTGTTCTTAAGACCGAAATTTGTCATTAGAAGTTATTTTGCTTTGATAAAAATTATTATGTAAAAAATCTTTGAACGACATTTTCCGATTGTCGTGTAATAGCGGTCGGTTCCGTGGTGGACGCAGCTGATTGTTTTACTGTATGGTGATTAAGTAATAAAATAAGCTTAGTTGTATTTGTCTATGAAAGTGGTTAAACGTAAGTTATTAAAATAAAAATATAATGTTCAAAATTGTGGAAACGATCGAGCAAGGAGAGAAGCTATATTTTGTAGTGCCAGCCAAATGGGAAGCTGGGGCAAAATTGTATTGGTCCAAGCACTTAAAAGATAAAGAACTGCAGAAATTAATAAAAAATGCTACTTCGACTCCAAAAGATAACTGGGTATGTATGAATTGCATTGTTAAAGCGTCAACAAACGGATTTTTGGAGGCAAAAGAAATTGAAAAAATCTATGCGTCTTTTATTGATACGGAAGCTGAAGATCGGTAAATGTAGAAGAAATGTCGGTTTATGTAGAAGAAAAAGAAAAGTTAAATCTTCCATTGATATACCAGATGGTAAAATTTCAGACACCCAACTTTAATAGGTATAGAGTAACGCTCATATAAAATAAGAAGTTGTATGGCAGCTACTCGAACCCTCTGCAGTAGACTAACCAAATTTTGCAGTAACTTTGGCCATTACACTAAACTATTTTTGGCAACATTTCAGACGACCAGCTTTAATAGGTTTAGGGTAACGCTCATATAAAATAAGAAGTTCTATGGCAGCTACTCGAACTCACTCCAGCAGACCAACCAAATTTTGCAGAAACTTTGGCCATAAAACTAAACGACTTTTGGCAAAATTTCAGACACGCAGGTGTTATAGGTACAGAGTAATGCTCATATAAAAAAAGAAGTTGTATGGCAGTTCACCGAACCCATGGACCAAAATAGCTGGATTTAACTAGCTATGACGGCTATTGCAAAAATTCGAAAAAGATCCTAGCCCCTTTAGTTTTTGAGTTATCGTGCGGACGGACGGACATACATAGCTAAATCGACGTAATGGCACCTGTAGTCATACGGGTATAAAGACGCTGTTTTTATTTCTCTTATAATTTTTTCTCCTACTCTTGCGCTACAGAATTAATAAAAGAAAAGTTTTTATCTAAAGAACATTAAGTTAACATTATAATAGTTTGTTTTTGTTCTGTAAGTGATAATAAAAAATAAACTATTATCTAAGACTAAATAATTACATTAAGATGCAGTATTTCATTATTCTATGAAAATAATTTCTATGTTGTGTAGTTTTTGTATACAAAATAACGCAACGCATTTATCAAACTATCATATGCGCTGACTCATGTCTTTCTTTTTTTTTTCTTTAGTTCAAATGTTCAATGGGAGAAACAAGGAGATTGAACTTTTTTTAAAATTTTTTTTTGTTTTTTTTTCTTTATCTCTCTAACATTCCAGTGAAAAAAAAATTTGTTCGAAATGAAAGCAATACATTTTGGTTTTTACAGTACTTTTCATTTATAACGAACTCTCTTCAATTTTAATTATAACAAACGTTACCCTTTTTGCCAAAGAATTAAACTTTACCTAAATATGTAACTTCTTTATTACATTCATATTTCTTTTATTTAAACTTATTATATCTAATAATGTTGCTTGATGATTAATTTAGTATTTTTATATTTATTTTTTAATATAAAAAAAACTCATAATAACGCATCAAAAATACAAAAAAAAATTCATTAGAAGGAAAAGCAGTATACATAGGCTTGAGGCTGACACATCAAATAAAATTCTAGCAAATGAGTTCGAAGTGTCCATTCTAGAATTAGTACATTCTACAATTTTCAAGTCTTATACTATTTTTTCAAATTTCACAGCATTCTATTAAAACGACATTCGTTTATTACGACGATTATTTTCTGTCTCTTCATGGTCGTTATAAGCGAAAAGTACTGTATGTTTTTTTTTTTTTTGGAAATTATTTTGCTACTTCGTATATTGTTTTTGCTTTTTGTTAAATTTTTTATAATAATAAAATAACCGACTTTTGAAATATATTCTGTAGTTGCCATTACGTTTGAGAAATGTATGACAAAAGTTGTTATAAAATAGGTTTGGAAAAATTAAGAAACAAAAATCTTTCTTAAAAAAATAATTTGTAATTTAAATGATATGTTCCTTAGGGCCTAATGAAATTCAACGCTTATGGTGCATAATTGCTAACAAAAAGTTTTAAATTAGTAGTTAAGTACATGATATTATATGAGAATAACTTACTGTACCTCTAATTTGGTTATACAACATTGTTATTGTTCTAAAAATAAATTATTTTAAAATAATATTGTTTTTCAAAATATCTAAATTTTTTTTAAAAATGCGATACATATATTCAAAATAATTAAAATACCTATAATATGTTTGCAGAAACAAAAAGAAAATAAAATTTCTTAAGAAAAATTATGTGTTCCTTAGGGATCAACCAAAATAAACGCGTACGGCGTGCAGTTTCTATCAAAAATTTTTTAAATAAGTAGATATGTTATGTACTGTACTGTAAATAATATTTTTTTAAAAAAATTCCACACAATTGAAAATACATATTATTATATTCGCAAAAAAAACTAAAAAAAAATGTTCAACTTAAATAAAAGCGTTCGGCGTAATAATTTCTGTCAAAAAAATTACAAATAAATAGGTACATGAATTTACATAAGAGCAATCAGAATACGCTTAACGCGATGTACTGTAACTCGGATTTTACAAATTGACCTAATGTATAAAAATATTGTTTTTGGTTTTTCTTATATTTCTAAGAATATGTTTTAAAAAATATTTTATATTGAAAAAAATTCAAAATATGCCTAATGCAATATGAAATTAAAAAAAATTTTTGTATTAATTTAAAACATTCAAATAAACATTTTTGTGTTTACGCGCGAGTTATGTGACCAGCACACTACCACGTCAACATTATATTATTTATAATTATAATATATTTTTATTAAAATCAATAAACTCAAATGAACTTTGTAAATTTCAAAATACTAAATTTAATTTAAACTTAAAATTGCAAATCTTGCATTTATATTAGTACATTTTATTATTATTTTTTTTTTTTTTTTTTTACGAGGGAATGGAAAGCTCGAAAGCCACCCATTGAAACTGTGCGGTGTTTCGCTGGGTAGTGTATGATTTTAACACACCAAAACCACACCCTTTTTGAACCAAACTTTAGGAGGGAACCTGTAATACAAATGTACAATTTGGTTACAGGGATGAGGATATGGAAGGATTTAGGATTATGGTGGAAGTTATTTGGAATATCTGGATTATGGGGGATGGGGAAAATTGGATGGGATATTTAGAAGAAAGATGTTAATGTTCTTCTTAAATTTGGTTAAATCGTACATATATATTAAGTAATTAACGTTCAAATTGCGAATTAAGCATTTCTTTTAGTAAATATAAATATGTAATTGATTTAATAATGTACTTAATCAATATGTTGAAATAGATAAAATTGTAAACCTTGCATATTTTTTATAATATAAAATACCTGTAAAATTAAATAAAGAATCAATCCAGTTTTGACAATAAAAAGTTGTTCATTAATAAATTAAAATTGTTTTTTTTAATTAATTCCTAAAAGGAAAACATATTTGGCGCAGACGGTAGCATAGGCAAAATCTGTCCTCTTTCGAAAAATAATAAAGTTAATACGCGACGGTTTATCGCTATCGAAAACTAAACTGTTTTATAATAAATAACCTTTTTAATAAAACTGTGAATTAAGCCTTAATTTTACCTAAGGCGAGGCTGCCTTAGGCACAGTTTATAACAATATAAAAAAATAATAAATAAAGTGAGTGTTTTGTGCTAAAAGTGAAAAGGAAAGAGTCATCAAAGGATTATTGATCAACAACTCGAATTCTTGGAGTTTCATAAACATTCATAAAGCAGACAACGAAGATAGATTTAGGTATCAAACTTTAATTGCCTATAATACATCAATGAACAACAAAAACATCGTCAACCTGGTTCTGTAAGTAAATTTTACGGTAAAAACTAAATTTTCCTTATATATATATGCCCAAAAGAAAAAATAATCCTGTTTTTGCTACCCTTAAAGAAAAACTTTTTAAAAATAGTAGTAATTTGAACATTAATCAAGAAATCGACACAAGTTCAAATATTTCTGACGGTTTATCAGAAAATAATTTGAGTCTTGAAAATCTTTTAAATATGACTGTGGAAAAATTTTATAGTGACATAATAGAAATTCTCTCTAGTATAACAAATCATATTAATATCCATGAAAATGATAATAGTGTTATTCGAGCAAAAAGAAAATTATATGAAGAAATGAGCCTTAATGCATTTCTCACCGGTTTAAGAGAACTCCTAGGTTCAACAATTCGTGCCATGAAACCAATTTCTTTAGCAGAAGCATTCTCCTTCTGTATTAAAGAACAAAATATCTTTTATATTAAATCCGACTCTCAAAACAATTCAATAAATAAATCTAATAATTCATATAAATCACCAGTAAGAACTAACAATGTTCACTTAAATAGATCAAATAATTTCCAGTCAAAATCTAATAATTTTCAGTCAAAACCTTTCATCTCTCAACCAAATAATTTTCAGTCAAAACCTTTCTTTTCTAAATCAAATAACCGACCATTTTCACCTCAACAAAAACTCGGAAATTTTCATAACCAACAACCAAAAGGGACTCAACGTCCTGAACCAATGGACATACCCCCATCGACACGTTACGTGAATTTACCACCCACTTCAATACAATAGAAACAAAACCCATAGTTATCTCAACTCTATTTAATCAACATAAATTAAATAAGCAAGTTTTAATTCCAAAATTTTACGAATTTAAACAAAACGGATTTATTCGTTTTTTAATATTTCGGTTTCATAAATATTTTGACGGTTTACTTGGATTAGATGTATTACAATCTTTAAATTGTAAAATTGACTTAGAAAATCATGTTCTCGTGATGGAAAATGCCGTGTTACCTTTATATTTTAAACCTAATCTCGTATCTGAAAATTTTAGTATTCCAGCAAAATCAAAAGTTATTTGTAAATTACCTGTAGATATTAAAAATGGTGAAATTTTCATACAAAAAGTTCAATTAAAACGAAATCTTATTATTTCTGAAGGGATATATACTTGCAAAAATTGGTATAGCAATATTGAAATTGTAAATTTAGATAATTATGAACAAAATCTTTATTTAGAACAACCCATAAAATTTGAAAGCTATTTTTCACAAAATTATATAGAAATAAATAATTTTAATGTCCAACATGCTGAGTTCGAAAAAATTTAAAATTCTAAAAATTTACTAGATCTTATAAAACTGACTATTTAAACGAGCAAGAAAAAAAGGGAATAATTAAAGTCTGTAAAGAATTTGACGAAATATTCTTTAGAGAGGATACAAACATAAGCTTTACGAACGAAATTAAACATAGTATCAAAACTACGAACGATATTCCGATATGTACGAAATCATACAGATATCCGTACGTACATAAACAAGAAGTCAAACGTCAAGTTAGCGACATGCTTGAACAAGGTATTATAAGACCTTCATACTCTCCCTGGAGTTCACCCGTGTGGGTTGTCCCTAAAAAATTGAACGCCAGTGGAAAACAAAAATGGCGTTTGGTAATAGACTACAGAAAGTTAAACGAAAAGATAATAAGCCACAAATACCCGATCCCAAATATTACTGACATACTGGACAAATTAGGGAAATGTATGTATTTCAGCACTCTCGATTTGGCTAGTGGCTTTCACCAAATTGAGATGAAATCTGAAGATATTCAAAAAACGGCTTTTACGGTAGAAGGTGGACATTTCGAGTATGTCCACATGCCTTTTGGACTTAAAAATGCTCCAAGTACGTTTCAACGTGTAATGGACAACGTTCTTAAAGAACTTCAAGGTACTATCTGTCTCGTTTATTTAGACGATATAATAATTTACTCAACATCACTTCAGGAACATCTAATAAGTATAAGAAAAGTATTCCAAGCAATTCAAAAAGCCAACCTTAAAGTGCAATTACAAAAAAAGTGAATTTTTACGTAAAGAAATTGAATTTCTCGGGCATGTTGTAAACACTGAAGGAATAAAACCTAATCCTTCTAAAATACGAGCTATTAAACAATTCCCAATTCCAAAAACTATAAAAGATATAAAAGCATTTCTTGGACTCCTTGGTTATTACAGGAAGTTCATTAAAGATTTTTCAAAACTGACAAAACCTCTTACTTCATCTAAAAAAGGGTAAAATTATCGAACACAATGAAAATTTTATTAAAACTTTCCAACTATGTAAAGATTTATTGAGTAATGATCCGTTACTACAATACCCAGATTTCAATAAACCGTTTGTATTAACTACTGACGCGAGTAACTATGATATAGGAGCAGTTCTATCCCGAGGACCAATAGGTAGTGACAGACCTATCTGTTACGCTAGTAGAACATTGACAGATAATTACTAGGAATACGACTACGAGGTTGTTTACAAAAAAGAAAGTCTAAATAAAAATGCGGATGCATTAAGTAGAATAAAAATTGAGAATATTGTGACCCTGAAATATTGTGACCAAAACCTGAAGAAATTAATACAAATGAATGCGAAGTTAACAACGATGCAGCTACCATACATTCAGCACAAGAAGACATGGGCGACGGCGACGGCATTTATATTTCTGAGAGGCCTATTAATGAGTTTGCTCTACAAATAATTTTTGAAGAAACAAATGAAACTCCTTCAAACGAATTAAAAATGCTCTTTAAAAATAAACAAAGGACAACTATTAAAATGACTAACTTTTCAGAAAATAATATGGTACAAATATTCAAAAAAATTATAGCACTAAATCGTTTAAACGCAATTTTCACAAAAAATAATGATATATTTAAATTAATACAAGATATTAATTCTAAATATTTCTCTCAGTCAAAATTATTTAAATTAATTAGATGTACTGACATATTGGAAGACATAACAGAAACAGCTAAACAAGACGAACTTCTTAACGAATATCATACAAATAATAACCATCATGGTATTAATGAAATACTTCAGCATTCGAAACAACGAAAATTCTATTTTCCCTTTATGAAAACCAAAATTGTTAAAATAATTAACAACTGTGAAACTTGTCAGACAATGAAATATGACAGACAACCGCAAATAATTAAATATATGATTCCAGAAATCCCTAATAAACCTTTAGATATAATCCACATAGATGTTTATAGTATAAATAATCAACAAATTTTAACAGTTATTGATACATTTTCTAAATTTGCTTCCGCTTATACCTTAATTTCAAGAAATAGCCTTACAATTATCAAATTTCTTAAACATTTTGTGAGCCTTCACGGCATACCTAAAAAATTAATTGCAGACTCCGCTTCTGAATTCACTTCTATAATATTTACAGATTTTTGTAAACAGTATGATATAAAACTTCATCATACATCCATTCAACAAAGTACTAGCAATTCACCTGTAGAAAGATTACATTCAACTTTAACTAAAATTTACAGAATTATCCATGAAAAGTTAACAAATAGAGATCACGACGAAATACTTTCAGAAACCCTTATTACATATAATAATGCAATTCACTCTAGTACTCAATATACCCTGTATGAAATATTTTATGGTAAAACTTATCAATTTGATAAACAAAATCATCAAACTATTCATGAATACTTAGGAAAACTATAAGAATTTCAAACTGAATTTTTCCTCAAATCAAAAGCCGCCTTGAACAAAAAAGCAGAAAAAATATAGAAAAATTAAATGAAATAAAAAAAGATCCCCCCGAACTAAAAGAAGGTACAATCAGAACAGAAAATCGTCGTAACAAATTAAAACCAACATTTTCTAAACATAAAGTAAAAAAAAATAATCACGTTACTATAATTACTAACAAAAATAAAAAATTCCATAAATCTAAAATTAAAAATAAATCAAAATTTCAGACTTCTGACAACCTACCCGATAATAGGCCAGAACATGGAAATACAAGACCTGACGAATAATAACGGTATTTTATTAATGAAACTTGGAACAACTAAAATAATCCATGGATATACAAACTTTCTTCATGTAGTTAGACTAAATTCATATGAACGAAGTATAGAACAAATTCAAACCTCATTAAATTATTTTCCAAAAACAACAGCAATTGCACGTTCTTTAAACATAACGAATATTAAATTCGACGAATTAAAATTAAAATATGATTTATTAATACCTACCTTTAGAATAAAACGTGGGCTGGGCAACGGACTCGGTACATTAATAAAAAAGATAACAGGCAATTTTGACGACGAAGACGCTATTAAACTAAATAAACAAATAGATGAACTAATACTCAATGACAAAAATATTAAAGATGAAATTAATCAACAAGCTATCTTAAATAACCAAATGATAGAACGATTTGAGAATGTAACGGAGCACATAAATAAACAGCAAGAAATAATTTTTCAAAATTTAAAATATCATCAAGATTCAATAGACAATAAATAGCATTAGACAATATGAAAATAATTTTATAAGTTTTCAATATCTAAACGAAATAAATTATCATATAGATTTACTTAACAATCACTTAAATAATATAGCTGAAACTGTAGTTTTAGCCAAGTTAAATTTAATTTCAAAGCAAATTTTAAATCCATCAGAACTTTCTGAGATACTCGAAACTTTTAAAAATCAAAATTTTAACATTAAATCTATAGAACATATGCATGAATTACTTAAATTATAAGCTTACTATAATAATACAAATATTATTTTTAATGTTCAGATTCCTAATATTTCTAAATCATCCTATTCCTTATTTCATATCATAACCTTACCTATTAATGATACTAAATCCATAATACTAAAACAACCTTATATTCTAATGGGTTATGATAGTACGTTTTATATAAATGAAAAGTGCCCAAAAATTGAAAGCACTTACCTTTGCTCTGAACCAGTTCATCAGGAACATAATCTATGCATTGAAAATTTAATAAAAAATAAACCTGCTAAATGTGAACTCCAGGAATTAGAGAAATCAATAGAAATTTACACACCCGGCTATATCATCTTAATAAATGTTCTCGAAACAAAAATACAAACAAGCTGTGATCCAAATATCAACAATGTAACAGGAAATAAACTTATCCACTATGATAATTGCCAAATTCAAATTAACGGTATTATTTACTCTTCATTAGAAAATTATCATTGGGACGAAATTAATATCCATCCTACAACTTTCAACGGATTAAATATTACTTTCACTCATAATAGCACAAAATTAAAAACACTCGAAAATTATCAATTTATTAAACGGAAAATTACAGATATCCGACAAATTCACACAAATCAGGACAACTTCCAAATTATAATAATTGCAATATTAATTATATTTTTTATACTTATGGCATTCCAAATATACAAACAAGCAGTATATGTATATAATTATAAAATTTTCGCTAAAAGGAGAACCTATCATACAACAACAACTTCAGTCATTCCAATTGCAACTACTTCAGTCGTTCCAACTATAACAAACCCAGATGTTCCACCCAAACAAAAATTTATTTGGCCGTAACATCCATCTAAGAGGGGAGAAGTTATGTGACCAGCACACAACCACATCAACATTAGAGATCTGCACAAATATATTCCTTTATTAAAATTATCGAATATATTCAAATACTGTACTCTAATTCAATACATTCGTTCTCAAAGCTTTAAATATGGTATATACTCAAACTACAACTTAACTATATTTAATCTATTCGTTTTATTTCAAATAACAAATTGAAAAGCTTTTTTTTCATAAATACTTTGATGTCTTGAAAATCAAATTTCAATTCTTCCAAATCTTTTAAAATACACCAAGTATACCAAGTACTCTAAATATAATGACAAAGAAAAAGAAAAAAAGAAAACAAAAAGAAGATAAAAAAACAAACAAAGCAGTGACAAAACAAACAAAGCTACATATTACTCATCGGTATAATACATACTGGTTATACGTACTACATATTAAATTTTTATACCCGTATGACTATATAGTCCAAGGGTATAATAAATTTGCCATTACGTTTGTGACGCAGAGAAGGAGGGGGGGTAGATATAGACTCAAGTGTATGGATCGGATCAGAATCGAAAAATAAATCGATTTAGCTATGTATGTCCGTCCGTCTGTCCGTCCGTCCGTCCGTCCGTCCGTCTGTCCGTCCGTCCGTCATCACGATAACTCAAAAAGTAAAGGAGCTAGGATTATGAAATTTTCACAAATTCGTTTTTATGCAAAAAAAGGAATCGAGTTTGAAATTCAGCCATTTTGGTCCACGGGTTCGAGTACCTGCCATACAACTTATAATTTTATATGAGCATTACTGTATACCTATTGAAGCTGGGTGTCTGAAATTTTGCCAAAAATAGTTTAGTGTAATGGCCAAAATTACAGCAAAATTTGGTTGGTCTACTGCAGAGGGTTCGAGTAACTGCCATACAACTCCTTCTTTTATATGAGCTTTACAGTACACCTGATGAAGCTGGGTGTCTGAAATTTTGCAAAAAATAGTTTAGTGTAATGGCCAAAGTTACTGCAAAATTTAGTTGGTCTACTGCTGAGGGTTCGAGTAGCTGCCATACAACTCCTTTTTTTATATGAGGATTACACTACACCAAATGAAGCTGGGTGTCTAAAATTTTGCCAAAAATAGTTTAGTGTAATGGCCAAAGTTACTGCAAAATTTGGTTGGTCTACTGCAAAAGGTTCTAGTTGCTGCCATACAACTCCTTCTTTTATATGAGCATTACTTGCCAAAAGTAATTAACCGGATGATATAATGTATATGTTACGGTCATACGGGTATCCCAGAGTTGACACAGTCTACTCTACTACACTCTTCCTCGTTTTTTATTATATTTGGTGTACTCGGTATATAAATACAAATACTATAAATATTTTTATTATATTTGGTGTACTCGGTATATAAATACAAATACTATAAATATTCTATTTTCGGGTACACATAACAAATCAAATACATATTCATTCTATTCTACAATAATTTTGTATTTCATTTACTCTATTCTATAATCATTTGTAATGAATGCATTTGGTTTGAAAGCTTTCAAAACCGAATATGAAAAGTTTTAGTTATTATAAAATGATTTGAAAGCGCTTTTGAATATAATTGTGCAGATGTCTAATCAACATTATGTTATTTATAATATGTAATATATTTTTATTAAAATCAATAAACTCAAATGAACTTTGTAAATTTCAAAATACTAAATTAAATTTAAACTTAAAATAGCAAATCTTGCATTTATATTAGTATATTTTATTATTAAGTAATTAACGTTCAAATTGCGAATTAAGCATTTCTTTTAGTAAATATAAATATGTAATTGATTTAATAATGTACTTAATCAATATGTTGAAATAGATAAAATTGTAAACCTTGCATATTTTTTATAATATAAAATACCTGTAAAATTAAATAAAGAATCAATCAAGTTTTGACAATAAAAAGTTGTTCATTAATAAATTAAAATTGTTTTTTTTAATTAATTCCTAAAAGTAAAACATATTTGGCGCAGACGGTAGCATAGGCAAAATCTATCCTCTTTCGAAAAATAATAAAGTTAATACGCGACGGTTTATCGCTATCGAAAACTAAACTATTTTATAATAAATAACCTTTTTAATAAAACTGTGAATTAAGCCTTAATTTTACCTAAGGCGAGGCTGCCTTAGGCACAGTTTATAACAATATAAAAAAATAATAAATAAAGTGAGTGTTTTGTGCTAAAAGTGAAAAGGAAAGAGTCATCAAAGGATTATTGATCAACAACTCGAATTCTTGGAGTTTCATAAACATTCATAAAACAGACAACGAAGATAGATTTAGGTATCAAACGTTAATTGCCTATAATACATCAATGAACAACAAAAACATCGTCAACCTGGTTCTGTAAGTAAATTTTACGGTAAAAACTAAATTTTCCTTATATATATGCCCAAAAGAAAAAATAATCCTGTTTTTGCTACCCTTAAAGAAAAACTTTTTAAAAATAGTAGTAATTTGAACATTAATCAAGAAACCGACACAAGTTCAAATATTTCTTTTTATTTATTTATTTGAAACCAAAACAAGGTTTTTACAAAAAAATTCTTAAAACTAAAACTTATAATTAACATGAAATTTGATTACATTGCCAAAAAAATTTTAAAAACATTAAGAACCAAAAGTATAATTATTTGTTTATTTGTAGAAAATGCAAACAAAGCAAAAACACAGTTGAAATTAAATTTATGAATACTAACTGTATTAACTAACTGTATAAAATAACTAAATTAAAAAAAAAAAAAAAATAATATGAACTTGAAGTGTAATATGATTTAATGAAGGTTAAAATTATTGTCTTAGGTCATGAATGAATTTTAAGTTTAATTTATGTTTAAAAGTGTATCGAGAAATTTGTGTAGAATAAAGATGACTGTGTTTATTGAATGTAATGCAACATCTATTTATTGGTTCATTTTTTCCATATTCAGTTCTATGAGTATTTTCAACTAAGTATTTAGTGCTTCTCGTATTTCTCGCACCATTGTTTATTTTAAAGCTATCCAATAAATACCGAACGTCAATGTTTTTTCTTAAGACGTCAAAAGTAAAGCAGGAAGAAAGAATTTGCCTGCGTGAGGATAACGTTAACATATTCAATGAATTAAGTCTTTCGAGATAGCTAGGCAGAATTGAATAATCTCTAGGATTATATTGATTTCTTAAAGCGAAAAGAAGAAATTGCTTTTGTACGGATTCTATTCTATCAGAATGTATTTGAAATGCAGGATCCCACACAATATTACCATATTCAAGAATAGAACGTACTAAAGAACAAAAAAGAGCTTTAGTTACAGCAATGCTGCTAAATTCTTTAGCTCTTCTTTTTATAAAGCCGAGCATTTTGTTTGCCTTGGAAATCATATACTCATAATGGAGATGGAAGTTCAGTTTATCATCCAACAGAATCCCTAAATCGGTAATGCTTCTAACCCTTTCAAGGGTTACATTATTTATATTATAACCGAATGAAATGGTAGATCTCTTACGTGTAAAACTTATAACCTTGCATTTTTCAATGTTTAGTTCTAGTTTATTAGAGAAGCACCATTCTTGTAGAGAATTAAGATTTGTCTGAAGTAATGCAACATCAGAGCTATTTTTAATTACATGATAAATCTTGAGATCGTCAGCAAATGCAACATGTGACACACCGAAAAGTTTACTAGAAAGATCGGAAATGAATATATTAAACAAGAGTGGTCCTAAGTGGCTACCTTGTGGTACTCCTGATGTAACATTAATTGGGTCCGACAAAAATCCTTGAAATTTGATATTTTGCGATCTATTTGAAATATAGGAGAATATCCAGTAAAGAAAAGAGCCAGAAATACCTAAAGTTGCAAGTTTGTTTAGTAGAATTTTGTGATCAACACGATCGAATGCTTTGCTAAAGTCCGTGTAAATAGCATCAACTTGGTGCCCATTTTCCATTTCATTAAGGATTTCAGAAGTATAAACCAAAAGGTTTGTTGTTGTGGAACGACCTTTTCTGAATCCATGTTGTTGTTCGTTTAGTTTTGTATTAATGATGGGCGTAATTTTGTTAACAACCATTTTTTCAAACAACTTTGGAATAGTTGATAAAATAGCAATGCCACGGTAATTTTCGACGAATGATTTATCTCCCTTTTTATGAATAGGGGTAAGATAAGAAGATTTCCAAACAAGAGGGAAAATACCTGAAGAAAGAGATTTATTAAAAATATAATGAAGTGGATAAGTTAGATAATTAACACAGTTGTATAAAAAAGTCGGTGGGATTAGGTCAGGTCCTATACCTTTTTTAGTATCAAGTTTAGTGATTGCTTCAAATATTTCAATTTCGGTAAGATATAAGTCCGTAAAAATAGGATTTGAATTATTAATTAAGTTAGAGAAATCGAAATTAATTGGAGACTCGTGTGGACGATAAACTTTTTGAAAAGACTTAGCAAAGAAATTGCAGATCGTTTTAGGACAATTAGAAAACGTATTGTCTTTTGACATTACGCTTGGATAACCATAACTTTTACGTTTTGTGTTAACGAAGTCAAAAAACTT
The DNA here is from genome assembly GCA_963082915.1 of Dolichopus griseipennis. Lineage (NCBI taxonomy): Eukaryota > Metazoa > Arthropoda > Insecta > Diptera > Dolichopodidae > Dolichopus > Dolichopus griseipennis. The sequence continues at coordinate 144,642,277 of OY720441.1, forward strand.
TTTAGGATCTGTAATTAATTTGTCGCCTACGTTAGTGAGATATCTATCATAAGCCAAATTAGATTTTTGTTTAAATTCAAAAGCAAGATCCTTGTACTTGTTTAATAAGTCATTATTAGGTTCTTTTGAATTTTTAATTATTTTGTATAGTTTATTGCGTTGGTTACGCAATGTCCTAAGTTCACTGTTCAGCCAAGGTTCGGTTGTCTTGTCCTTTTTGCGAATTTTAGGAACAAAGGAGTTAATTATCTCAAATAACTTTGCATAGAATTGAGAGATAATCAAATCAATATCCTGTTCGATTAACAGGTCGTCCCAACTGATGACTGATAAAGCATTATTATTGCTTTGATAATCAGCATTAAGAAAGTCATATACAAAAGTATTATTGTAAGATTTGGTAAAAAGAGGTATAGCAGTGGAAAATTCGAAGATGATTGCGTTATGATGCGGAGTGTTTGTAAAAAGGTTTTCTGAATCATCAGCGAGCTTTACCACCACTTTATCATATGCATTCGTGAATGCAAGATCTAACCACTTGTAATAATTATTCGGAAAGCTGATAATTTGTTGTAAATCGTTACCATAAAATACATTAATTAGATCGAAATCTATTTCGTCCTGAAAGTTGATTGGTAGTAACAAATTATCAGATTCGTCAACAATAAAAGATAAAGAAGGACGGTTAAAGTCCCCTAAAATTATAATTGAATCATCCTCATTCATATTTGATATAACCTGCTGGTATATCTCGAAAAATTCCGAATAAGAGGAATTGTCAGAATTAGGAGGAAAGTAAACAATACCCAGGTATAAAAAATTATTACCTAAGTTAACTTTAATAAATTGGTGATCAAAAGAGTGGTAAGTCCTAGTGATTAATGCCACACTAGATAAGGTATTGTTTACTGCAAGTAGTACACCACCACCACGAGAACAATTTGTAGCAAGATAATCCCTATCTTTTCTATAAATCGACCAAGTATTGTCCAAAATTTCTTCATTAACAAAGGAATCGTTTAACCATGTTTCAGTGATAGCAATAATATTAAATTCACATGACTTAGCATCAATATATAATTTCTTAAGCTTTCCCCTCATACCACTGCAATTGTGGTAGAATAATTTCAGTTTATTAGAGGAACTAACGCTATTTTTGATACTATGGATAGACAGTGTGACTAAATTGGAATTAGTGTAAGAATCGATATTAGGATTTTGTTCGAGACTTGCATAATTATTTCGTGTTTGGACGAAAAAACTTGTTATAGTTCTCGCGAGATTGGTACAAATGATTATAGTAGTTACTGTCACAATGACTACGAAAAGCCTTAAGGTCCGCTTCGACATCTTTAGCAGTGAAGCCTATATTTTCATGAAATCTGAGATAGAGGCTATACAAATCTTTATAATTAGATGGCAGTCCTTCATTGTGAATAAGTACTGATAAGTGAGTCCTCGTTTTGCCTTCTAAGACGCGATTATTGGAATCATTATGTAGATAAGCAAGAAAGAGTCTCACATTATAAAGAATTCTCTCATCTCTGAATCTAGAGAGTGCATATCTACAATCTTCAGTTAATGATTGCTTTGTCATTCTAATGATTGGAGATATGAGCGGATCTTGTGAAAGCAAGAGCTTATTATTGTTATTGTTATTAATAATATGTTGATTGCTGTTATTATTATTAATACTAGTATTATTATTATTACTAGTATTATTATTGTTGTTGTTGTTTTTGTTGTTGATGTTGTTGTTGTTGTTGTTATTATTATTATTATTATTATTATCATTATTATTATTATTATTATTATTATTATTATTATTATTATTATTATTATTATTATTATTATTATTATTATTATTATTATTATTATTATTATTATTAGTATTATTATTATTATTGTTATTATTATTATTATTATTAATGTTATTACTATTAATTTTATCAATTGGATTACTACATGACGGTACCAACGTGTCTCCCTGAACAAAATTTGGATAATTATTGCTTTTATTTAATTCAGCTTCATTGTTATTATTTAAACCCAGTTTCAACGTTACACCTTGAACAAAATTTCCATCTTTTTTTCTTACCGAGGATTGTTTATCAGTGTTAATTGTTTGAGTGCTGAAATGAACTTTTTTTGGTTTAACAGTGTTAAAAGGGATAGCAAAAGGATTGAGAATAGTTTTATTTGAGCTTGTGTTTGATTTGTTTAGTGTAGAATCTTTAAAGTGTTGAACTATGGTACCTTTTTCCCATTGTTTATAAGCTATTATATCATTAACATTGGAAATAGGTACCATAACCTTGAACGATTTGTATTTTGGTTTATATTTTAAATTTTTTGGTGTAATGTTAACTATACTAATATTATTACATTTAAACTTATTTTTTAAAAAACTATTTAAACTTCTTACGGTTGTAAATGCTGGACATTTTGAAAAGTAAAGGGCGATGTTACCAGATGTGCCGTTGAATGTAGGTTGATTTGAAAAGTTGGTGGAACCATTGGTTGGTAAGGTAGCAATATTTGCTGTGTTAGAAGAAGATTCCGCTTTTGCTAGTTCACTATGTAATGAGATGTCATTCCCGGCATTAGCGGATAAACTCGACATTGATTTGACAGCTGATACAGTAGTTGACGGTTTGAAGTACTCAGGCCCCAAAGTAGTAGTAGCAGTATCGATAGAAGAAATAAAACTGACAAACTGATCCGTTTGCGACCAAACTTCTTTAACGGTCTTTTTTTCATTTATTTGAAAGCATTTGTTCACATGACAGCCGGCTTCGACTTTTTCAGAAAGCTTCCTTATATCTGTTTTTAGTGAACAGATCTCGTCTTTCAGTTTGTCTACATTATTTATAGACGTATTGGAGGCTTTCGACCCAATGACACAAAGCTTCCTAATATCCGCTTTAAGAGAGGATATTTCATCCTCTAGTCTGTCCGTTTTATTTGTTTTTTCCAATTTATCGAAGATCATTGATTTCATTTCTGCCAGGTTGTGGGCAACTTCGTTCTTTATATCTGCAATCGTCACCGTCTCGTTAGTTGACATAGATAAAACTAATGGATTTGTGTCGTCGAAGCGTTGACACAAATCCAATAAGACATTGTTTGTGTTGTCTATAACTTTAATCGCTTTATTTAACACTTGCATTTGATCATCTTTGATATCAAGCAAGCTTGTTAAGTTTTTGTTGTTCATATTTGCCAAGAGATCATGAATGTTAAGGCATTCATCACACACAAAATTGTTACAAAGTCTAGAAGAATGCCAATTTCTTTCTAGACCTACACAAGTTCCATGTAGTTTTTTACCGCAGAAGCCTTTACATTTCAGCAAATCCAATTTTGCGTCATGATTACCGCACGTGACATGAGCACATTTAATTGCGGAAATATTGTTGTTAAGAATTTTGTTTGACATTGTGAATAGTTAATGAAAATACAGGTCAACAAACAAAACAATTATTAATTAGCACAAAATTCAAAAGTTTGCGAAATTATTATACACTTTACAGAAATTTTATCGTTAATGTTTGTATTTAAATTATTTTTTTTTTTTTTTTTTTTTTTTAATTTAAAATTTAACGCAAGTGTCAGCAAAATTGTATTATTATTATTGTTCTTTTTAAAGGTTAAATATTTTTAAATTTAAATAATGTATGATGATTCACTAAATATTTTCATTAAAATTAAAAAAAAAGCGAAAGAGTATGTCTTAACTGAACTAACGATAGATTAAGAATCTATTATTGACGGTTTTTAAAGAATCTATTATTGACGGATTAAGAATCTATTATTGACGGACGGATTAATGACGGTTTATCAGAAAATAATTTGAGTCTTGACCAGATAAATCTTTAAGTATTTCAAATAAAAATACATCTATCGATTTTAATTCTCTCAAATCGCCTATCCATTGGCGCAATCTAAATATGGCTAATGAAAATGGACTTCCAGGTCTAGCACCTGCTCCTCTTTTACCCCAAGCTCAAATTGAAGTCACTTGTAATGATATATATAATCAATTAAGAATCCCTGGCGCTATTAAGGATTTGCCAAAATTTGACGGCAATCCACGGCTTTTGCATGACTTCTTAGGAAATATTGACAAAAGACTTAATTTCTTGTACTAGTGGCACTAGCTATGGACAATTACTTTTAAACCTGCTAAATGTGAACTCCAGGAATTAGAGAAATCAATAGAAATTTACACACCCGAACCCGGCTATATCATCTTAATAAGTGTTCTCGAAACAAAAATACAAACAAGCTGTGATCCAAATATCAACAATGTAACAGGAAATAAACTTATCCACTATGATAATTGCCAAATTCAAATTAACGGTATTATTTACTCTTCATTAGAAAATTATCATTGGGACGAAATTAATATCCATCCTACAACTTTCAACGGATTAAATATTACTTTCACTCATAATAGCACAAAATTAAAAACACTCGAAAATTATCAATTTATTAAACGGAAAATTACAGATATCCGACAAATTCACACAAATCAGGACAACTTCCAAATTATAATAATTGCAATATTAATTATATTTTTTATACTTATGGCATTCCAAATATACAAACAAGCAGTATATGTATATAATTATAAAATTTTCGCTAAAAGGAGAACCTATCATACAACAACAACTTCAGTCATTCCAATTGCAACTACTTCAGTCGTTCCAACTATAACAAACCCAGATGTTCCACCCAAACAAAAATTTATTTGGCCGTAACATCCATCTAAGAGTGGAGAAGTTATGTGACCAGCACACAACCACATCAACATTAGAGATCTGCACAAATATATTCCTTTATTAAAATTATCGAATATATTCAAATACTGTACTCTAATTCAATACATTCGTTCTCAAAGCTTTAAATATGGTATATACTCAAACTACAACTTAACTATATTTAATCTATTCGTTTTATTTCAAATAACAAATTGAAAAGCTTTTTTTTCATAAATACTTTGATGTCTTGAAAATCAAATTTCAATTCTTCCAAATCTTTTAAAATACACCAAGTATACCAAGTACTCTAAATATAATGACAAAGAAAAAGAAAAAAAGAAAACAAAAAGAAGATAAAAAAACAAACAAAGCAGTGACAAAACAAACAAAGCTACATATTACTCATCGATATAATACATACTGGTTATACGTACTACATATTAAATTTTTTTTTATTATATTTGGTGTACTCGGTATATAAATACAAATACTATAAATATTTTTATTATATTTGGTGTACTCGGTATATAAATACAAATACTATAAATATTCTATTTTCGGGTACACATAACAAATCAAATACATATTCATTCTATTCTACAATAATTTTGTATTTCATTTACTCTATTCTATAATCATTTGTAATGAATGCATTTGGTTTGAAAGCTTTCAAAACCGAATATGAAAAGTTTTAGTTATTATAAAATGATTTGAAAGCGCTTTTGAATATAATTGTGCAGATGTCTAATCAACATTATGTTATTTATAATATGTAATATATTTTTATTAAAATCAATAAACTCAAATGAACTTTGTAAATTTCAAAATACTAAATTAAATTTAAACTTAAAATAGCAAATCTTGCATTTATATTAGTATATTTTATTATTAAGTAATTAACGTTCAAATTGCGAATTAAGCATTTCTTTTAGTAAATATAAATATGTAATTGATTTAATAATGTACTTAATCAATATGTTGAAATAGATAAAATTGTAAACCTTGCATATTTTTTATAATATAAAATACCTGTAAAATTAAATAAAGAATCAATCAAGTTTTGACAATAAAAAGTTGTTCATTAATAAATTAAAATTGTTTTTTTTAATTAATTCCTAAAAGGAAAACATATTTGGCGCAGACGGTAGCATAGGCAAAATCTATCCTCTTTCGAAAAATAATAAAGTTAATACGCGACGGTTTATCGCTATCGAAAACTAAACTATTTTATAATAAATAACCTTTTTAATAAAACTGTGAATTAAGCCTTAATTTTACCTAAGGCGAGGCTGCCTTAGGCACAGTTTATAACAATATAAAAAAATAATAAATAAAGTGAGTGTTTTGTGCTAAAAGTGAAAAGGAAAGAGTCATCAAAGGATTATTGATCAACAACTCGAATTCTTGGAGTTTCATAAACATTCATAAAGCAGACAACGAAGATAGATTTAGGTATCAAACTTTAATTGCCTATAATACATCAATGAACAACAAAAACATCGTCAACCTGGTTCTGTAAGTAAATTTTACGGTAAAAACTAAATTTTCCTTATATATATATGCCCAAAAGAAAAAATAATCCTGTTTTTGCTACCCTTAAAGAAAAACTTTTTAAAAATAGTAGTAATTTGAACATTAATCAAGAAATCGACACAAGTTATCAGAAAATAATTTGAGTCTTGACCAGATAAATCTTTAAGTATTTCAAATAAAAATACATCTATCGATTTTAATTCTCTCAAATCGCCTATCCATTGGCGCAATCTAAATATGGCTAATGAAAATGGACTTCCAGGTCTAGCACCTGCTCCTCTTTTACCCCAAGCTCAAGTTGAAGTCACTTGTAATGATATATATAATCAATTAAGAATCCCTGGTGCTATTAAGGATTTGCCAAAATTTGACGGCAATCCACGGCTTTTGCATGACTTCTTAGGAAATATTGACAAAAGACTTAATTTCTTGTACTAGTGGCACTAGCTATGGACAATTACTTTTAAGAGCTATTCGCAATAAAATTGTAGGTCCTGCTAACGAGGTACTCAATATGTATGGTACCCCTTTGATATGGGACAACATTAAAGAAAATTTGATACTCCATTACTCAGACAAGAGAAATGAAACATCATTGATTCGGGACTTGCACAAAATGAGACAAAATAGTATGACTGTGGAAAAATTTTATAGTGACATAAAAGAAATTCTCTCTAGTATAACAAATCATATTAATATCCATGAAAATGATAATAGTGTTATTCGAGCAAAAAGAAAATTATATGAAGAAATGAGCCTTAATGCATTTCTCACCGGTTTAAGAGAACTCCTAGGTTCAACAATTCGTGCCATGAAACCAATTTCTTTAGCAGAAGCATTCTCCTTCTGTATTAAAGAACAAATATCTTTTATATTAAATCCGACTCTCAAAAAAATTCAATAAATAAATATAATAATTCATATAAATCACCAGTAAGAACTAACAATGTTCACTTAAATAGATCAAAATAATTTCCAGTCAAAATCAAATAATTTTCAGTCAAAACCTTTCATCTCTCAACCAAATAATTTTCAGTCAAAACCTTTCTTTTCTAAATCAAATAACCGACCATTTTCACCTCAACAAAAACTCGGAAATTTTCATAACCAACAACCAAAAGGGACTCAACGTCCTGAACCAATGGACATACCCCCATCGACACGTTACCTGAATTTACCACCCACTTCAATACAATAGAAACAAAACCCATAGTTATCTCAACTCTATTTAATCAACATAAATTAAATAAGCAAGTTTTAATTCCAAAATTTTACGAATTTAAACAAAACGGATTTATTCGTTTTTTAATATTTCGGTTTCATAAATATTTTGACGGTTTACTTGGATTAGATGTATTACAATCTTTAAATTGTAAAATTGACTTAGAAAATCATGTTCTCGTGATGGAAAATGCCGTGTTACCTTTATATTTTAAACCTAATCTCGTATCTGAAAATTTTAGTATTCCAGCAAAATCAAAAGTTATTTCTAAATTACCTGTAGATATTAAAAATGATGAAATTTTCATACAAAAAGTTCAATTAAAACGAAATCTTATTATTTCTGAAGGGATATATACTTGCAAAAATTGGTATAGCAATATTGAAATTGTAAATTTAGATAATTATGAACAAAATCTTTATTTAGAACAACCCATAAAATTTGAAAGCTATTTTTCACAAAATTATATAGAAATAAATAATTTTAATGTCCAACATGCTGAGTTCGAAAAAATTTAAAATTCTAAAAATTTACTAGATCTTATAAAACTGACTATTTAAACGAGCAAGAAAAAAAGGGAATAATTAAAGTCTGTAAAGAATTTGACGAAATATTCTTTAGAGAGGGTACAAACATAAGCTTTACGAACGAAATTAAACATAGTATCAAAACTACGGACGATATTCCGATATGTACGAAATCATACAGATATCCGTACGTACATAAACAAGAAGTCAAACGTCAAGTTAGCGACATGCTTGAACAAGGTATTATAAGACCTTCATACTCTCCCTGGAGTTCACCCGTGTGGGTTGTCCCTAAAAAATTGAACGCCAGTGGAAAACAAAAATGGCGTTTGGTAATAGACTACAGAAAGTTAAACGAAAAGATAATAAGCCACAAATACCCGATCCCAAATATTACTGACATACTGGACAAATTAGGGAAATGTATGTATTTCAGCACTCTCGATTTGGCTAGTGGCTTTCACCAAATTGAGATGAAATCTGAAGATATTCAAAAAACGGCTTTTACGGTAGAAGGTGGACATTTCGAGTATGTCCACATGCCTTTTGGACTTAAAAATGCTCCAAGTACGTTTCAACGTGTAATGGACAACGTTCTTAAAGAACTTCAAGGTACTATCTGTCTCGTTTATTTAGACGATATAATAATTTACTCAACATCACTTCAGGAACATCTAATAAGTATAAGAAAAGTATTCCAAGCAATTCAAAAAGCCAACCTTAAAGTGCAATTACAAAAAAAGTGAATTTTTACGTAAAGAAATTGAATTTCTCGGGCATGTTGTAAACACTGAAGGAATAAAACCTAATCCTTCTAAAATACGAGCTATTAAACAATTCCCAATTCCAAAAACTCCAAAAGATATAAAAGCATTTCTTGGACTCCTTGGTTATTACAGGAAGTTCATTAAAGATTTTTCAAAACTGACAAAACCTCTTACTTCATGTCTAAAAAAGGGTAAAATTATCGAACACAATGAAAACTTTATTAAAACTTTCCAACTATGTAAAGATTTATTGAGTAATGATCCGTTACTACAATACCCAGATTTCAATAAACCGTTTGTATTAACTACTGACGCGAGTAACTATGATATAGGAGCAGTTCTTTCCCGAGGACCAATAGGTAGTGACAGACCTATCTGTTACGCTAGTAGAACATTGACAGATAATTACTAGGAATACGACTACGAGGTTGTTTACAAAAAAGAAAGTCTAAATAAAAATGCGGATGCATTAAGTAGAATAAAAATTGAGAATATTGTGACCCTGAAATATTGTGACCAAAACCTGAAGAAATTAATACAAATGAATGCGAAGTTAACAACGATGCTGCTACCATACATTCAGCACAAGAAGACATGGGCGACGGCGACGGCATTTATATTTCTGAGAGGCCTATTAATGAGTTTGCTCTACAAATAATTTTTGAAGAAACAAATGAAACTCCTTCAAACGAATTAAAAATGCTCTTTAAAAATAAACAAAGGAGAACTATTAAAACGACTAACTTTTCAGAAAATAATATGGTACAAATATTCAAAAAAATTATAGCACTAAATCGTTTAAACGCAATTTTCACAAAAAATAATGATATATTTAAATTAATACAAGATATTAATTCTAAATATTTCTCTCAGTCAAAATTATTTAAATTAATTAGATGTACTGACATATTGGAAGACATAACAGAAACAGCTAAACAAGACGAACTTCTTAACGAATATCATACAAATAATAACCATCATGGTATTAATGAAATACTTCAGCATTCGAAACAACGAAAATTCTATTTTCCTTTTATGAAAACCAAAATTGTTAAAATAATTAACAACCCGTGAAACTTGTCAGACAATGAAATATGACAGACAACCGCAAATAATTAAATATATGATTCCAGAAATCCCTAATAAACCTTTAGATATAATCCACATAGATGTTTATAGTATAAATAATCAACAAATTTTAACAGTTATTGATACATTTTCTAAATTTGCTTCCGCTTATACCTTAATTTCAAGAAATAGCCTTACAATTATCAAATTTCTTAAACATTTTGTGAGCCTTCACGGCATACCTAAAAAATTAATTGCAGACTCCGCTGCTGAATTCACTTCTATAATATTTACAGATTTTTGTAAACAGTATGATATAAAACTTCATCATACATCCATTCAACAAAGTACTAGCAATTCACCTGTAGAAAGATTACATTCAACTTTAACTAAAATTTACAGAATTATCCATGAAAAGTTAAAAAATAGAGATCACGACGAAATACTTTCAGAAACCCTTATTACATATAATAATGCAATTCACTCTAGTACTCAATATACCCTGTATGAAATATTTTATGGTAAAACTTACCAATTTGATAAACAAAATCATCAAACTATTCATGAATACTTAGGAAAACTATAAGAATTTCAAAATGAACTTTTCCCTCAAATCAAAAGCCGCCTTGAACAAAAAAGCAGAAAAAATATAGAAAAATTAAATGAAATAAGAAAAGATCCCCCCGAACTAAAAGAAGGTACAATCAGAACAGAAAATCGTCGTAACAAATTAAAACCAACATTTTCTAAACATAAAGTAAAAAAAAATAATCACGTTACTATAATTACTAACAAAAATAAAAAATTCCATAAATCTAAAATTAAAAATAAATCAAAATTTCAGACTTCTGACAACCTACCCGATAATAGGCCAGAACATGGAAATACAAGACCTGACGAATAATAACGGTATTTTATTAATGAAACTTGGAACAACTAAAATAATCCATGGATATACAAACTTTCTTCATGTAGTTAGACTAAATTCATATGAACGAAGTATAGAACAAATTCAAACCTCATTAAATTATTTTCCAAAAACAACAGCAATTGCACGTTCTTTAAACATAACGAATATTAAATTCGACGAATTAAAATTAAAATATAATTTATTAATACCTACCTTTAGAATAAAACGTGGACTGGGCAACGGACTCGGTACATTAATAAAAAAGATAACAGGCAATTTTGACGACGAAGACGCTATTAAACTAAATAAACAAATAGATGAACTAATACTCAATGACAAAAATATTAAAGATGAAATTAATCAACAAGCTATCTTAAATAACCAAATGATAGAACGATTTGAGAATGTAACGGAGCACATAAATAAACAGCAAGAAATAATTTTAAAAAATTTAAAATATCATCAAGATTCAATAGACAATAAATAGCATTAGACAATATGAAAATAATTTTATAAGTTTTCAATATCTAAACGAAATAAATTATCATATAGATTTACTTAACAATCACTTAAATAATATAGCTGAAACTGTAGTTTTAGCCAAGTTAAATTTAATTTCAAAGCTAATTTTAAATCCATCAGAACTTTCTGAGATACTCGAAACTTTTAAAAATCAAAATTTTAACATTAAATCTATAGAACATATACATGAATTACTTAAATTACAAGCTTACTATAATAATACAAATATTATTTTTAATGTTCAGATTCCTAATATTTCTAAATCATCCTATTCCTTATTTCATATCATAACCTTACCTATTAATGATACTAAATCCATAATACTAAAACAACCTTATATTCTAATGGGTTATGATAGTACGTTTTATAAAAAATGAAAAGTGCCCAAAAATTGAAAGCACTTACCTTTGCTCTGAACCAGTTCATCAGGAACATAATCTATGCATTGAACATTTAATAAAAAATAAACCTGCTAAATGTGAACTCCAGGAATTAGAGAAATCAATAGAAATTTACACACCCGGCTATATCATCTTAATAAATGTTCCCGAAACAAAAATACAAACAAGCTGTGATCCAAATATCAACAATGTAACAGGAAATAAACTTATCCACTATGATAATTGCCAAATTCAAATTAACGGTATTATTTACTCTTCATTAGAAAATTATCATTGGGACGAAATTAATATCCATCCTACAACTTTCAACGGATTAAATATTACTTTCACTCATAATAGCACAAAATTAAAAGCACTCGAAAATTATCAATTTATTAAACGGAAAATTACAGATATCCGACAAATTCACACAAATCAGGACAACTTCCAAATTATAATAATTGCAATATTAATTATATTTTTTATACTTATGGCATTCCAAATATACAAACAAGCAGTATATGTATATAATTATAAAATTTTCGCTAAAAGGAGAACCTATCATACAACAACAACTTCAGTCATTCCAATTGCAACTACTTCAGTCGTTCCAACTATAATAAACCCAGATGTTCCACCCAAACAAAAATTTATTTGGCCGTAACATCCATCTAAGAGGGGAGAAGTTATGTGACCAGCACACAACCACATCAACATTAGAGATCTGCACAAATATATTCCTTTATTAAAATTATCGAATATATTCAAATACTGTACTCTAATTCAATACATTCGTTCTCAAAGCTTTAAATATGGTATATACTCAAACTACAACTTAACTATATTTAATCTATTCGTTTTATTTCAAATAACAAATTCAAAAGCTTTTTTTTTCATAAATACTTTGATGTCTTGAAAATCAAATTTCAATTCTTCCAAATCTTTTAAAATACACCAAGTATACCGAGCACTCTAAATATAATGACAAAGAAAAAGAAAACAAAAAGAAGATAAAAAGACAAACAAAGCAGTGACAAAACAAACAAAGCTACATATTACTCATCGATATAATACATACTGGTTATACGTACTACATATTAAAATTTTTTTTATTATATTTGGTGTACTCGGTATATAAATACAAATACTATAAATATTTTTATATACTCGGTATATAAATACAAATACTATAAATATTCTATTTTCGGGTACACATAATAAATACATATTCATTCTATTCTACAATAATTTTGTATTTAATTTATTTGTTCATTAATAAATTAAAATTGTTTTTTTTAATTAATTCCTAAAAGGAAAACATATTTCGCGTATCGATTTACGGATATGTAGGTAGACATATTGACGTACTGCCGTATAAAAATTGTACGTCGTATATTTTAATTTAGGTTTTTTTTTTTTTTTTTTTTTATTAACAGTTCATTATTTTTCGTATAAATATAAAAAAAAATTCTTAAATTCTAAAGCAATTATCTTATACTAGAAAAAAGTAAACAAAATTACAATTTATTCCTCTATATGTAATTATTGCACATTATATATGACAGTTAAATTTCTTTTGTGTCGATCATAGTTTACACTTTCTGATCCAATAATTTTAAATAATAAATATGTGCCAATATACAGACAAGTTATTTACAAAAACAAAATAAAATAAAATAGTAAAATAAAATAAAACAATAATAAAAATTTCATATTAGTTTAAAAGAACATATATATAGATTTTT